>VZRE01012909.1:434291-453319 GCA_013396775.1 Cephalopterus ornatus | reverse complement strand
GGGGGGGGGGTAAGCTACAGGGCGGCAGTGTTTGGGAGTGGCGGAGCGCTGAGCAGGCTGCACGGGGAGGTCGTGAATTTTCCCTCTCTGGAAGCATTCCAAGCCCACCTGGGCGCGTTCCTGCGTCACCTGCTCTGCGCGACCCTGCCTCGGAGGAGCGGTGGTGCTGGGTGATCTCCCCCTCCCAACCCTGACGGCTCCGTGGCCGTGTTTGGGGTGTTTCCTCCCTCCCGAGGCAGAGGCCGTGCCCGGCAGGGTGCCGTGTGCCGCCCGGAGCTGGGAGCGGGGCAGTCGTGCAGCTGCTGCCAGCCCCCGTGTCCTGACAGGGGCAGGGGCTTGAGGAGCTGCTCTCTCGTCCGGCAGCTCCTCTACGCGCCAAGGCACGTTTTAAGGGCAGAGCTGGCACTTCTGCTGGCAGCACAGGACAATTCCGTTTTCCTGGATTTGCAATCCCGTAGGCAACTTTTCGCCTCCATGTCGGGGTCGGGTTGTATGGATGCAGGGGAGAGGGGAGCCCTGTTGCCTTATTACATCCTTTTGGATCAAAGGTTGGGCAGCGTCTCAGCAGGTGGAGCTGGACTTTGCTTTGCAGTGTGGCTCTCACAGGTAGGACTCAGGGCAGAGTGAGTGGGCACAGGGCACTCATGTGCTGCCTTGAGGGCTCTGCTCTGCCCACCCCAGCCCATGCCATGGTCCCAGGCACTGGAAACAGCAGTTTGCTCTGGGATCTCCAGCCTGTCCCTGTCTCCAGCTTTGGTTGCCTTGGCTCATTCAGGAGTAGCTTTCTAATGCACGACATCTTCGCAGCTGGGAGAATTTATGATGTCAGTGACGGAGACGCTCTCTTTTTAATTCCTCCCCAGAAATAAACTCTTTAAATTTTCTGTAAACTTAAAGGAATTATTTGGGAACAAGAACTTCTTGCACTAGATAATACCTCATGTTGAAACTCTGAGCTGAGTTTTGGCCAGAACCATGTACTGGCACTGGCTGATGATCCTTGTGGTGGATCCCAGCCCCTGGGAGGTCTGTGGTGGAGGTGATCCAGCAAGTTCCTTATTTCTCCAACATCCCGATCTGCTTATTCCAGCTTGGGAAAGGGGGCTGGAGCAGAGCATGTGCTGGTAGACTGACAGTGATAACAGTGTCACTGCCTGGCGCAGAACACCCCGTTCTTGCTGTGCTCCTGGCTCCAGTGCCAAGCTGATGTGGCTTGGAAGAGGTTGCCTTGGGTGTCTGATAGAGATAGAGCTGTTTATCTAGTGGTGAAACCTCTTGTAAGGGCTTCAAATCTGGTAAGCAGATTTCATTAGACCTTGAAAATCGGAGTATCTCAAACAGGCCTCTGTGATAGCCTGTGGAGCACAGCACATGAATCTGGGGGCTGCTGGCTGTCACACTCAGACTCTTATGGATGCACTGAAAAGCCACATTCCCTCTTATTTTTGTACTCTTTGCATCTGGCATTATGTTCACTGGGTTTACAGCTCTCCAAGTCTGGCTTGTTTATTCCAAGAGAGAAGCTGTTTCTGGGGTTTAAGGAGAGTTGGATCCATCCTCTTAACCCTATGGATGACGTGGGCAGCTCAGCAGGGCTGCTGGTCACTGCTCTGAGCTCTGCCCCTTTGCCTCCTTCAGTGGCTCACGCCACATCTTGTGCAAGGAAATGCTGCCTCTGGACTGGCAGGAGGAAGCTGGATGGTTGCTCTTGAGTAATGTGTAACCAGCCTCTCCCGGCAGCCACTGAGCAATGCAACTTCCAGAGCACTGACCTCTTTTTTGGTTGGCAGTCAGAAGGGAGGAGAAGTGTGATTTAGGTCAGCCTGGTGGCACGGCATCCCCCATGACCTCACTGGTTCGTGTCACCCTGCCTCTTCTCATGGGCAGCCTCGTCTCTTCACCTGGGCTTCACCCCCGGAACCTTGGAGCAGGCCCATGGAGCTCTGCATTCCATACACCTCCCTGTGTCCTTTCCCTCTGGGTGTGGCCGTAACCTTTGCAGCAAGTTGAAATAAGGACTGATAGCAGTGTCACCTGGGAGCACTGGCCTGGCCTGAACTCCACTGTCAAAGCCAGTGCCTGTGTGGGTCTGCATGGCAGGACACCCCACAGGGATGGGAACCCCACTGTGGGTAGGAGCAAGCTGGGGGAAGTCATGTGGTTCCAAGAGCACATGGCAGGGATGTGGATACTTTTGGAGAGCAGATGCTGGGAGCTGCTGCCAAGCCAGGATGAGATGCTGTCCAGGTGCTCACCTCCTGCTCTGGGTGACAAGGATGCTTCCCAGGAGGACGGTGCTGCACAGCTCTTCAGCTGGACCCTGTGGTGGGGTGGCAAAGCTGACACTGTCCCTCTGTCTCCTCCTGTAGGGAGGAAAGTTCCATCCCCTGTCTGCCAGAGAGAAGGTGTCCCTGAGGCAGGGCGTCCAGGTGCTTGCTGGAGGGCAAGTCAGCTCCTGAATCAGCTCTGGGGGAGAGCAGAGCGGAGCTGGTGGCTGTTCTTGAGAGCTTTGCTCACGTGCAAGTTCCTCTGCCACCTGTCCTGGTAAAGGCTGCTCCCCTGCCCAAAATAGCCCCTGTGTTCTGCCAGCTTCTGGCTGTGTCCTTTGGCCCAGTTGGAGGGTCCCCAGGTCCCACCTGCCTGGGGGTGGCACAGATGGGCCCTGCTGCCATGGGCTGGCCGGGGCTCGGCCGGTGGGCCTGGGCTGGCTGTGCTTGGCAAGGGCATGGCAGCCTGCTCCCTGTGTTGGCACGGCTGAGTGGAGCTGCCAGTGTCTCCCAGCTGGGCCCCCAGCCCTAGGAAGAGCTGGGAGCTTTGTCAGACCTGTAGATCCACTGGGGAAGGGAACTGACAGGCAAAAGCTTGAAGATGTGTTTGCCGGGGGGGCACTAGGCCTCTGCCAAGCTGTGTGGGGAGCATCCTGATCGCTGCTCACATCCTTGGGTTGTGCAGGGAAGTGTCTCTCACCTTCATTCCCCTTCTCTCTTGGACTCCTGTGAGGTGATGGCACCCCAGGTTTGTTTGTATCACTGAGCAGTGTCTTCCAGCACTGCGAGGAGCAGAACGGGCAGAGTGTTGGGTGTGAGGGCTGATCCCTGTGTTCTGGGGACTGGCAACTCCTGGGAGAACTGTTTGAACAACTTGGGGGGCCCTGCTGATTGCAGGAGGAAGACATTGGTAGCACTGGAGCAGTCCAGAGCTATAGCACTGGGGAAAAGAACAGCACTCCATGGGTGGGACTGGCTGAGTGATCCTTAATCCTTATCTGATGAAAACAATGTCCCCTCTCCTGGACTTTGGAGGGTTTCCAGTATGTCCTCTTTGCAGGGCTCTTGCAGCTGCACTAGGCTGGGCTTGCCTCTTCCAGAGAGCCTGTTGTGAGCTGATGCTGTCAGCTTGAAGGAAGCATGGGCTACTGAGTCTGGCTGAACCAGCCTCAAAATTACAATCAGTTTCTGCCAGGCTTCCAGTAAAATTACCACACTGGGAGTGGAGAGGACTTGGCATGCAACTGAAGTACCTTGAGCATGTGGGACCATGAAGGGCAGAAACCTGGGGGGACCAGAGGGCAAATAAGACTGGAGGTTCTCTGTCCCAGAGTTCTTCTTGTCTCTTCCCACCCACCCTGGGTGCAGCAGCCCCTGTCACCCCCCTACCCTATGACTGACTGCTCTTCTCTTCCACAGAATCATCAAAGCTGTGGTCAAGACCTTCAAGTATTTCTTTGGCCTGAGGTTTGAGGTGAAGGGACTGGAGAACTTTGAGGTGGAGGGCCCTGCTGTCATTGTGTCCAACCATCAGAGCATCCTCGACATGATGGGTGAGGAGCTGGTGGGAGGGAAGGAACAGTTCTCCTGCTCACCATCAGAGAAGTCCTGCTCGTGCATCCTGGCCAAGCAGCCCCTGCCCTGGCCAGTCTGTGCTGCTGAGCCAGCTGCTCCAGCTTCCCTGTCAGTGCTGGATGTGGGAAGGGTCTCCCCTCACTCTGAGCAATCCCACACCTGGGCAGCACCCCAGGTACTGCTGCCCCTCAGGTGTTTCCCAGCTCCCTTTTACATCCCTGCCTCGCTGGTGGCCTGGCTGGCCCAGAGTGTGTGTCAGTGGCCCTGCTGGGCTCCTTGGGACAAGAACTGAGCTGCCTCTGGGGGGTTCTTCCTGTCACCTGCAGCCACCCTGCCCCACTAACTCTGCTGTGTGCCAGGTCTCCTGCTCTGCTGGTGGCAGCAGAAGCCAGGATTGAAACAAGGCATCAGCCCATCCCTGTCCCCTCCTCACCTCAGCTCGTGTCCCTGTCCCACCTGAGGCGCAGGCAGGCAGGGTGACTGCTGGGTCTTGCCCTCTGCCATCCCATTAGGGCTGATGGAGATCCTGCCTGACAACTGTGTCCAGGTGGGCAAGAAGGAGCTGATGTACACGGG
The DNA here is from genome assembly GCA_013396775.1 of Cephalopterus ornatus. Lineage (NCBI taxonomy): Eukaryota > Metazoa > Chordata > Aves > Passeriformes > Cotingidae > Cephalopterus > Cephalopterus ornatus. Next base: position 448,901 of record VZRE01012909.1, on the reverse strand, counting down.
CACCGTGGGGCTTATCATCTACCTCGGCGGCGTCATCTTCATCAACAGGAAGAGCACCAGCAGCGCCAAGATGGTGATGGCTGAGGTTGCCAAGACCATGGCAACTGAGAACGTGAGTGTGGCCTTGGGCTCGGTGGGGTGGCCTGTGTCTGGTCACGCTAGGGTGGCACGGGGGGATGTGGAACTCCTGGTGCCGGCTCACCTGGAGTCACAGCCACCTGCAGCTCTTGGCAAAGCTGGCTGGCAGCTCGGGGCACTGCAGGTGGATTGCTGGAGTAAAGCCTTGTCTCTCCCATGTGCAGGTGAAGGTGTGGGTGTACCCAGAGGGCACGAGGAACTGCACCGGGGATTTGCTGCCGTTCAAGAAAGGAGCATTTCACCTTGCTGTCCAGGCACAGGTAACAGTGCTCTGCCCCTGCACAGGCACCCTGAGTGCTTTTGCAGTGGCATTCCAGGCTGGTCGTGCAGTGTGTGGTTTATTTGCTCTCGGGTTCCCAGGTAACACCTCCCCAGGTAAAACCACTGTTAGGAGTCAGAATTGCTGCCCAAGAGGAGCCAAGAGCCTTTTCCACCCCCTGTGGGAGTGACCTGACCCTGGGGACAGGTGGCTGCAGGCAGTGAAGAGCTTCCTTTTCCTCTCTTGTGCCTGCCCCAGTCCCAGTATTCCATCTGCAGGGCAGGCACACTTGAGCCTTCTCTCCAGGCTTTCCTGGCAGGGCCTGTCCCCAGGGGCTCCTGGGGGCATGGCTTCAGCCCAGAGCTGCTTCCTGGAAAGGAGCCCAGTGGGTGCTTTCCTGGGGAATCCCAAAGCTGTCGATGTGTTTGTCAATCCCCCAGGTTGCAATAGTGCAGAGTTGATTCAGGGTTGTTAATGCTTGTGCTTTAGAGCAACATCTGGGCTTGCTCTGTGTGGAAATAGCCGCTCCCTCCCTGATGGCCATATGGCACTTCTTGGTATGTCTTTTTTTCCCCAAAATGACAACATCCCTGAGCAGTGAGTGTGGGAGCAGGCAAACAGCTCCTTGGCTTCAGCCAGCCAGAGCTCTCCATGCTCTCAGAGGGGGCTGCTTGCCTGGACAGGGCGCTGGGGCACTGTGCCAGGGACTGGGATGACTCCAGGCCTCGGGGGAAACTGGTTTCTCTAGGAGAGATGTTACAGCAGGGATTCTGGAGTAGGCAGTAGGTGCCAGATCTCTTGCTGAGATCGACTAGCCAAACCCAGGGTGCAGCCTGTGTTGTACCATCCCCATTCCTGCCTGGGTGATGCAGCCAAAGCAGGGCCTGGCAGCTGCTGGAAGGGAAGGATGACAAAAGAACTGGTACCTGCCTCTGCTACACCCCCCTGAGTCACCTACTGTAGATCCTGTGTGTTATCAGCATGGAATAATGACTCTGTGCCTGCCTTCCTGGCCCTGTCTCTGCCTGAAGCTTCCCTGGGGGCAATTGATGGCAACTGGTGACTCCCTTTCTTAGAAGCTGAAAGCACAGCATCTGCCCTGCCCCAGACACGTGCTGGTACAGCAGGCAGGGCCTGGCAGAACAGGCATCCTGCAGTGTTTGTTTGCAGGACAGACAATACCCAAGCTTTGAAGCCTGGCTTGGGATGAGGAGCCCTAAAAGCCAGTGCTGACCTGAGGCTGCAGTGGAACTTGGCCCTAGTTCTTTGAGTATTCCTGTGCCTTGAGTTGCTGGGGAGTGCTTTTGATCCTGTTTGGCTCCTGATTGTCCCAGCCTTCGGAAGTGGGTCTTGCTGTGTGTGCCCTGTGTGTCTGAGAGCCAGGCCAGGTCAGCTCTGCTGCCCTGAGTTGCTGCAGTGCAAGTAACTGCTCTTTTTTTTTTTTTTTCCTTCCCCAAGGTGCCCGTGATCCCTGTGGTGTATTCCTCCTTCACCACCTTCTATAACCCAAAGACGAAACTGTTTACATCAGGTACCAAAGAATCTCTTGGAAACAGTGTTGATGTTGTCCCCTGTGGAGATCTGGTTCACAAGGGTGTGGGAGGGAAGCAGAGCTGGGGTGAACAGGAGGAGTCCTGCTGGGAGATGTTTGGAGTCAGTTCAAAGCACTTGGCACCAGAGCCTGGGCTGGGTTAGCTCAGGAAAGGCTGTAATTAAATACAGTGAGGGATGTTTTCATAAAAGATTGGATACCACCTTTCCTTCTCTGGGCAGGCTCTGGCTGGGGTGGCAATTTGGGGCACAAGGGGAATATTCTACTTGGCACAGCTGTTGGTCTAACCACAGATCAGCCTCTGCCTGCACTCTAGGGGTGGATACCTGAAGCCTTGGGAGGGGATGAGGGCTGTGCTGGGGCTGCCCAGGGCAGGGAGCAGGGCAGAGGACAGAGCTCCTGTGGCATGTGGGTTTCTCACAGGCTCCTCTCTTGTTCCCAGGCAAAATCAAGGTGGAGGTTCTGCCCCCAATAGAGACCAAAGGCCTGACATCAGATGATGTCACCGACCTCACTGACAGATGCTTCGGCACCATGAGGGAGACCCTCTTCAGGCTGTCGGGCCGTCCAAGCGAGGCCAAGGACTCATCCTAGAGGCTTCTCCAGTGATGTCACCGTGTGGTGGTGGCTGAAGGGACCTGTCTGTTGTTGCCAAATACCGAGGGAACTTCTCTTCCTCTGCAGTGACTTCTAACTCTGGGAATGCCATGGACTGGCACACACAGGATGTCGAGCCAACACTGAGGTTCCCCTTCGAGCGGATTTCTCTTATGGGTTCATTTTCTCACTAGAAACGTCTCCTTTTTCTGAATTTCTCAGGCGTCAAACTTGTGCTACCAAAGGGCTCAATGGGCAGAGGGGTGAGTTCCCCCAGCTCAGGCAGCTGGCATGGGGAGACAGCAAAAACCTGGCTGGAGCCGGGGCTCTCCCTCATGTGAGTGTCCCTGCACCTGTGTTCCTGCTGGCTCAGCCCTGTGATGTCCCAGATGGAAACCACCAGGCAGCAGTTTGTATCTGCACAACCTTGATGCTCAGAGAGGGCTGAGAATTGGGTGAAAATCCAGAGTCTGGCTTTTCAGCAGCGCTGGGAATGCAGTGTCCTCCCCGGACAGCCCAGGGCACTGCCACCTGGCACAGTGGGACTCACGGGCCTGTCTCCTTGAGATGCCAGCTGCATCTTGTTTTGGGAAACTGCTGGCAGCTCCCTGCCGTGGCGGTGGCTCAGCCTGGCCACAATCCCGGTGCCTGCAGTGCCCCCTTACAGATGCAAAGGGCTCTGTCGTGCTCGTCACTTGTCATGGTCAGCACCGGCCGAAAGATGGTGCCTGTCCCGCGTGTCTCTGCCGGTCTCAGCGGAGCTGCCGCTCTCTGAGGCTTGTAAAACCCCCTCGGAGCCACAGAGTGGGTGTGAGCTGCAGCTGGAACGGGACTTGGGAGGCTTCAGCTCTCCCTTTTGGGGACATGAATTCGCTTCCTGGTCAGATAAAGGGTATTTCGCCTGTGTTTTGGGGTGATGGATGGACCAACAGAGCTCCTGGATCCCTCGCTGGGAGCTGTGGGAGTGTTGATGCCCTCGGAGGCTGGGTCAGGTCCATGGTTCCTTTAGCTTTAGCTCTGCTGTTCATGGCACAGGGGACCTTGGAATGAGCCACCTGGGGCTACTCAGGTAACCAACACAACCAGCTTTTGCAGCCTGTGTTGGTGGAATTGCAGTTATGGGGTATTTTGGGGTTAAAGCCTCAATGGGGAAAGGCAGGGAATTCTGTGGAAGGAGCCTTTGGGCCCAGCTGGTGCTGGCAGGGGGCTTTATTGGAGGGGCCTTATGGTACAGACTCAGGGGTCAGACCCGCTGTGGGGTGGGTCAGGGTGGGAGGATGGGAACCAAACCAGCACTTTGTGAGAGTGGCAGATAAAGGGCTGTCATGGAGGGTAAACCCAGGAGGGCCCTTGGAGGGCTCTTGGGGGATGGTAACCATGTCTGACTCCTCCTGGGAGGAGGGAGCAGTGCCTCTGTGTGCAGTCGTCTGCTGTTCACTTTTAATTGGGTTGAGGATGTTATGTGCTTTACAGAAAAAAAAATTACACCTCTGGTTATTTAAATAAAGGAGCCTCCTGGTCTTGTGTGGGAGCTGAGGGAGGAGTTTGTGGGGTGCTGATCCCTCAGCTCTTGCAGGGAGTGGGTTTGGTGATCGAGGGGTCCCTGTCCCTCTTTGTGCCCCCCAGGCAGAGGGGCTGTGCTTCCCCACTCCCCAAACCACAGGACCTTGGGGCTGCAAGGACTCGTCCCCACCTTCTCCACGTGATAGCAAGTAGGGGCAGTGTGGGGAGGCACAGCCCTGCTCGGGCCAGGCCTGTGCTCTGCAGGGCAGGTGGCACAGCCAGCCCTGTGCCCGCTGCTCCCTGGGGGAGCATGGCCTGGGACAATGCTAAGGAAAAGCCAGGCAAAGCTAAACAAACTCAGCCTCACACACAGGCAGTCTGGCACAGCCAGGCACTCGTGGCACGAGGTAAGGCATTTATTTGCTGCCTCTCCAGCAGGAAAGGGGGGGAGATGCAGAGGGCTCGGAGTCCAGTTTGGAAGTAACTGTGTGACCTTTGATAAGGTGAGCTGGAAGAGAAAATTATGGAGATGCTGATGGGAAACCAGCCTTCTCCTGGTACCCTGTGCCTTCCTGTAGATGATGTGGCTTTGGCCCCAGCCTGGGGCTGGTGAGTGAGATAAGAGCTGCGGATGCACTTGGCTTGTTCCAAGGCCTCGGGTGTTCCACTAGAGTTCATTCTTGCAGGAACCTGGGGGAGATGGAAAAAAAGAAACAATCCAGCAACATCCTTAGGCTGGGTTTGGTTTGTCTCTTTCCCAAGCAGAATGAGATTGACCTTCACCTCTGTGAATGTTACCCACACTTGCAGCTTTCCCTTTGGCAAACAACCCCAGGCTGGCTCTGTCCCACCACACTCAGGAGTGTCACTCTGACCTCCCTGGTGTGTCACAGTCCTACGCCTGTGCACAGTGTCCCAAAGCCAGTGACAGTAACAGTGACAGTCTGTGCTGAATCAGGGCTAACTCAGAGGGGCCAAAGTGGTTATGGCTTCAAGAGCTCTGATCTGGTGCCTTTGCTGGTGGTTTAAAGAGAAGATAGTTTTTCTTGGTCCTTACACACATCTCCACTGAGCAGCTACGTGGGGAGTGCAGTTTTATTGCAGCACTCAGCTGTGAAATGCCTCACCAGGCACAGAACGTGGATGGCTGAGTAACTCCACAGGCTGCTCTGGGAGCCCCAGGGCTTGCTGGAGTATGACAGTTTTGTGTCCTCCAGGGACTTGCAAGACCATGAAAGGGACAAAAACAAGTTTTGCTTGCTGGAGCAGGCTTGGCAAAAATTAATTTCAGCACTTTGGAGTCATCCCTTGGAATCAGTCCATGTTACCTTGTGATACTGCTCACATTCCTCAGTGCTGTCACTAATAATATGTACAGAGCACTACTAGGAAACTCAGTCTGCTGGAACACTCCATGGTTCTGATAATTACCCCTTTCTGAGATGTTTTTTAAGTGTCTATTTGCAGCTACTTTGTCTTCAAACAAGTTCTTTGAATTCTTTTCCATCTAAGCCATTACTGAAAGCAGTGAACTGGGACTGGATATGCCCTGAACCAGTTTCCCTTGGGTCTCCTGCCACGAGCTCCAGGCTGTTGCTGCACACCAGCTCCTGAGCTGGCCCAGCCGTGCCTAGTTTATGGAATTATTTGATGGGAAAATGACCTGCAAAGAGCTCTCTATCAAAATAAAATGTTCACCTGGTTGTGCTCTGCTTGGAGTCAAACTGCCATGCTCCAGAGCACCACAGGGCCACGAGGGGATGCTGCCCCTCTCTGTGGTGCCAGGGGGGGACATGCCAGGCAGGACCTTCACACATGCAGCTCTCACTGGGGTCTCTTGCTCAGTTTGTTACTTGGGAGACCCTCTCTGGTCCACTGCTTGGTCTGCAGGCTTCAAAAAGAAATGCCCAAAACTTCCCAGGCTCATAAATCTGCCAACTTTTGCACGCTCCCTAAATTTCCCTGATTGACTTCTTGGACTGTTAATTTCCTAAGAGCTGGGGGTTCTTTTCTAAGGACCAGATTAAAAGGATACAGGAAGGGACTGCAGCCATGAAGTGCTGATTGCCAGACGCGACCCGCTGCTCACAGTGGCTTCCTCTGCTCTGCCCCACAGCCGTGTTTCCTTGTGCCAATCTTACAATTTTTGGCTGCTACTAGGGCAGTCAGATGGTGCAGCCACAGAAACCGCTCTGAAATGAAGCTAATGGGCTGTTTGTGTTCATCTTTTATTAATTGCAGGCTGCTGAGCTTGAAGGAGATCTAGATTAGCAGTGGCATATGTGTTACTGATCTCGCTGGCCTGCATCTGCTCACCGTGGCCCGTGTGGGTGGAGGGAAATCCTTCAGCCCTGCTTTTTCCAGGCACTTACATGTCTCCAGCCGCTCCTCAAGGAAAGAGATCTGCTCGCTCAGGGAGTCAATTCTGTCCAGTTGCTGCAGGGAGTGGGACAATCGGCTGATGGGGTCTGTGCCCACGTCCTCCGGCGCCGACGGCATGAGGTTGTGGAAGGGGGCCAGCACCAGATGGAGTTTCTGCAGGGAGAAGGGGAGCCATGAGTGTGTCCCCCCACACCAGGAGGACCTCCTGGAGGAATGCAGCATCCACCAGGGCAGGCTCGTGGGGCTTTGATGGTGTTCAAAGAGCTGCCGGGCTGGAAAAGCCGCGGTGTGGGTGCAGCCAGCAGCGTGGAGCACAGCTGGGATTGCTGCTGGGATCGCTGCCGAGGCCAGCACCGCGTTAAAAATAGAGCTGGGGAAGAGGGAAACCCTGGCTGTGAACTGCCCGGGGTGGGAGCTGGCTCAGCACAGCCTCGAGCAGCAACAGGGCAGGGCAGAGGGGTGTGCTGGAACTCACCTGCTCCAGTGCTTCCACTCGGCTCCTCAGGTCATTCATTTCTTCCTTCACTTCACTGGAGGGACCTGAAAAAGTGACCAGGGGAAGGTCAGTCAGTAAAAGCCCAAGGTGAAGTGGAAGGTGCTGGAGAGAAAGGCATTGCTGCAGGGCTCAGGCCAAGCTCTGCTCTTTTCCCCTCCCCTCCCGGTGAGCCCCCAGGGTCTGCCCTGCTGGGATCAGGCCCTGGAGCATCAGCTGGATCCAACTCCTGCTGCAAGCACTGGCATCTAGTCCAGCTGCTAATGGCACAGGCTTCTCCTGCTGCTGGAGCACCTGCAACGAAGTGGGGGATTCTTCAGGTAATGGGGTGATGCTTGAAGGACAAGCTGTCTGGTGGAGCCTGGCCTTGGGCACCCGTGTTGTCAGAGAGCACCCAGGTCTGCCCTGTCCCACGGTGGGCACAAGGAGTCGATCCTGCTGAGGGCCCAGGACGGGGATAAAGGCAGGTGTGGCAAGTGCAGGCGGTGCCCTGCTCTCCCAGGCGTTTGCTGCGTGATGCCCGTGCTGGCCACAGCGCATTATTACTCACGGTACGAGTTTGAAGTGTCACAGCGCGTACCAAAAGTAATAATGGGCCGTCACCAGCGCCGCTCCTCGTGGCTCCGGACCTGCCCTGTGGGAACGACGATGGTGGTGGAGAGAACAGGCACATCCCGGACACCACAAGCCACAGCCAGGCTGTGTCACTGTCACAGATGGATTTGTGCACGGGGGAAGTTGTTTGGGTGGGAGAGGGACTCCTGGGCCACCAAGAATAAAGCTGAGGGGTTCTCTGGCTGTCATCCCCTTTCCTGCCACAGCTGCTCCACCCTGTGATGCTGGGTGTTAACCCCAGCTCTCTGAAGGCCCAGAGCAGCTGGGGCTGCACTGGGGGGACAGGTTACCTGCTTGGCTGAAGGTGTCCATCTCGGGCACTGGCACCAAGGGCCGGCAGTCCTTGTCATCGGCAGCGAGGGTGAAGCCTTCCTGGCACATGCAGCGGTAGCTCCCGGCTGTGTTGATGCAGAGCTGGCTGCAGCCATGGCTCTGTCCTGCACATTCATCCACATCTGAAACACAGGAATGACTCAGTGAGGGCAGGAGAGATGGGGGTGAGGGGATCAGATTACTCAGGCATGGGGTGGGGTGGGGGTTGCGACAGAATTCCAGCAAGTGCCCCCGTAATGAGGTGGTGTTTGTGCTGGGCACTGCTCAGGGTGTCTCAGCACCTCCAGCACAGCCAGATAAACCTGTGCTAATCTGGCCTCCTCCCCTCTGCCCACTCCCCCCACAACAGAGCCAGAAGCAAAAGCTGTGGTCAGAAATGTCCCGGCTCTGGCCAGGCAGGCGCAGGCAGCGCTCGGCTCTCATCCCGGATTTACAGCCGGGGTTTTGGTTCCAGCCAGCTGTGGTGAGGAGCCATCAGCCTTTCAAGTGTGTACGAAACCCAGTAACCTCTCCTCACACGGGGGAGTTATTAGAGCTGTTCCCACAAAGCAGAATGAGCTGAACCACTTCCCACGCCCGAGCACTGTTTTAGGCAGTGGGAAAATCCTTTCCCCCTGCGCTGGAGCCGGAGCTGTCAGCGATGGGCTCAGCCCTGCCTGGCCCAGCGTGGGTCAATGCCACACGCTCCTCCTCTGCCTCACAGGAGGGTGGAAAGCTGGGAAAAGCTGGGAAATGCCATGGCAGGCGGTTTGCACCACTGGTGTGCACCCCCCTGCCCGATTTCCCTGTGCTGTGAGGAGCATCGGGCTGCTCCTGTGCTGGAGAGGAGCCTGGTGCCTGGAGACTGCCAGGCTTCCCTTCCACCCCCGGATATTTCAGTTCATGGATTTAGTGTCTGCAGTAAATGGTTGTCTTAGCAAAAAGCCTGGGAGAGGGAAGATCACAAGCACAAAATCTCAGGCCGGCCTCACAGGGTTTCTGTGCTGCAGAAAGGCTCTTGCTGGTGTGCTCACAGCTCTGCTTACTGTGACCAGCAGCAGAGAGAAAATGTGGGTGCTAGGGCTGCACATGAGGGCTGGGAGCACTGGCGCAGCCAAAGGGAGGTCAGAACTCCCCTGGGAGCCAGGCTTCCCGTGCTTTCCTGGCCAAACCATCAGGTATCAGTGCCATGGAGCTACACATGTAGCTGTGCATGTGCGTGCATGAGGGTAACACAGCAGTTCCCCTCCATGATCTGAGTAGCACCAGGCCTGTTCCAAGGTCTGGTGAGGAGCCACAGTGCTGGTCCCTGTCCCCACTGAGGGGGACATCCAGAGCCCCATGGCATCTCTGATGCCCCCCAGGCCAAGCTCTCCTGGCAGCAGCACGGCAGGAGCACACGGAGCAGGGAGAGGAGTGACATGGCCAGTACCTGTCTGGCAGGCTCGGCCCGTCCAGCCAGGTGGGCAGGCACATCTGCCAGGGAAGGTGCAGCTCCCGCCGTTCTGGCACGGCACCCAGCAGAGAGCTGTGAAAGGAAACACCAGCACAATGTCACCTGGCAGCTCTGGGGGTCCTGAGCTTCCCCCTCCCACCCTGGATGCAACATACACACACTGCACACCCCAAAACACACACCAGCACCAGCCCAGGGGCAGCAAAGACAGAGGGAGGAGGGTGATGGGCAGCAGCAGGCCCTGGGAAGCCCCCAGTGCCACGCTCTGAGCTCGTCAGGGGATGGACTGACTGCTGCTGTGGTTTGCATTTGTGGCCTCCTGAAAGCATTTCTCTTCCATTACTACTGATTTATGTGGAAAGGAATTACTCGCTTTATTTATCCTCTGATAACTATAGAGGTAATGAGCGATCCCAAAGGAAAAAGGCCCAAGAGGCAGCAGAGAAAGGCTGGGAATCAATCAGATACTGAACCGCATTTGGTTGTGATGCTTAAAATTTAAATGCTTTCCTAGAGGGAGAATCCACTTGACAGGCAGAGTGTTGGTAAATGAGAGAACTGGTCCTGGGCTTCCTCCAGGAACACGAGAGATCTGGAGATGGGCACTGGTCCAGCAAACTCTTACCTCTGTTGCAACTGAGTGTGTGGGTGTTTGCTCTGCTCCAGCCGGGACAGCACGAGGCCACGGGCTCAGGCAGTTGCCTGTACCTCTGCCGATAGGTAACTCTGTAGATGGTCCTGCAGTGCAAGGGAGGGGCTGAGCTGGGTGCCAGAGCACCTTCCCCAAGCCCCCATCCCATTCCCTGTGCTGGCACCCACCGCCAGGCACTGGGAGCATCGTCCCTTTGGAGGATGCAGGATTGTCCCCTCCCGCAGCCCCCTGGTTGCTGCCGTGCTGGGAGCAGGTCTGTGGCACGGGCAGTGCCCTCACCTGTAGGTGCTGCAGACACGGTGGCCCTGGCAGGTGGTGAGGTAGGGCTGGTAGACGGGCTGGACGTGGGACTCGGTGTAGGCGCCCGCCCGGCTCTGCGGCGCCGCGGCACAGACCCTGCGGCTGAGCAGAGGGGAGAGGGTCACATCAAACCAGCCAGGACGGGGCCTGACAGCCCCTCTCTGCAGAGGCTGAGTGAAACAGCAGTGCCTAATTGCCCCAGCGCCCTGGGAGGCCACTGCAAGCTGTTTTGGGGCACTGACATAAATCTGGAGCACTTTGGGCTGCACAGGCGCTTCCTCCCCTGCTCCTGTGCCAGGGCAATGCCGCCTCCTCAAACACTCACCCAGCATGGTCCCTCTGTCCCAGGGGAGCAGTCAGGACCCAGATTTAGGGATGATTTACTCATTCCATTCATCATCTCCCTTCCCCTAAAATCACTCACTTTCTGGGTGGATTTTTCCTTTCCGAGACTTTCGCATTCCTGAAATGGATGCCGCTGTGGTCACTAAGAAATTAATGACTTCACAGGCAGGGTCAGGCTCACCGCAAAAAAAAAAATAGAGGCTAGATGAAAGAGGCCCTCCAGCCTTCCTAAGATAACTGTTATCCAGCCAAAAACTTTCCCAAGGTTAACAGCCAAAGTGGTCTTGGTTAAATACCCTCTTTTTCAACATTTTCCAGCCCAAGCGGGTCAGTCCCACTGAGGAACTCATCTCCTCATCTCAGCCTCTGAGCTCAATTAGAAACTAAAATAAAAAGCCTGGGAATTAGCAGGGACATCAGATGGCTTCCATTAACTCCAAAAAACTCCTCTCAGCCTCGTGATTAATGTTATAGAGGATGCAATTTTTAAATGGCAATTGTTTGCTTTGCAAAATTTAGAATAAAGCTCTGGTTGCAGCCTGCGCGTGCGAGCGAGGAATTCAGCTGTGGTTTTAGTCCCAACCAGAATGAGAAAGGTTTGACTCTGGAGGAGCATTTCAGTGTAAAAACAAACTTTATAGAAAATGTGAGCTGCATCTGGGGGTGGATGTTGAGCTTCGGCTCCTCTTGGCTGGGGAAGAAACTGGGGATCCGAGCTCTGGGCTTCCTGAGACCCAGCGGGAGCTGAGCTGTGCCTGCCCAGGCTGTGCTGGGATCCGGGGTGCCATGTCAGACCCTTTTCCTGGAAAGGGAAGGGGAATTGCTGGGTTTGCAGGACCACGGACCACATCCTAGGGAGCACAGAGCACAGCAGGCACCAGACCACCAGGGCATTGCACACCTGTGTCCCCTAGATGTTGTGTCCATCAGAGCTGGGAGCTGCATCCTCCTTTGACAGCTTGTTCACAAGGCTCAGCTGCCGTGACAGCAAGATTTCACAAATATTTTTGTGAAGGATGTGCTTGAAAGAGACCATAATAATAATTCCTGAACAGCTCAGGGCCTGATCATCTTTTGACTCCCACAGACAAAAAGCCCAGAGTGTCTTTGTGTCCCTGCATGGAGCTAAACGGGCGTTTTCTCTGAGAGGTTTTTTTACCTTTAGCGACAAAGCAAACAACCAGCAAAGGGCTGCCAGAGCCTTTTTCTGCCTCCTGACCAGCCCGGGGAGCTGCCCATGTCCACACTGGCCAAACAGGGCTCTTTACCTGGAGAGGATGTGCCTCACCATGACATGCAGACGGGCACACCTGGGAGGTGCAGACAAAATGGGGCCTTACCCTGCCCGGACAAAGCCATCGGTGCTGGTGGTGCTGAGGATGAGGAGGAGTCCCGAGAGGAGGCAGCTGAGGTGGCACATGTCCTGTCCCTCCCACAGCACCCCGGGCTGTGCAGCACGACCGGCTCTCGCTCTTCAGTGGGATGTGCTGGTTCCTACCGCATGTCCTGTCCTGCAGCGTGGAACCCTGCAACCAGGAGAAGAGCAGTGTGAACATGCATGTCCCTCCCCAGCTGGTGACATCTGACAGAGCCGTGGGGACACACCCCTGCCAAGGGGGGGCACAAACCCGCTTTTCCCCACTCGTCTCAATGTTGAGGCAGTGATTTACCCCAGGGGATGCCTGGAGAGGCTCTCACAGCACCAGGGTCCACTCAGTCACGTGTTGAGAGACAGGGAAGGGACCTGTGTCGTCTGAAACACTCTGCCAGTTCCAGGCAGCGAGGGCAAAACAATGGCCCCTAATTTCTTAATCCATACAGCATTGTAAAGCTGTGTTTTCCCACCACATAACACACTGAAATCTGATCTTCTTCCCTTTACAATACAAGTTCGTGCCAGAGAAAAGTGCTGCAAGGGCCACATGTACCGTCTGTAGAATCAGATCTGAGCTGCAAATAAAGAGGTTTTGGTTTTCTCGCCGAGGACAAACATGAAGCAAGGCAGAAGAAGGTCAGTAACAATATCTAATTTAAACAGTATTGCATTTAAACAAATCAGTTGGCCTCCGGATGGCAGCAGCTGAAGGAGGAAGAAGTAAAGAAACCCACCTTAAATATACACCAATTAAAGAAAGAATCAGCTGCTCTGATTAAACCTTGAGAAAGGGGAGGCAACACAGAGAACCTCCTTCTGAGACCGCAAATACGGTGACTGCAAACCAACTTGCTAAAGTCCCCAAGTGCTGTGGGGTGGGATCGGACTGGAAAGTTGCAGGTGGATCCCCAGTGTCCATTAGGATTAATTCCTAACTCTGAGACAAGTTGTTAGGGATAACCACCATATATCTGTAGACCCTGCAGATCTCAAAGCCCTCCTCCAAAGCACTCAGGACCATCCTTTCCTTTGTGCAGGTAGAGAAACTGAGACATGGAAAGATGGAAACTCACACCTCGAGAGAAACCAGTCTGGTGCCTTCCTGTTCCTTAATATCAAATATCAAACATCAAATACCAAATATCAAAGGGTATTTCCACGCAAGCCCGGTTTTGAGGATGTGAGGAGGATTTTGGTGCTATAGAGCCTGTAGTCCTCCATTCCCCTCCAAACACAGCAATAAATTTCATCTCCTAATGACTGACTTATGGTATCTCCACCACCAGGAAAGCAAATCTTGCCTGACCTGCAGGAAAGTCTTTTGAAAGTAGCGAAGAAGCCTTTTTTTCCCCCCCAGTTCTCCTGGAGACATCCCAAGAACACTGGTGTACAGACACACTAACTGCTCCACCAGCCAGCTTTTCCCAGGGCTATACTGGGACACACATTTTCCCTACAATCCCAGATCCCCAGGCTAGCAGTGCTTCTTCTGAAGTCTCTAAGTCAAACTCTGCCAACCATCTCCGTCCTCCCACAGGATTCCCGTGGCTGCCATTGGAGCTTTCCCTGTGGGGATGGCCAGAAACACAGGGCACGAGCCTAAAATACAGACAGTTTGTTTTTTCACTTTGAAATGGAGCAGCACTGCCCTACCTCGAGTGGTCAGAGGATCCCTCTGGGTCATAAAATTACCATTGCTTCATACCAGAAAAAATTGCAAAAGTGCAAAACAAGATGGTCTATACCTGTCTTTTTTACGAGTTTATGAAAATCAGCCTCTTTATAGCCACTGAAAATATTCCAACCTGTTGCCACCACCTATTCTAACATTGCTCTTTTAACGCATATAACGGAAGTAAAATCTTTCTATGCTTAAAAAAAAGAAATAGTTTTTGGTCACTGTCTTTCAAGTCTCTCAAAAGAAGAGGTCTGGCAAGTGAAACTGTGTGGGTGCCTTTGAGCATCTGCTGTTTCAGGGGTCAGCCTCCCTGGCTGGCCACATGCTCCTATGAGTCTGAGGATCCTTCTCCTGCCAGCCAGAAACATTCCTATAGCTCTCCTAAGTCTGCTCTTGCCTCACCTGCCCCAGCAACCAACGGCAAACACAACCCACTGTGCAGGTGAGCAGCACTTTGTCCAGCTCTGCCCATGGAACCAAGACTACAGATCCAACTGATGGCAGCAGGCTCTGTCTGCAAAGGGATGTGACACAATCCAGCCTCTCGGGAGGATGCAATAAACCTCACAGGCTGCACTTTTCCCAACAGCCTGGCCTGGTTCTGCCGGTGAAACAGCGGCTCCAAGCCGTGCATTGGCCCTGACCTGTGCCCTGACAGCCAAACCCTCCTGGAGAGGGTCTGCACCAGCCGCAGGGGGATGGATTGTTCCTTACAGACACCTCCAGCTGTTCCCTGCGCAGGCTGGGATGCGGCACGGCGGGGCACGGCACGGGGTGCGGGCGGGATGGAGCGGGACACGGGGATGCGGGCGCTATGGAGAGGGGCACGGGGACGCGGGTACTATGCAGCGGGGAGAAGGGAAGGGGGAACGGCGGAGGGGGCTACGGAGGTACGGCACAGTGCGGCGGGACACAGGGACCTCCTGGGCTTGCAGGGACACCGTTATCACTAA
>VZRE01012909.1:383668-433575 GCA_013396775.1 Cephalopterus ornatus | reverse complement strand
GGGGGACATCTGGGGACAGGGCAAGATCGCCCGAGAAATCAGTTCTTGCGGGAGGGGGGGGTCATGCGGGGATAGGGCAGGACCCCCCCCAGGAGCTCAGCCCGGGCTGGTGTGCCCCGTGGGTTTTCTCTGCCCCTGATGGAGACGGGATTGCAGGGAACCCTTGCCCCGGACTGATCTGGAGCCTTACCTGGTGACCCCACGTCAGGCTGAGCCCCTGAGCCCCTGCGTGCCCCACACTGCGAGGACACGAGGTCTCTGAGCCCCCTCGATGGCTCAGCCCGCCTGGGTGGGCAGGCGATTAGAGCAAGAGGGGGAGATCCCAGCGCAGCCCCCGGCCCCTCGCCCAGGGGTGTTCAGACTCCCCGGGGAAATGGTCCATCACCAGTGCAGTGCCCAGGGCAGATTTATTTCTCTTTGCTAAAAAATATTGTGGCTGGTTCCGCACTCCCCACGCGCACATGTAATTTTAAGAGGAGACGTATTTCCCTAGGTTAGAGACCTGGTCCACAGCCTCCCGCCGTGCCCCGTTAATCCCCCTGAGCTCATTACAACAGCAAAGTCCTGCAGAAGCCGGCAATGAACTGCCAGGACAGGGAGGCTGGTTTCCAGCGAGCCCTAAAGGATGATTACCGGATTCCTCGGAGGCTCCCCCAGCTGTGGAGCCATGTGAGGATCGACCCCGACTCCCAAGGGTGACACACTGGGCTCAGCTCTGGCTGGGCAACACCTGCCCCGGGACAGCTCAGGCAGCCCCATCCCAGCTGCCTACAGGCTTCTCCTCTTAAAATGCCCAGTTATTTATCAAAGCAGTTCGGTTTGTGCCAAATTGCCACTTGTTTTGTCTACATTTTTGTCTGGAAAATTAGAGCACAGAGGCTTATTGTTTTTCCAATGACTTAGGCGCCTGCCCATGCACAGAGCCATTTTTGAAGATAGCGGGGATCTGATGTGCAAATGAATGGCAGGATGCAGCCCCCTGGGAATATTTGTTCCCATTAAGTTTCGTAATTTTTTTGAAAGCATGTAAGCATTTAAAGGAAATATTTACCAGTTAAACAACAATGGCGCCAAAAGAGCAACTGAGATCACTGGCCCATCCCCTCTATTTCCTCAGGGATACGCCGAGGCCGCTGACGGAACTGGAGCTGTCTCGGGTCGTGCTGCGCCCCCCGGGGAAGCTGATGAGTGCTGATGTTCTGGAGTGGGGCTCTCCGTGTAAAAGGAGCTTTGGTGGGATTCTCCCTGAGGAAGGGAACAGAGGGGAATCCGCTCCGGGATGTGCTGGTTGAGATAGAGTTCCATTGCCAAGGGAGACGGGATCCCTCCCAGCAGCACAGGAAAGGCTTGCTGGTGCTGGTGGAAGCACAGCTCCACGTTACGCAGCATCTCGTACAGCACACACGAGGTTGCTCACCCTGTGGATCCATCCTACCTCCCGGGAATGATTTCAGCTCATTTAATCTTCTAAACACGAAGCAGAGGCAACTTTTCCCAAGAGCCTTGAAGGGACGGTAATTATCTTGTTATGCTGGGAGTGTTACTGTTTTTTCTGATGTACGGGGGAGATGAACAGAGCCTGAATTATTGTCTAATAATTGAAAAATGCATTTGGAAGCCAAGGGAAAGCTTCTCTGTCTGGCCATGCTGAAAGCACAGGATTTCGTTTCGCAGCTGAGACACTCACCTTATCCACGGTGCTCCATCAGGTGTCCTGGGCAAGGGATCCTTTCCTTAAGGAGCATCTCGGTTTCTTACTGTCAGGACAGAAAAAGCCCACTGTTACACTCCCGTTGTCAGGCAGGCAGGGACCAGCGACCCAGCCCTTGCCCATGATGGACCTGGGGTTAGATGCCCTGGACAATCCCAAAGGCGTGGAGCTGTGGAGGATGAAACATCTGTGGAGTGGGGTGGAGGATGAAAGCAGGATCGTGAGACCCTGTGGCACTGGCACTGAGCTCACACCACTGGTGTGCCAGAGGCACAGACACTGGGACACTGTGCTAGGGAACACGGAGGCCCTGACTGCTTGGGAAACCTTTGCCTGTGTCCCTGGGATCCCAAGTGTAAATTTGATGATGAGGAAGAGGATGGACTCATCCTTCAGCTCCTTGCAGGACACCACCCAGTACAGGACCGAGCACACCACCTTCCAGAATCCCAGTTGGAGCCTTCTCAGCCATTAGGCAATTATTCCCTAAGTGCCCTGAGCGTTTTAAAATTCTGCCAGTATTTTAATTGCAAAATGTTTGCTTTCCAGTTCCATTTACTGGGTCAAATCTTTGCTTAAGCAAGTGCCCATGTCAGCTGCTAAAGAACTGCATACAGCCCATTAAAAGAGCATTTAATCCTCCGCTCTTGGGGAGGGTTCGGTGTCTTATGTGCTAATATTCATTATGCTGAGAGGAAATCCCCCAGGACACTGCTTGGCAAAGTTCCCTTGGAAGCAGAGGAGTTATGCCTGTTCAGAGTGGGAGAAGATAGATCTGTTGGCACTGTTAAGGTCGGTGTGATGAGCTTCTGACAACGGCAGCAAGGGATTTTGGCTCCTGCCTGCAAGACTGTCTGAATTTGAAGTCCTCCCTTGACCAATGTTTTACATTTTTCCCCCACAGCTTTCTCCCTCACACGCTATAAGTGTACTCCCACGACATCTAATATTAATGCTTGTCTCCAGGCCAAGAAAGAAATGTTTCTGCCCAACCTCCCTCTTAGATTTAACAATGTCAAAACCTCCTCGTCTCCCACTGGTTTTACCACCAGCGTGAGCTGTGAAGGACACCGAGTGCTGGCCTGGAGCGGGTCTCAGGCTGAGCACTGGGCTGGCTGTGAAGGTGAGATTTTCACCCACCCCCCTGTTTCCTAGAGCCTGTCCCACAGACCTGCCAAGCCCAATGCACCTGCCTGGGCATCCAGCATCCCCCTCAGAGCACCTGTAGTGGATCAAGGCATGGAGCTGTGGGCTGGAAGGGGTCCCCTGTGTGATAGGAGAGCTTGGAGGGCGTGAGGTGTCTGGAGATGGGGGGACTTAATTTGCTCTGGCTCTGGAGGCACGAAAAAGGAACGATAACAGAGGAGAATTAATAGGAGATCAGCACTAAAGTCCCACATCAGAGAGGAGCACTTCCATCCCATCACAGAAAACGGGACGTGCCCAGGCACACGAGCGCTGCCCCAAACTGGGGCCAGAGGTGCTGAAATGGCAGATGGATGGGGGGACAGGCAGGACAGTGACACACATACAGATGCAAAACTTTTCAGCTGCTACAAGCCCCGGCTGACCCCATACCTGCTGCGGACAATGGGCTCTCGCCGGCCTCCACGGGGGTCTGGCACAGAACTGGAAGCACTTGCTAAAGCAATAGGAATTTTTGGTGCTTCTCAAAAAACAAAAAGGGGGGGAATGGCTTTTCCTGTTCTAGGACAAATTCTTCTGCTCGGGTTTTTCATAAGGCTGTTTGTAAGCTTTACACTTGAGTTGAGGCTTTGGAGCAGCCCCTGTTCTGCAGAGCCCTGTGAGGAAAACGACCTCCCACTATTCCATTATGTCCTATATTGTTCTCAGCTGCGTCAGCTGCAGACCAGTTATCTCAGTGGAAATCTAGATGAGTCCACTGATGGCAGTGGGATAAAAACAGGTCAAACCAAGAAAAATACTTGGCCTGTAGCTCTCAGTCTGTTGTCACCAGTTGCCCAGGGCTCTGTGTATTATAACCGACACTGGAGCTCCACAAAGCAATATTTTTTTTTGCCTGAGTAAGGACTTAACAAGCATTAAGTGTCTCAGGACCGGTGTGTTATAACTTAAGATGACCGTGGGGACAACCAGCAGCCGAGCTGCAGCTGTACAAAAACAAATGCAGGAACAGGGCAACATCCCATAGCCAGGTTTATTTTCCTTTGCATGCACACTTGAGCTCTTATTTACATTTAGAGGCGGTAGCAGTGGCTGCTGAGTAAAAACTGGGAAATGATTCATCCCACCCAGCAATAAACTGAATTTTGCAGCTTTCTGTGAAATTTCCCTGGCAAAACATGGCATTAGTCAGCAGGGAATTGTCCCCCACCCCACTTCCCCAGTGAATCACTCCAGAGGAGCGCATGGGAAGTGCAGTGGGATAGCTGGGAGATGCAGCTGAACCGTGACCATCCCAGGGAGCAGCTCAGCAAAGACCATTTCACACAAGAAATGCTCTCATTTTTGCTCTGATTATCTTTCTCTTCCAGGAGAAAGTCTCCAGCTCCAGGGACCTGCTCTAAGCAGAGCTCCTCTCTGCCCTCACCTCCCAGGCTGTGAGCAGGACGGGGATCCAAGAGCTTGCTTCGGGAGACAGGACAGAGAGCAAAATAAAACATTTCTGATCGCCCCCTTCTCTTTGCAGAGATGCTTTTCTTTCCCTGTCTGGTCTGAGAACTCTCCCCTGGTGTTTTGCCATGCCCCCCTCCGCTGCTGGTGGGACTGTGAGGCAGGTTGGTTTACCCTAATTTGTCTCAGTTTGTAAATCTGCCTCCCGCGGGCCAGCCCCATCTGCAGCAGCAGAGCCTGGGAAACGGCTCAAATGAGCCTCCAGACCAGATTCAATTTCTCTTTCTTACCTCCAGGGAAACTTGTGAGAGACGGTAGTGGAACAGCAGAGAGGGGGGCATAACTCCATTGGCAGATCGCAGGGAAGAACACAGAGAATCTGCTGGGACAGACTCTGTGTTTTCCACTTCTGCCCAGAGGTGGATTTTTGAGGATGCTCGGGATCCAGCCACCACATTTGGACTTCTGCCTCGCACAGCTTCCCAATCCAGTCTTAAATGAATTTTATCACTGACAAAACCTTGTTGTTTCTTCTTATTTTTTTTATTCTCTGCTCAGTGAATTGATTCCACAAATATTAGACCCTTGGAAAAAGTATGCTGGGTTATTTCTACCGAGAGCGTTCGCTGGTGTGGTTGTGCTCCATATTCCCACACAGCCAGCCAGTGCCTGGGTATCTCAGCTGCTCCTTTATCCCAAAATACAGGTAGCTGAAAACAGACAGCGTGAAAATCAGCCGGCTCCGTGGCTGTAAATTTGGGAGGCTTTGCTGAGCTCCTGGCACGCACACCCGGCACGCTCCAGGCTCGGCTGTTAGGCAGGACAAAGCCTTGGTGTGACAGCCAGGAGAGTCCCTGCCCACATCCCTGTCCTGCCCCTCATCCTGCCTGGATCTGGGGCTGAATTTGGCAGCACAGAGGGGAGATCAGCAGGCAGGGAGCAGGGGGGGAAGGATAGACAGCACGGTGTTGTGTCAGTGGTCAGAGAGCAGGCAAAGGAAAAAGGGAAGGAGTAACGGAAAGTGAAGAGATTTGCTAAGAATTTCCAGCCATCTCACAGGAATTTGTGCAAGTGTTTGCAGCCTCTACATGCACAGGAGATAAAATTTACCTGCGGAGTTCTCTGCTTCTGGGAAAACGTGCTGAGTGCCAGTGGGGTGAATTAAAAATAACAGTGCTGGAGGCTGAGCTCCACTCTGAGCAAAACAGACCCAGCCTCATCAGGAGCTCAGATGGAGGATGCTCTCCACACCTTTTTTGCTTTAAAGGACGCTTTACACACCCATGTGCTCCAAAGGATTCTTTACACCCCAGTTTGCTCCATGCCGCTCCATTCCCAGGGCTCCTACCATCATCTCTGCCTGAGCAGGGGCAAAAGCACCCAGAGCCCACAGGGTCTCACCTGGCAAGGACACGCTCCCACTGCCCCAGCGCCGGCTCTGCATCCCATCCCATCCCATCCCATCCCATCCCATCCCATCCCATCCCATCCCATCCCATCCCATCCCATCCACCCCATTCCCACTGTGGCTCTACGGTACCTGTGGCACCCCACTGTCCCCCGCCGCGCTGGGAACAGCCCCAGTGCCGTGCTCCCGGATGGCTCCCGGTGGCCATCCCTGCCTGGCCACCCCGGGTCCGGTGGGCCCGGGCACCCACCCGGCATGGCCAGCCACCGGCCGCGCACAGGCAGGAGGTGGCTGCCGAGGTGGAAGGGCGGCTTTTTATGCTTTTCTTCCTGTATAAATCAGGCCGGGGATGGACAATCCCAGACAGGACTTCCTGTGTGTGTTGTGAGCTGATAACGGGCGCCGCGAGGAGAACAAACACGGCCGCCCCGCACCCCGAGGGGGAGAGGGGCCGTGGGGCGGCACCCCCACACCGTGACCGCCGGGGACGGACACGGGGGGCTGAAACGGAGAGGAGGGAGACACGGGTCCCCGGGGACACAGGGATGGACAGGGTGGCCGCCCAGGCTCCCTCCTGTGCCTCGCACCAGGCCTAAGACGGGTCCCTGCCCCCCGCCTTCCCACCTTGCTGGGGCACATTTCGGCAGCACCCACCACAGACACCACTCATTCCCTCTCAGAGGGGGTGGATCAGCGGCAAGGGGGGACCCCCATCCTCCCTCACAGCCCGTGCCAAGCGTGGCGGGGTTGGCGGCCATCCTCTCATGAGGGGCCGTGTTGATGTTACGCACCAGCGGAGCACGTCCTGGGGTATTATTGTGACCCCCTGAAATTTGGATTACAGCACTGTGGTCAGTCAGGTTGTTGGATGGCTTGTGTACCCCTGTCACACTGTGCCTGTGCTGGGAAGGAGTGCGGTACACGCAGTTTGGGTGACAAAACCTACAGGGCATCACCCAGCAAAGACGGCGCCCTCAGGGCCAGGCAGCAGAGAAACATGAAAACAACTGCCCTGGTGCCCTAATTTTCAAGCCCGTTCTGGTGCAAAACAGATTATGATTTCAAATTTAATACACGTGTGCGTCTGACCTCGGTTCTGGGCGACCAAGGGAGGAACAATACGGTTTTTAATTAGATTTTGAACCTTTGATCTGGACCATGCTAAGAAAGGAGACATTTTAGAAGCATGAGGGCTGTGGTGGTGGCAATTATATCTCGACCCCCAAGACCCCCACGGCAGCCCGCGGGTTCTGCCCCCGTCCTGGCAGAGCACGTGGTGTGGGTTTAGGGACACGTGCCATCTGGGGCTCCCCTGGAGCAGAGCTGTGTCCCCGGCTCGTGCCGCACGTGCCGGGGTCCTCCCAATTGTGCGCAGGCTCACGGTGAGCACAGGATTACTCCCACCCTGATTCAGCAAAACGCTACTCTGGGCAAGCCCCCTGGGAGTTGCAAAATATTCCTGTGTTTATTTATATAAATGCATGGCTAAAGAAAGCCCCCTCTTGTTTTCCTTGGCAGACAGGGTTTTAAAGGCTGCTTTCTGCTGCCCATCATCCTCTCCAGCAATAGGTGATTGGATACGTCGCGTGCTGCTTGGCAGCGAGCATTCCCAGCTGGTGGATTTTGTGGGAGCACACCTGTCCAGGGGAGGAAAAAGAGTGTTGGGATGGGGGTAGGTGTCCTCGGTTGTGCACACATTAACCTGGAGGGAGGGTCTATCTCCCTGTGGTTTTCTAGTTGGTGGTGAGTTTTAAGCAGCAGCTCCCTATGGAAAGGTACAGGGTTCACATGGATGGCACGTGTCACCTGTTAGATGAAGCAGCGCTGGATGCTCCATTCAGGTGAGAAATGCTGAGCACTGGGAGCTCAGGTCCGGAGCTGAGAGCTTTCTCCACCATCAGCAGACGCACAGGCTCAACCCTGTAACGTGCAGAGCCTTCACAACAGCTCCTGGAATCCTCCCCCAAACACTACACTCAAATTTTATCATCTGCAACAACCACTGCTTGGTCCTTCCCCATCTCTCCTGTGTCCTCTGCCCCGGGATGAGTGCAGGTCACAGGGCGTGACAGGGACATCATCCACCCACACCTCCATGCGCACGCAGAGCCAGGCACGGAGCAGTGGGACTGCTCTGGCCTCAGCAGCGGAGCCGCAGGAGTGAAACGGGATGTGTGGAAAATGTTTCCTGTTTACTCAGTCTCTGGAATCCTTAGTAATAGCTGTTGGAGCGGGAATTGGTCAGCAGGGGCCATATGAATGGGTGTCTTTAAATTTGAAATCGTGACGCCTCATCTTGCAGAGCTGCCACTGTCCTCCCGAGCAAGTCGGTGTTGGGGGAAAGCCTGGGTGTCAGCCAAGGCTCAGTTATGGTGTGCGAGAAGGAGGGAGGGAAGGAGGAAGCCAGAGGGTGTTGGTGCTGCACACTCGGCCATGCTGACCATGCCCACAGTCCTGCCTCTGCCTGCACCTCCCATCGTCCCCCAACCTCCTGCTGGCATCTCCGCTGGGGCTACAGCTCCTTGGCAGCTCCCCAGCCCATCCTGAGGTGACCTTTTGGGTAGCCCACAGTGGCAGGTGGCAGTGGACCCACCAGGGCAGAGCACGCAGATGGGCAGGCAGCCCCAAGCCGGGACACGTGCTTTTCCAAAGGCTTTCCCGAAGGCTCTGAGCCCCCTCCACCACTGACCTGCTCCACGGCATTCAGGGCCCGTCAGGCGTGAATTGAGTAGGGGGATGGAGGGGGCTTTAGCCCCTCATTAGCACAGGCCAATTAGTGTGGCATGCTGCTCCCCTGTGAGCTGATGTGGCTGCTGTTGAATACACCCTGCCCACGCTGATCCCTGTAAGGTTGAGGCTGTGTTTGGTGTTTTCCCCCATGGTTTTGCTGCAGGAACTTTTACATGGTCTTTTTTTTTTTCATCACTCCGATTCTCAGCTGCTCCTGAGAAACCAAGTCCTGCCTGGTTTGTTTTATTGGACTTTTTGGGCCGCTCTGTGCCAGCATGGGCTGCTTACTGTGATGCTGCAGAGAGCCAGGGTCTGAGAGACACCACTACCAGGGCAAGACCCCCAGCAGCCACATTTCAGTGTTTTTTTACACTCCCTGTGCCCCCCACCATCCCCTGGATGAGCTGCACCCCACTCAACTCATCCCCTCACTGCTGTTTCTTGTGAGTCACCTGGTCTTAGATGCCCAGATCTCACAAGATCCTGGGGACGTGTGGCACCTCTAAAGGTACTTGGCCACTCTCCAGCCTGTCCTTGAGGTGAGGATGATGGGGAAAACAACAGGGAACAGCTCTGGGAAGAGTCCAGCCCAGAGATTACGATGTGCCTCCTGCACACAGGGGCAGGACCAAGGAGTTTTGAGGGTGCCCTGGGAATACCCGACAGTGCAGCCGTAATTAATCAAGTTCAGAGATTAAATTCTTCATTAGTGCTTCTCACTGCCCAGGGAGAGCCTTGGGAGTCTGTCAGGCATCCACAGCCTGGCTGGGAAACACATTTGTCTTCTCCTGGTGGAAACTTTCTATGACAAGGAATTTCATCTGTCTTTTGCAGAGAACATTGTAGATTTCAGAGAAATCAAAATTCAGGAAAAAAGTTCCTCCGAAATTATCAAAGTCTCCCAGCTCCAAAATTGAGTTTCAAACTTAAGAGCCCCGAAATGTAAATGACTAGTTGAAATTGTGTTTTTCCCACTCAAATTTCCCCTAAAGGGTCAAAAAAATGCTGTTAAACAAAGTTTAATTAGTGCAGTGTCTGGGGAGGCCCTGAGCCTGGGCACATGATGGCTGGTTTGGGATGGGGCTGTACTGTGGGGTGATGAGCTGAGAGGACCAACAGGCTTCTGTTTGCAGAGGGGTTTTGGGTCCCTCTGCAGCCCCACGTCCGGCAGGACCCTCCCCTCAGTCACAAAGAAACAACACTGAGGAAGGCTCTTTTGGCAGAGCTCTTTGGGGAATATTTGTTCCCTGAGCTCTTTGATTATTAGTCTTTTCAAAAAGCTCTTTGATTATTAGTCTTAAAAAAAAAAAGAGTGAGAAGAAAAAACGGTAAAGAAAAGATGCTTTGGCATAGCTGCCTCTGCCGAGTCTTCCTCTGTTTCCCGCTTGCCCAAGGATCTTTGTGTCTCTAGGTTTTTATCTCACAGTAAATGCTTATTTTATCTCTGACAGTGAGAGTCAGAGACTCCTCATTTTCAACACTTGGGAAGCACCATGCAACATCCTCCAGGGATGGCTGGATTTGCCTCTGACCCAGAGGCTGCAGATGCTTTTGGAGTGTGGCTGAGTCTCTTCCCCAGGGCAAAGACATTCTTTTTGTTCAGGTCTCTCATTCCTCATCGAAGTCTCCATTTTTCAAGGTGTTTTGACATCCATAAGGCCTCCCCTCCCTCCCACTTGTACTAGTAGCTGCTCATTAACACCAAAAGCTAATTGCTACCCATTTCTTAATTAGATATTTGATATCATGTTGCACAAGGAGTTGGGGTTGTGATGACAGAAAGCAGGAGTTTGACTTCTGTGATGCTGACTTTAAGTAGTGATTCTTACAGAAGATTGGCAGGTTCTTCCAGGACATCTCCAACATGGAAATAAGCCAAAGCAAAGGCTCCATGTGGGACACAGCCCCCAGGCAGGGAAATATTTCTGTTGCAAGCAGTGCTTGAGCACATTCTTAAAGCCCTGCACGTGCTCCTGTGCTTTGTCAGAGGTGTGGGGGAGTTTGTGCCATCAAGGTCAGCCTGTCCAGGGCCATAAATCAACTCCAGCAAAACTAAGACCGGCATCAAGAGATCAGCCAGACCTTACTGTGAAGCACATTGTACATCTGTTCTTTCCTGAATCAGTCACCCCAAGACTCTACTGGAGCACCAACACCTACACCGCCAGGTGTAGGATGGGAGGAACACCATGGTGGGGAGTTTTGGTAAGATCAAGGTGAGCAGCTCCCACTCAGGTGGGCTGAACAATGCACCAGCCCTCGCTGTGCTTCCTCTGAGCCGCCCTGAGGGCTCAGCCTCCCCTCTCACTCTTGACAAAGAGTTCAAGGAAAGCCTGATAAGAGAAGGGGAGAAAGTGAGGGGGACAGGGAGGAGAGACTAAATATTGTGCAATTTGGTGTCTTGCACACAAGCAGCAAACCCTGGGCTGAGGGAAAAACTCCCAAAAACTCCCCTGCTCTGCAGCAGTGTGTCCTGGGGCACCACTGGGACCCCCGTGTACCCAATGTCAGGGCTGTGGCCGTGCCTCGCTGCTGCTGTCGTGATAACATCGAGGACAGAGATGGGAAAAAGCCCAGAGCCTCCCTTTTGCTAAGCCAGCGTGGCAAAGGGCTCCTTTATCTGCCCTTTGGTGGGAGATAAGGTTTCAGTGTTGTCCTGCCGGAGCAGCTTGTATCACTCACAGATACCTCCCCTGGCTGCAGAAAGGTATCAGGCACTCAGAAAATATTTGAGCAAGACTGTATCTTTGAGAAACCCGTGTGCAATGGAAAGACACACAGGATGGATTAGATCTGCACTGTGGGGGCATTCAGTGCCTCCTGCCCATGCAAGGACAAAGCACATTCCCTCAGCTAGGACTGCGGGGGCCTCTCCTGTTGCAAATCCCTACGGAGAAGAATTGTCACAGACAGAATAGGGACCCAGGTGCCTGGGCTTCTTACTGGGCTGAGACACCTGCCCATTCCCCCCTACAAATTCCATCAGGTATGAGGTGCACTCTCTGCACATCCCTGGTATCTGCCTTGGAATCAGCTCCCACCACCACAGAAAGATGGGAAAACATTTTCCACTGCCAAAACTTCACTCAGTTATTCTAGCTGCCACTTTCTTGTACCAGGAGCATCTCTAAAGATGGATACATGTGCAATCATTCTGTTATTTTTTCTATTCTATGACGAGTCCAAATCCTAAATGCAGAACTCTGCTTTCAGCAAAGACCAAAAATATGCATTTTGAATTCTCTGCCAAAAGTTACACCAAATGATCAGTCAAGGTCTCCCACAGACCTGCCATTTATTTCATAGAATCCCAGACTGGATTGAGTTGGAAGGGATGTCAAAGATCCTCCAGTTCTACCCCCTGCCATGGGCAGGGACACCTTCCACTATTCCAGGTTGCTCCAAGCCCCTTCCAGCCTGGCCTTGGACACTTCCAGGGATGGGGCAGCCACAGCTTCTCTGGGCAACCTGTGCCAGGGCCTCCCCACCCTCACAGGGAAGAATTTCTTCCTAATATCTAATCTAATTTTCTCCTCTTTCATTTGCAGCCATTCCTCCTTGTCCTTGTCTATGTCCTTACAAAGGTGACTTCTTCGGGGTTACTCCATTCTGCACCAAAATCCTGAGGGCCAAGAGCCCTCCTCCTCCTCCCTGCCTGCAGCCCACAAGCTCTTTCCCAGCAACACTTACTGGTCACTGTAGAGAACAATAATTGACATTTTAAATCTGCCCAGTTGCAGAACAGAACACTTGAAACTGATTGAAGGTTTTCTACCTCTAAAATACGTGGCGTATGGAAAAAGGCTCTCCAAGGTCCATTTCTGATCCCATTGTGTGGAACTAAGTCCCGAGCAGGTCTCCACGGAGAAGACCTGGAGAATGGACAGGACGTTACAGTAATGGTGTTCACTCTACAGAAATGACTAAGCCAAATAACATGAGCTGAATAGAGCTTTATGTCCTTTTTACAGAATTAATAAAGTGTGTAATGGATAACTGTCTCCCCATTAGTGGATCTAATACCTTGGCTTAAAAGTCCTACCCAGGAAACTTTCATGGCTTTTCTGCTGACTTCACTGGATTTCAGCAACATAATAGAGAAGTGGAATTCAGCCTAAAAGTCAGACAGTGAATGCAGAAGTCAAGACTTAGGAAAAAGATACAAAAAAAGAACTGTTGATACGCCTCTTCTCTGACACGTTGCAGTGTATCAAAATGGCCACTGCCTTTATTTTGTTTAATCACTTATCTCCATGGAGGGAAGAGGAAATTCCCAAGCACGCATGATCGTTAAAAATATTAGCCAGGGCCTGGTGATTATTTTTGGTAGCTAAAAACTTCCTGACTGAGGGCTTTGGGTTTGCATTGGACTTCAGTAAATGTTTTAGGATAACTTTCATAAATACCCATTATACTCAAACCAGTGGGCAGTTTACAATTCAGCTGGGAAGGGCGGGGATATGTTTCTCTTTCTTTTGTTTTGCCGTGCCACATGCTAAAGTGCATAGAGCCACACTGAATTAGCATTTAGCTATTTTCTTGTATCCTTAAATAAAGGACTAGTTCACACAGTCAGAAATCTCTGTTTCCTTTCGGGCAGGAAAAAGGAAGTGAATGCGAGGGGCAGATTTGGAGTTTGCTTGCAAGAACAATTGAACTCCCATCCAGAGGGGAAGGGGATCTGCGTCAAGAGGAATTCACTTTTTTTTTCTCTCTCTCTCTTTTTTTTTTTTTTTTTTTTTTTTTAAATTCTGGAAGGGAAGAGAAAATGACCTTTAGTTTAAAAGCCTGAAAGAATAAAGGTCTGAGCCTTTAGAGCCGCCTGCACAAATATAGTCATGAAGGCTTTTTCCTGACAAAGGGCTCCCGTGGCTGCTCAACCCGTCCTTCAGCAGCGGGGCCCGACTGCGGACGCGGCTCCGGGTGCTCCCCTCTTACTTATCCAAGGTGAAGGGCGGCACCAAAACCTGTCAGCAGTTCCTGCCCAGGAGGGACAGTCCCCGGGTATTTTTGAAAAACATTTGCCATTTTTCTCCCTGTCCTTTCCCACTGCTGCCAGGCTGGTGGGTTGGACGGGACTTACTGGATGGGATTTAGTGGATCCCTTTGTCTTTTTCCCCAGAAGTCCTACTCGTAACTGTCTGTACAAGCAGGCAGGGCATCAACCTCTTATGGGGCCAAGACCTCACACTGGCCACATTTTGGTCCCTTTTCAGCAAACCACAAACCCTCTCCCAGCTTCTCTGGGAAGAGGATGTGAACTGAGGCCTCAGGGGCTTGACCAAGTGTCAAAACATTATCTGTGTGGTCTGATCAGTGTGGTCTCATCCAAACCATTTTAGTTCTCACCACTACTCTCCCTTGTAGTGAGCCTTAAATATCCACAGAGTATTTTTCTCTATATTTCTTTCTCCTCCTCGTAAGCCAGGTTTCCAAGGAAGCTCCAAGAGCTGGAGAATACAGGGTTGAACCTTGCTAAGACGCTTGAGCATCCTATCTCCAGGGGCATTAAGTACTCTAGGATGTTGAGTCAGTCAGCTTTATGCATCAGTCAAGGTGAGGGTTCTCCCTGTGGTACCCAGCACTTTGCCAGAGAAATCCTCAGGAAAGAGCATTAGGCTATAACCTGCTGCAGCTGAGGCACTCATCACCCTTCCCTCCTTCTCACAGATCAGTCAGACTTGTGCTGGACTCCTGGCAGAACTTGCATGAGGGGTTTCTGCCCCAAAATTAGAGCCCAGGCTAACAGTTCCCTCCCTGCGTCCTGCAGCAAGAGCATCGCTTTCCCAGGCCTGCTTCCCTCCAGGGCTGCAGGTAATAAACAGGGCCCCGAGGGAGCTCCGGGGATCCAGCTGCGGTTCGGGTTCCCACATACTCATACAAGTTCCTCAGAGCAGTTTTTCTCCCATCCAACCAAAATATTTGCTCGGAACGTGGAGCCGTGACTGGGCAATGTCAGCAGCAAATATCAGCAAGTGTCAGCAGGAGAGAAACTAATTAGACTAAATAGGCCAAATTTCTCCTGGGAGGAGCTCCTCTGTGATCACTGCAGGAAGGGTGAATGTGGCCTGGTGGTTAAACTGATTAGTTTGTGCTCTCTTCTTGCCTCTATCCTGGTTTTATCTAGGCAGCCTCGCTGCCTGCCCAGGGGCTCACCTGGCTCCGGGGAGCAACGTGGGCAGGGACCCACCTGACAGCACATCACAGACACCTCAAAGCTGAGATCAGATGAAATCACCTCTCAGGACTAAATCTGTGGTTCTCCAAATATATTTTGGCAGGCTTCCACCTTTCTTCTCTGAAGTTGTCCGTCCCCAGTGTGTGCAGCTGGAGGGATGCCCCTGCCAGCACTCAGAGGGACAAACCCAGAGCAGACAGACACCAAGAGGGACAAACACAATAGGTTCTGAACGGATCAGGCATCATCTCTGCTAAGGTCAGACGTCTGCAGAGCCTGGCACTAGGCAAAGGTGCATCTGGAAATGCCGAGGCTGGGATGACTCATGAGGAAATGGTGTCACCTCCAGCCCTGTGCAGCAGCTCTGCTCCCTCACCCCGTCACTGCTGCCAGATCCAAAGTGCTGGTTTACCCTTTACTACCAAAACTTTTGGACCTGATTAAGGTTTCAGGTCCTACTCATGGGTCTGTTAATATCAAGGGAGCCAAGCTGGGGAACCCATCCCCGTGTCCATCCTGAGATGTGAGAGGTCTATGGAGAAGGGGAGGATTATAGTGCACCCCACACATGGGAATTTGCCTGCCCCATGTTTTTTTATTCTCGTTTCTGTTCCCCCCTGGTGTCCCAGCATGGAGTGTGCATGGACTGCACCTCCTACCTTGCTGCATAAAGGTAATTCATTAACCTGCAGGAATGAGGAGGCCTAAACTTTCCCCCAGTCTCTGTGACAGCAGCAGTTTGTGATGCCCTGTGTCGGGGACACGGTCCAAGAGGCGTGCCAGCCATGCAGGGGATGTGTACACAGCTCCTCAGGAATGCACCCTCCAAGCAGGACCCTTGGGTGTGGGAGGGCTGCACAGAGACAAGGGAAAGGCACAAAGTCCAGGAGAGCCCAGCTGGAAGTTTAGGGCTGGATACCAGGAGATGTTTTGTTCCCCTCACAGGAAGGACAGGTTTAGCAGAGTCACGGCACTGGGTTTGGGACTCCAGGCCAAACTGGGGAGACAAGAGCTGTTGAGGGGGGGCCAGGTGGGAATGCCACGGTAGGGTAGATTGTGACAGGGTTCTCAGTGCTTGTGCAAGGCCAGGGATAGTGGCAGAGCTGGAGGTGCAGTGAGAGGAGCCCTGAGCCCCACATCACTTGCAGGGCTGCCAAGTCCCCCATCGGGCTGGAGTGGGCTCATTCCCTCCCTAGCCCTTGATTTGCCCATCAGAAGCAGCAGAATCAGTCCCAACCAGGGCTGAGCAGACACTGGAATTTCTACCCCAATCCAGGTGCCCAAGTGTCACCCGAGTGCCCCAAAGAGGATAAACTTGCCTAGGAGAATTGGTGGGAACGACCCGACTTTAACTGAGAAGCAAAAGGTTGCTTTCCCTTTACTCCTGGAGGATCCAGGGCTCAGGGAGGCTGTGCCAGCCCAGCAGGGAGCCCTCAGCTGCTTTATTCATAGAAATCCAGCCTGCACATCAGCCCTGGAGCTGCTGCCTCCCTTGGCACCAGCCCAGAGAGGGTCCGTGCTCCGAGCAAAGGAGCAGGGCAGCACAGGCACCACGGCCAATGTCACAGCAGGAGCGATAACATCGGGATCAGCAGAGAAATGGAGTCATTGGAGCAGGACATTGTCACGTGCCCAGTTCCTCCTGCTGCACAAATGAACAGTTCAGGTTGGATCATCTTATTTTCCATAAACACACCAGGTTTTTAATCCTGGATTTGCTGAAGAGCGCTGCTGGGACAGTGCTTTGATTTTTTTTGTCAGCCTCAAACCTGAGCTTTGCTGAGGTTAGTCCCAGCTACCAAGTGACCAACACTCAGCAGGTTCTATATGAGTACAAAAACGGGTGAATTAGGAGTCCTGTGGCACACAGTGAGCAAAATTACTGGTCTGTTATTTCTGAATTCCTTTTCTTTTTCTTTTATTTTTTTCTCTGTTTTGATTTGGATTTGTTTTTCCATCGTAGGAAGCAGCTCAGAGGTTGGTTGTGACATACCCTGGGCTAATTCCGTGGAAAGCCTGTTTTCAAAAGGAAACGTTTGCCATCTTACTCCCAGCTTTGATTTGCCTGTCCCTGCTCACTCACCAGGGCTTGTTCCGTGACATTAACAGGAAAGTTTCTTTGCACAGAGCCAGCCAGAAACTGTGCCCAAATGATTTTGTTCAAGGAATAAAAAGCACATTCACTTTGTGTTTGAGATGACATTTATGTGATGGGGGAGTTTGAGACCTCGGTGGGGAATATGGCAGAGAGAAAACATTCTTCTGAGGAGCTGTTTCAAAAGAAAAGAAACAAGAATCCAGGAGAGATAAGAAAATGAGCGTTTGCAGAATCTGGGAAAGCCTTGTGCAGAGGGACGGAGACAAAGTACGAGAATGCGCTTTATTTGTGACAAGCTTTCCATCCTGGGCAGCCAAACAGGACATCCTGCTTCAGTTCTCCTTCCTCTCTTTAATTAGAGTTGCGTTCAGGACACTGCCATTAATGTCGTCTCAGCATTTCCATGACAAAGCCCTGTTTTTGCGGGACTTTAGGAACTTGGCCCTAGAAAAATCTGTTATTAGTGTAGGACTGCTCAGCTCAGAGACAGGGGCAGGTTTGCAGGCAGTGGCTGTGACATTTCCATCACAGGGAGCCGAGTGGATCCATCCAGGACATGGGAGCAGGGAAGGAGACTGAACCCCATCTCCAGACGTGGTGGGATTAGGGGTGCCCCAATCTGTGCCCAAGCAAACATCTCCATTTTGGATCTGAAACTTGGCACCTCTCTGACCTCCACTAAAAATCACACCACTCACACTCCCAAACCTGTAAGTCGCTGTGGAATCCTGTGTTTTCAAGTCATTTTAAAAAGCCTGAAAAGAAAAGCAAATTCTCCAGCAATGGTATTTTCACTGCCTGAAAGCAGGGCCTGGTGACAGCCCCTCTGGTTGAACTTGCCCCATAAATGGGACCCCTAAAATTCCTGTCACCCCATCAGAGCAGGTTCTCGTGGTGCAGCACACTCTGCCCACCCCAGCCTGGGACAACAGCAAAGCAAACGGCACCCAGTAGGGCTGTAAAAGTGTTAAAAGGGGCTGAAACCACAGTGGGCAGCACTGGCAGAGAACCTGGCTGACAAGTGAGCTATAAAACATCCATGTTTGAAAGAAGCTGAAATGCACCTTAAACACCAGGACAGCCTGGGAGAGTTAAACCAGCTCTAGTGATAAACCAGATTCCTGTCGTGCCTGTGGTGCTGTACAAAGTCCTTCCTTCAGGTCTCCACGGCAGGACCTGGGGTTTGTGCCCTGGCTCTGAGCACACAGGCAGGAGAAATCCTCTTTCCTGTCTCATCACTGGCACCAAGGGCCCCGTGACACCAGGCCAGGCAGATTGTGTGTGGCTGAAACAGGGGCAGCAAAAGAGCAGGAGAAGCCATAGCTCAGTCCAGCCAACGCCCCTGGGGCTGGTTTTGGCTCGAGAAGTGCTAAATATTATTAGTAAAATGAAAACACTTTTTTTTTTTTCCCCATGGTGGAAAAACTAGTCCTTCCCACTGAAAACATTAGTGTGATTCTTCCACTCCTAAAGGGAGAGGAAACAGATTCCTTTGTTCCTGTGGCAGCCCCAGGTGCATCGTTGGCATCCAGAGTGGAGCGGGCTCTGGGAGAAGCTGTAAAGCAACATTTCATCACAGGATACTCCAAAGCAGACAGGGTTAAGCTAAACATCCTTTTACCACCGCTCTTTCACTTCCCATTTGAGGGAAGAGGATACAATGGTCCCACACCCTGTACTGAGGCTGTGCTGAGGAAACTGTACGAAGGCTGTGCTGGGGGATCCCCTCCCTGTGCAGCCACCCCACGGCCAGTTCGGCTGCAGGAGTGGGGCTGCCAGCTTCCCGCAGCTCAGTGGCACGGATGGTGCATCTCCTGTCCCAGCCTCCCACGCCCACCAGCCAGGGGTCCATGTGCAATTAATTCCCTGCCTTTTCCCACCCTCGCTGCCACCCCACGGCTTTTCTCTCTTGGGGGTCTGCTGAGGAGCCGAGTCAGAGAAATGATCTGATGTAAATGACCTGAAAGAGTGAAGGATCAGTGGAAAAGCAGCTGGTTTGGGGTTTTCTGAGCTGTCTGGGGCTGTTTGGCCAATCTCCCACACGCTGGAACAAGCTGGTCGGGTAAAAGGCATCGATGTTCCATTGCCACCCTGGCTGATGAGCTGCTTCATGTAGGAGAAGCCCACCTGGCTTTGGGACTTTGGCTGAGGAGATTTAGGATGTGCTGGCACAGGGACCCACAGGGAAGGCGCTGGGCACCACTGGGAAGGCTGGTGGGCTCTGTCCCCCTTCCCAGACCCACGGAACCACAGCGCAGGCGAGGCAGGGCAGGAAGGGAGCCGGCGGAGATGAGTGTTTCCTGACTCTCCGGAGCGAAACAGAAAAGCGCTGTCACTCAGCAGCCCCCACAAGTGCAGAGGCAAGATAACTCCAGACACAGCCACCATCACTTCCCCTCTTTGTCCCTGGCTTTTTTCAGGCCTTCCTGAGGAGAAACGTCCCATCTCCAAAGGAATGTCACTGCTGCTGGCCGCCCACGAGATGCCGAGCGGCCGCGCTGCCCACGGCTCACCACAGGCTCAGCTGGGATGTGGGTGCTCCAGGCACCCCGGGGTGTGGAGCAGTTGGCAGCTCCGGGCTGGGAACTGCCACGGGAACCTGCAGAGGACATGCAAGACAACACGACATGCTGGAATTGAGCCGCCACATTCCTCAGTTTCCTGGTCTGAGTCACTCCTGAGCGCAGGAGATGAAAAGGCCATTGGGAGCTCACGGAAAACAACACCACTCAGGAACTCAGGGCAGCCCCAGTGTTCTGTTCTACACATTCCTTAGGCTTCTGGGACAGCACAGGTCCCCTCCAGCTTCAGTAGATGCTCCAGCCTATGCCTGGAGGGTGCTCACAGGATATCTCATGGATGAGACAGTCCCTGCTACTTGTGTGTCCCTGTCGTGGTGCCCACTGAGCCAGCCCAAGGTAACCCCCAGGAACTGCTGTCCCTGGTAGGAGGCACACATCCCCTGCACAAACCCCACAGGGACCCTCCTGATCTGAAAGGAGGGAGCATTCCACCCCTTAAATTAGGATGTATTTTTCCCCAGGCTCCTTCTCAAAGAGGGCTCTGGCTTTGGCTCTTTGGATGGTCACCCTATGGCCACCTCTCTGTTCAGTAAAGACCTGAGCCAACGTACACAGTTGCAGAGGAGCAGCCCCACAGCAAATACTTTCACTCCCACAGCAGTGTGGAACAAGGTGGGGCTTGACAGGAACAAGGGGGTGATGAGGCACCCCCAGAGAGGGCCCTTGGACAGCACAGCATCAATGTCCCCAAAGCCAAGCCTGGAATGAGGCTGTTTCATCATCTCCTCCCCCGCCTCTCAGGGACAAAATAATCTAACAGTTGGAGAAACACATTTTTCACCAAGGGATTCTTCATTAGTTCTTGTTTCCTCTCCCAGCTCATTTCCTGGAAGCAGTTTGTGCTGATGGAGGTGGGCAGGAGCAGCCACGGGATGCACAGGCTGCGTGTGTGCGTGCGGGTGCACACACATTCCTTCCACGCTCCACGGCCCAGGGTTTCAGCCACGCTGGGGACACACTGCATTACTGCTGACCGCCAGTTCTCCATGCTTGGAAACACAGGCAGACAGTGATAGGACAAGGGGGAATGATTTTAAACTAAAAGAGGAGAGATCTAGATTAGATATTAGGAAGAAATTCTCCCCTATGAGGGTGGGGAGGCCCTGGCACAGGTTGCTCAGAGAAGCTGTGGCTGCCCCATCCCTGGATGTGTTCAAGGCCAGGTTGGATGGGGCTTGGAGCAACCCGGGATAGTGGGAGGTGTCCCTGCCTGTGGCAGGGGGTTTGGAACAAGGTGAGCTTTAAGGTGCCTTCCAACCCAAACCACATTCCATGATTTTAGGATTCTAAGCACCCAGCAGACAGGTCCTGGTGTTCACAGCCCAGAGCCCACCTGGTGTCAGAGCAGAGTGTGCACAGGCACCGCATGGATGGTTCCCGCCACGAACCCTTCCTCAGGGGTGTTTACAGGTCAGTCATAAATATTTGCTCCGGGCTGCAGTTTTCCCAGGAGAGGCTTCAGCCCACGAGCAATTGCTCACTGAGCCAGTTCTTCCCTGCTTGTTTACTTTTGGAGCTCCCCAGAGTTAAACACAGCTTTACTCCTAGAGCAACTGGAATGCGACATCTATTATCTCCATGGGTTATAACAAACTAATTACGGAATTTTGTGACAACCAAATAACAAGGAATGATCCTGCAACTGGTGCCACTGATCAAGCACTAAACTGGAGAGCGAGGGTGTCCCTGCAGCCCCCTGTGCCCTCAGTGGCATCCCGCCTGGCCCCGGGAGGGAGGGAGGGAGAGAGCTGGCAGCCAGAGGAAAAGGATATGGTGCTTCTGGGAGCCGCGGCCGTTTGAAGGCTGCGAGGGGAAACAGGCCAGAGGGTTATCCAATCTCTCGGAGCAGACATTTCCGCCTGGCACGCCCCAGCGGCACAGTCACTCCGCTTCATTAATAAATCACTAATCCCGCCTGCCGCGGCTGCCGCGGGGAGGAAACGGGAGCCGGGGCGCGCGGGGCCGGGAGCGGGACGCGTGTGCGGGTGCCCGTGAGCGCACGGGCAGGGTGCAGGTCACAGCCAGGAGCCCCACAAAGGCCCTGCCAGGCAGGCACAGCCCTTCCCAGCTCACCTGCCTCTGGCCGCGTGTAGAGGATGCTAAGCTGCACCTCGGCCGTGGCTCCCTGTGGTCTGCATAACCCAGGACAACAAGTATGTGTGACACAAGCTGGAGACGGGCAGAAACCTTCCTTCTGCCAACTGTTGCAAGCTCCGTTCCCCCTTCCCAGCTGCCTCTCTGTATTTATAGAAAGCCAGAGCTTTCTGAGGGCTCTGAGGCTCTCCAGGACACTATTTCAGCCCCAAACAATGCAAGCAGCATTGTTTCCCCGGGGAACACAAAGCACGGTTTACACAAGGGCCACTTGGCATTTTGGCAGATGATCAGCAGGCGAAGGCAGGGCCTTCCGGGCTGCAGCCCTGCAGAGGCCACGGCTTCTCTGCCTGAGCAGCAGGGCCAGTGCTGGAGTCCAAGGACCCATCCCCTGAGTGGTCACTGCTCCCCCAGACACAGCTTGCCTGGACCTGAGCAGCCACAGTGAGCTGCTGCACCCACATAGTGAGCAAATCAGAGCTGGGAGACAGAAATCCAGCCCCAGCAGTTCCCACTGCAGCATCCCGGCGGCAGCAGGGATTTCAGGTGCCCGTTGCACAGGAAGGTATCATGGATCAAAACCTGCAGCTGTTTAATCTTTACAGATTAAACACTGGTGTAACGGTGCAGATGTTTGAGCACAGATAACACAGTGTCCTGCTGGACCTGCCACATGATGCTCCTCATCGTGGCACTGTGGCCATGGAAGATCCTGATCCCCGGACCTTCTCCAGAGTCACTCTGCACTGCAAAGACTGCCTGGATCAGCCCCTCATCCCTGTGGTGAGCTGAGGCACCCAGGACCCCCTGGCAGATGCAGGGCACAGCAAGGGGCAAGGGCCCACATCACACACCCACCCTGGAGTCAGCATCGGTGGGACACATTTACATTGGAGCAGCACATGGAATGGGCGTTGCTTTCTGCTTGGATACATCCTAACCCATTCCCTGGTGGCATTCACAGTGCCCCGACCCCAGCGGAGCTGAAAGCAAGTACATCAGGGGTGATGGCAGACCCTGTGGCACCCAAAGTGTCTCCCTTGGAGCGTGAGGACTCCCCACTAAAACACCTTGGCTAAAGCAGGAGGACCAGGGACACCCAGCCTGTGGCTGCTGAGACCCGGCCTCCGGCAGCGTGATGCAACGAGCGCCAGCCCCACATCTCGCTGGGACATGAAACGCTAAAACGAAACAAATTCCTGCCACCAGCGCCGTTTCCTGTTTTCCTACTACAACGGATCACGCTTCCCTGCAGTCCTTGACCCCTGCGACTGTGCTAGAAAGGATGCGACAACCCGCCCCTCCAGCCCCAGGGCTGGGCTCGGGGCTGCCCCGTGAGCCTGAGCCCACGGCCCGTCTGTCTGTCCGTCTGTGCGGACACAATAGTCACACACGGTGCCTCCAGAGCCGGCACAGCTGCCAGGGCCTCGGGGGAGAGGATCCGATAGCCCGGGGGAAAGCAGAGCCACAGAACAAAGCAAAGCCCTCACGGGAAAGCAAAGCTGAGTCTTTGATTCAAACCCCTTTTTTCCCCCCGCTCTGAACAAGACAACAGGGTTGTTTTCTCACTTGCACAGGGTTGTTTTCTCACTTGCACAGGGTTGTTTTCTCACTGTCTTCTTCCCTACGACTGCAGGTCCATTTCTTCCTTGGCTCTAGCAAACAGAACGAGGTTGACCAAAGCTCAGGGGTTTTGCTTTCCCTGCACACCCTTAAGGACATTCTCCACTGCTGCCTCAAAATCCCCTTCTGGCACATCTTCCCCCATGGCACAGGCAAGAAGGTTTGACTTCTCAAAATGCTGAGCAGAAAGTGGGGTTTTCATGAGAGCAGAGGAAAGTAGCTCTCCTCAAACTCCCTGTCCCAGGCTGTGCCAACCATCATGGACATGTGTTTAAGGACACAGCCTTAAACCAGCCAGGGCAGGTTGGTGCCTTTCACCCTTCGTGGGGAGGTACCACCTCTCATCCCTGCTAGGAAATGATGCTGCTCTAAGTGTAAATGATCAAACCAAAATGATGGGTGTTTTGCTGTCTTTATCTTAGGCTGTAGTGACATTTCAACTCCAGTTCTGTTTTATTTTCCTCCTAGTATGCGAGTCTCAAGAGTCAGAAATCCCTCCACAGACAATTCAAACCCAGGTCTCCCCCAGCAGCTTCACCACAGGAAACTCCCCACACACACAGACATTACTTCAGTGAGGCCAAGAAACATGAGCAGGGCTCTGGGAAGGGGGGAATACAAGGGCAGTGGGTACCAGTTCAGCCAGTATTGGGCAGACTCAACACTTGTGTCCCTTCTTGCTAAATGGGGGGGAGCTGTGACAACATTTATTTCAGGGCTGAAGAGCACCTTTGCAAGCTCAGATCTCCCTTTTCCCCAGCAGCGCTTGGCCAGGGCACTCAGCAGCATCAGACTGTCCCTCAGAGACATCGTGAAAAGCTCTGCAAAAGGGCCCAGCTCCCACAAAGTAGATGTGAGGGCACGGTGCCACACAAATGCTCTGGCCAGTGCTCCGAGCCATCCTCCGGCCACACACGGCCGAGCCCTTTGCCGAGCACAAGTTGGGGGAGCTCAGCCCTGCTCCCCCTGGGCAATCACAGCCAGATAAAAGTCCCCCTCTCCCAGCACTGGGCTCACAGCTCCAGTTACAACACACTTAATCCCGGAGCCAGTTTGACATTGCAGCTCGGGGCTGATTGCGTGACCCAGTTGTGAGACAGCGAGGCCCCGCTGAGCTCAGAAATGTTAAATACATTGTAATTGGACCCCCTGTGCCTCCACTTTTCTTCCGATGAAGAGGCCCTGGTAAGTGAATTTTCCAGAGCGTTCCTGTGCTGGCGCGGCAGCCGCGGCCCTGGAGTGCAGCTGATTCTCAACCCACCTCTGACAGAAGATTTGGAAGCTCTTCCCCACCTGTGGGATGGTCTGGGTGGGCCACATCAACTGCAAAATGAAGGAAACCAAATCCACCCATTCCTGGTTTATCCCAGTAGGAAGCGGGAGTGGGGATAGATAAGGAGTGAACTCCCCAGGGAAGGGAGGGGAGTGCTGTGCACTCCCTGTTCTTACATTTGCTCTTTATTTTGCTGCACCTTTTAAAATCAAATCTTCCCCATGATGCTGCCAGCGTGCAGGGCCTGGTGTCTCCATGGCCATGGGGCAATGCTCCTTGGGATTTTTTTGATATAAAAAAAGCAGCACTTCCTCCAGCTTTAAAACCCTTTTGCTCTTTGCCAATGCAGGTGAGTGCTTCTCTCGCAGCTGCCGTCCTCTCCAGAGGGGGTTTGAAGGCCATTGTCACAAAATCAGCAAACTGGGGCAAAAGATTCTTGACAGACACACAGACAAAGGAAACAGATGCGAAGGGAGCTCTGAGACAGCCTTACTTTGCTACCAAACACTCCGAAACACTGTAAGGACAAACCCAGCAGGAGGGTGAAACATCTTCTCCACCTCTTGGGGACTTTAAAAAAAGCCAGTTTGTTTTCCTGAAGTTTCCAGACTCACAGGTCACGGCCAGCAGGTCGAGCTCTCCAGAGAAAATGCCAGACAGAAGCTGCTCACTGGTGTGTTGGGGGAGAACTGGAGGGACACTAAGTCCAGTGGGCAATGGGGAGCTCCCACATGGGAAGCAGACAAGTTCCAAGCGTGTTCTGACATGGCTGTTGTGGGCTAGACCTCAGATTTGGTAGCCTTCTGTGTAGGAACAATTTTGATGCTCCCAAAAATCCTGGAGCATCTTCCTGGGCTGTGAGGTGTGTGGGGCCTGAGCCAGCCCCCAATCCCTGCACCGATGAGAGAGCTCGTGGCTCCCTCGTGGCTGTTTGTCTCTAGCCATGGGAGGGTAGGACATGTCCCAGGGCTCAGCTGAGAAGGACTGCCTTGACATGATACCCCAGACACTTCAGGGAGGGAGATGCTCTTGTTGTTTGCCTTCCTTTGAAGTACAAAGGAAGGAACGCCAGAGCCTTCTCCAAACACACTTAATTAATCCAACTTGTCACATTAACAACATCAAAACAGGGCAACTGCAGCAGCGTCAGGGCCTCATCTCACACCCAGCAAGCCAAGAGGGCTCCACAGAGCTTCTCCCAGAGCTG
Source organism: Cephalopterus ornatus (assembly GCA_013396775.1). Lineage (NCBI taxonomy): Eukaryota > Metazoa > Chordata > Aves > Passeriformes > Cotingidae > Cephalopterus > Cephalopterus ornatus. The sequence continues at coordinate 408,076 of VZRE01012909.1, read as the reverse complement.
GGCTGCTTATCTCAGGAGCAAAAACTCAGGCGAAGGACTCGGGGCACAAGTTGTGCCTCAGTGTTGTAGACAACAAAGCCAGGTCCCCACTGACTGTGTGTGGAGCCCACTGGCAACACGGATTGCACAGAGTGTTCTCTGCTGTCCTGCTTCCTCCAGCTGGGAGGTTTGGTCCCCCCTCAGTCTATCTATATCCATGAATTTGTGTGTGCCCTTTCCCAGGAGGCTGTCAGGGAGCAGTGTAAGGATGGATGCCTGTTATGGTGACTGTACCCCCAGGTCACGCCACTGTCCCGCTGTCCCCACTGCAGGCAGCAGCCAGGACAGAGGGGTGGCTCTCACTGAGTGGGGCTGAGCCCCCCCTGGCCTGGTGCCCCAGGCCCCCAGACCCTCACTGCCCCCTTCCCAGCAGCTGACCCCAGCTGATAACCTTGGAAAGCTCCCTCTGACCTGCAGGAGCTGGGAGAGGGAAAGAGGTTGACTTTTAACCCCCTGCTGCGCTTCATCCTCCTCCTAAATGGGCTGAACTCCCCCTTGCTGCCTCCTCTTCACCCTGAACCCATCCATCTCCCGGCTGCCGGAGGGGCCTCTGGAGCTGGAGGCCTCCAGGTCTTCCCACGATCCCATCTTAAAATGAGGAGGAAGAAGTTTCACTTAGAACCACAACCTCACCTGGACCCACAGTTCATCTGTCACCTGACCCTTCATCTGTCACCACAGGGAAATGGGACCCCAGCAGCAGGTCCCTGGCGAGGTTTTCTCACTCAAGCAGACCTGGGGGGGCAGAACAGTTTTGACAGGGCTGCTCAGGGATTAAAACACAGACTTGGGCCAAGTCACCAAGTGAGGCAGACCCTGACCCCTTCCCCTCACAGCCTGTCTAAAAGGAGCCCCACACTCAGCCAGGACCTGGCGATAAACTCGGGGCTTTGATGTGGAGGGGAAAAGGAGACACCCAGTGTGACCCCTTATCTCCCTTTTCTTCGGTCTCTGCTGTGAACGAGGGAAAACACTTTCCCAAAGTCATCCCTGGAAAGGAGGGGCTGGGCAGAGCCTGGGTACCCCAAGAGCCACGGGACAAGGAGGCTGTGGCTGCAGCCCAAGGCACGATGTGACAGCTGAGAGCCACCCACCCGTCCCTCCATGGCAGGCACGTCCCCAGGGCCACGCAGGAGCTCCGACACAAAGCTGGGACACACAAGCTGATCAGAGGAGACTCCAAGTGACTCTGTGGGGCCCTGATGCCCCTGCCTCCTTCTGCCCTCCTCTGGTGTCGGTGGGAGGTTTCCCTTGGATCGTTCTCATCGCCGGCTAAAGCCTGTTTGTTCACGCGGAGGCAGAGCTTTAACGAAGCCCCCCCAGCGTGGCAGGGATAATTATCTTGTGCTCCAGGAACTGCCCTCGTTATTTGTTATTAACACTGGACCGGGTGTTCCCTGCCCAAAAGGAATCCCAGCCCTGATCCTGCCAGGCGCTCCGTGGGAGTCGTGCAAAAGGATTTGCAGCATCTGGGATCTTATATAGATGCGAGGAGGAGGAGGAGGAGGAAGCAAGGCCAGGAGTCGGGACGGGGAGCGACACGCGCTTGGTGCCTTGGGCGGAGCGGGAGCTGCCTGTACTTGCTGCCTGTGCCTGCCTGTCCTCTCTCCCGGCTTAGGAAGGAGAAGCACACCCCACTGTGGCTGCTCGTGCACTTGGAAGGGCCGTTGGCACCCGAGATCTCCCTGATGGAGAGATCCCCTCAACTCCCGGTGCCATCCGCGACTTTCTGGCTGGAAAACCCCGAAGTGGGGAAATGCCGGGGCTGGGAGCTGCGCGTCACATGGCACCGCTCTCCAAAGGGAGAAGGGCAGGGAGGAAAGGGAGAGCTGTTGGTGGGGAGTTTTCCGTCCTTCACCCTGTTTGCTTTGGAGAGGCAAAAATTATGGAGAAAGGGGTGCTCTGGCGCAAAAAAAAAATCAGTGTATCCCATCGCCCCTGTGGACAGTGCCAGGCAGAGATGGCTCTGCAGGGATTGTCCTTCTGGCGCTATTGCACAGCTGCGTCCCCACCTCGGGGCCACGCACCACAAGATCTGGGTGCAAAAAGCAGCAGGGAGAGTGATGGGGGTCCAGAGGCTTTGGGGGTTTTTTTTGGTTGTTTGTTTTGGGGTTTTTTTGGCACGTTTTAAACCTCAAAATACACATTTCAGAAAACGTTAGAGGGGAAAAATGTATAAAGCAAGGAGGAGCAGCATCTCCGGGCGACAGGAAGGTGGAGTGGGAGAGCCACGCTAGCGGGAGCTGAACGGTTTAAGAGCTCGAGGTTCCTTCGGTTTTACAAGTAAGAGGTTCAAAGTTTGAAAATGTGTGAAGCTGTCTGCTGGCGTGGGTCAAACTAAGGCAGCAGCTTCACAGGGAAAGGGGGGGGAGGATGGATGCAATACAAACATCAAAATACTTTGCACCAAGGCTTGCCAATAACCAAGCTTAATTCTGGAGCTGCTAAACGTTTTGTTTCATCATTCTCAGATATGAAACGTGCTTCTGGCGAGCAGCATTTTCCCTGAGAAATTGGTCCCAGCCTCAAAAGAAAGAGAAAAAGCCTTTAAAGGATATTAAATGGCCCCCAAGAAAGAAAGGAAGGTTTTAATTTCACGTGCAACGCAGCATTTGCACAATGAACCACGAAAGGAAACATGGCAGAGATTCTCTCTTTGGGTCTGAGCCTGTCTGACTTTGTCCTTGTGGTTTTCAGTTCAGCTACAGAGCAGAAACACCCATTTCCCCCCGTTTCTCCCTCTCTCTCAAGCGCAGCCTTGCCACAGACATGGGAACTCAGCGCCTGGCAGTGCCCCTGGAGCTGCAGTGGGGTGTGATTCATTCCCTTTGGATGCTGCTGGTTAAGATCCCTCCTCAAATCCCAGCTCTCAGCTGAGGTTGTCGCTCTTGCAGGCTCAGCCATGTGTTTCTGTTTACTGGCTGTGTGTGCCAGCGGAGCCTCCGCGTCCACACACATCGTGTTTGCATATAAGCTGCAAATTTGAGTTTGATTTGGTGGGCTGGAGGCCCGGGGGCCTCTTGGATGCCTTTGAAATAAGTTGCTGGGTCTGAGAGGTCTCTAATGCGTGGGGATGTGTGGTCTAGGAGAGGGGTGAATGGGGGGGAGTGTGGGAAGGAGACCGGGGGAAAGAGAAAGGAAAAGGAGAGGAAAAGCATGAGGATAATGGAGGAAATTCCAGAGAGGAGAGGAACAGCACCTGGCACAGTGCAGTGCAGAGCCCATCTCGTGGTGAGATCATGGTCCCACGTGTGGCACAGCCCAAGTGCCCAGGTCACAGCCCACACAGACCCATCTTCCCACATCCTTTCCCAAGGGATGTACACTGAGTTTGGCATCCCAACAGCAAAACTCCCTCTCTCAAGGCAGCAGAGACAGACCCGTCTCTGGCCACCCAAGTCCAGCAGTGACCTCCTGGTCTCGCTCTCCACGGCAGTCTGATGGCAGCCTTTGCAGATCCCAGCAGCCCATCCCCGTCCCCCCAACTCTCCCCCCAAACCCGCGGGACCGCCGTGCCCTCGCATCCTCCAGCGCGCCCGTCTGAAACACCCAGCAGGAGGCTGGGAACGTTTGGCTGCTCTCCCAAGGAGATTTTCCTTCATAAAAACAAGGCAGGCGGGGGCTTTTCACATGCAGTGGGCACGGCTGAATCCCTTTTCTCGGCAGCCAGCGGGAGGAAAATGGAGGGGGGACGAGAGACGGGACGGCCACTGCCTTTGTTCAGTTTTTGAGGCAGAAAGAGGACGTTGTGGGGGGTTTAAAGATATAATGATGGGCCTCAGTGTGGTGGAGGAGCAGCATGGGGTGGGAGGGCTTCGGGCTGCCATGGCTGGGGACAGGAGAGGTTTGGTTGTCACTGCCGGTGGCTCTGGCCAGGGCTGAGCCCCTCATGCTGGGCATCCACAGGATTGGAATCTTCTTCTGGGCTTGTCCTGTTGCACTCAGGGGTGGTGTTCAGGGAGGAACAGGCTGCCCAGGGCAGTGGTGGAATCCCCATCCCTGGAAGTGTTCGAAAGGCGTGTGGATGTGGCACCTGGGGACACGGTTTGGTGGTGAACGTGGTGGTGTTGGGTTAGTGGTTGGGCCTTTCCAACCGTAACAAATCCACGCTTGAATAAATAAACAAATAAACCAACGCTGTTTTGCACTTTGTTGTTTCTGCACTGCCTCGCCCCAAGAGGGTGAGGAGAGGGGACCCCAATCCTGCTCCCTCCCCTGGCTCTGGCTTTGCCCCCTCCCCCAACCCGAGGAGCAGGGGACAGTGGGGACAGGGCAAGGACAGGGACAAGGCCACCACTGCCCTGAGGACCCATCAGGGAGCGGGGTCAGCCTGTCTGTGTGTCACTAGATGGCGGCTGCACCTCAGGAATGGCCACCGGGGCCTGGCGGGGGCCAGCCTGGGGTGTCCTGTCCTCACAGGGTGGCCTGGGGGACCTCCAGACCCCATAGGGCAGCTGGAGGGGCCCAGCACAGCCCCGCAGTGTCCCCTGGCACCCACGTCCCCGCAGGCACCAGTGGAGGCCACCGTGGCCGTGCAGGAGGAACTTCTGTCCCTGTTCTCTGCAGCCTCACCTTACAGGACAATTCCTGCTGGTCGGGACCTCGAGTTGCACCAGGGGAGGTTTAGATTGGATATTAGGAAAAATTTCTTCACTGGAAGGGTGGTCAGGCATTGGAACAGGCTGCCCAGGGAAGTGGTGGAGCCCCCAGCAGCTGAAGTGTTCAAAAAAAGGTATATTTGTGGTGCTTAGAGACTTGGTTTAGTGGTGGGCATGGCAGTACTGGGGTAATGGTTGGACTCGATGGTCCTAGAGGGCTTCTCCAACCTTAGTGACTCTGTATTTCTGTGATTCTATGAATCCAAGACCTCTGCAGCCACACTGTCTTCAGGACACCTCCAGCACTCCTCATGTGTACACACGGTCACATTCCCTCCTGCAAAGCTTCACTTTGTCTCCCTTTTCTACTCTCAAATCTGAGTTTATTGCAGCCCTCAAAGCCACTTTATGTGTGTTAAAGTTGAGAGCAAAATCCACTCAGTTGGAGAGAGACAGGCAGACAGGCTTTGAGTTAGGAGATGCTGCATTTTCCTGGGGGAGCCCTAAAGCAGAAAGCCAGTGTCTTCTGGGTCACGAGCAGAATCACGTGGCAAGATAAAATACCCCCCTCCCCTTGCCAGACTGACATATTTTGTGATTCACTGCATGTTAAACAGGCAACACGTTGTGGAAAATGAAGTCAGACTGCCTCAGAAAGCCTACAGGACATAAACCTGAAGGGTGGTGTGGGGTTGTCCCACAGCTGCCAAGCTGATTCCAGGTGAATCAGGACTAAACCTGTCTCTCTCTTGAGGTCTCCTTCCCATTTCACCAGGTGTTGAGCCAATTCCTGTCTTCAGGTTTTCACTCCTCCTTAAAAAGGTCATTTGGGCACATTTCTGACCTCTGCTGCTCCGGGTTCACAGGTCGAGACACCCCATCCTGCCTTAATTCCCTGTGAGAGCAGGCTCTGTGTCATTAAACCAGGATTGTCTCTTCCATGCATTTCTCTCTGCATCTCCCATGTCTTCTGGAAGCCTTTTTGAGCTGCCTACTGCAGCACAGCAGCAGCAGTGAGACAGCTCACAGCCTCCTTGGAGTGGTGGGGGAATGGGAGCCCACCAGCAGGACATTTGGCATGTGTCCTACAACCTTCAGCCCCTCACAGCCCATCCAGGCTTCCCTCTGCCCAGCTCCTTCCTGCAGGGCTGCTCCTGAGCCACAGCTCAGCCTGACCGTGGCTGAGGTCAAAGAACTGCGTCCCTGCAGTTCCTCCTCGAGGAAAAGCAGATGGAGAGATGGAAAAGATCTCATCTCATGCCTAGACCACCCTGGGCTGAAGGGTGTGAACCTTCCACGGTGGTCTAAAACACCCTGCAGCACGGCAGAGAAAGCCCCTCGCAGAACTGAAGCCTCAAGTCTGGGCAGATGCAGATGGGGAGTGTGGATGTGCCTCCCAGTGAGGCACAGCCTGGGATCCCCATCCATGGAAAATCATCAGTGATTCCCTGGGAGGTACACAAGCCTAAAAAATGGAAAGCAAACACCTCTCTCAGCAGCACACATCTGTAGTATGGCCCCTGACAAGGTCCTGTCAGACCGGTGCCGTGGGCTTCGTGTTCCCAGCATGGCCAGTTCCCTCCAGCACTGGGGCCCAGCACTGGACAGATCTGCAGCTTTAAGGCACAGCCAGACCGTGGAGCAGGTTGCTCTTCCCAGCCTCCACTGACCTGCCAGAGTCAACTTAGCTGAGAGTAATTAGTGTGGTTATCAAGGGAAGAGGTGGATTAATGTGGGAAAGTCATTGATGAAGGCAGAGAAGGGTAGATGCTTTCCTGGAGTCCCCAATCAATACAGACCTTGGAGGATGAATGAGGGCTTCAAAGAAAAGCATCAGTGAACAATTGAGTGCTTTTAGCTCCCGGATGGCTGCTCTGCCTGGAGCAATGAGTGAAATATGGCACAGGGCACCCTGCACACTCTGCCAATCATCCCTCACTTGGGACTCAGAAGGAGCCTCTGCCCACCAAGTGCCCATGCAAGGGAGGAGAACATTGGTGGGTTGGGATGAAGGTGGGCACCAAGGATGTGGAGGTGGCTCTTCTGAGCTGAAGTCCAAATTCCTGGCCCTCTGGCTCTGCCCCACGCCTTCCCTTCCCAGCAGGGTGAGTGGGCACCAAGAACATGATGGGGCTGTCGGTGACCGTCAGCGTGCAGGGCTCTCTGGGACAGCCATGGCCTTGAACATGTTGCAAAAGAAAACCATCCTTGCAACCCCAAGTCCTCTCCCAGCGCCTGAGCAGCATCCAGCACCACCGGCTCTCCTGCCCCGTGCCCATGCCCTGTCCTGTGCCACAGAGAGCAGTGCTGTCAGGCACCACACAGTGTGCTGGTGGCCTTGCCAGTGTCCACTCCCCGTGGTCCACTTTGCTTTTGCTTTACTTTGCAATGCAAAGATAGAGAAAGTGGGTCAGGAAGAGCCGGGAGGGGCTGCTGGGAGGGGAGGGAAGGAAAGAGAGAGATGCAAGGTCACAGGCTCTGCTGCAGCCCCTTGGCAGAATGGGACAGGGAGATCAGGCTGGTGGCCACCACGGCTCCTGTGTGCCAGCACTTCTGCCTGCACTGGATGCAAGGTGCTCATGGACATGTCCCTGTGCCCAAAGCTGGTCCCTTCCAAGGCAAAGCCTTGCTGGTCTCTAAGGTGCAGAGATGTTTTTTTGTTGTGCTGAAGGGGAAACTGAGGCACAGATCGGGAAGCAGCTTGTCCAGAGTCAGCACTACCTGCTGGCAGGGGGGTGCTGAGCCACCTGGGTGGCTGCTGGCACATGGGCTATTGGCCATGGCCCTTAGTGCCATCCTGGTGGCAGCTGTTGCCAGAAGGGTATGGCCACACACGGCCGGTGGAGCCGGGTCCTCATGTCCCACATCCCGGTCACGGGGAGCGTGGCTGAGGCTTGCGAGGGCACAGCAGAGCTGCCCTTGACCCTGGTGCCAGCAGGGCAGCTCTGCCCATCCAGGGCTCCCCGTGTCCCAGCTCCAGCCGTGCCACCCTCCTGCAGCACCCAGCGGCTTTACTCGAAAGCCAAGCGGGGCGGGACAGCCCTGCAGAGAGGGAGCAAAACCAAAACAAATCGGAGCATGTTTTTTTTCTTGCGCTCCCGGCCCAGCTCCCAGCCCCTCCTCTGTCATCCCCGCTGGAATGTGTCTCCAAATTCCTCGCTGGCTCGCTGCGTGCTGCTGCCGGCTTTGCCTCTGATTGTTTGCAGCGATTGCGCTTTTCCCACACTCCAGATCGTGGCTAGGAATCACCGTGGCTCCGTGCCGGCTCCGGATCACCCCCAGCACAATGAGCGAGCGCAGGCTGAGGCGAAGCGCAGTTGCAGCAGCCGGCGGGTGCAGCGGGTGCTGCGTGACTCGGCCCTGAGTCACACCTGAGTCACACCAGTTCAGCCCCTCTGATCCCAGTTCAACACCTGCATCCAGCACAAGGCCGGCAGCAGCTGCCTCCCACCCCTTCACCCCACACCGGACACCGCCCCGGGGCTCGCACAGGCTCGACCGAGCAGGGTCTGGGCAGATGCAGAGTGAGCAGAGTGGGAGGGAGAGATGTGGCTGCTGCCCTTCCGCACGTTCCTGATGGAACGATTCCAGTTCAGTCTCCATTTCGCGGTCCTAACACGGCACGGTCACAATTTCAGGTGTGCCTCTTCCCTGGTGTGGAGGCTGCAAACATTGGGATTTCTTCACTTGGGGAACACTTTTCCATCTGAACACCTGGACTTCACTCTCTGCAGCCCTTGGAGAGGGAGGTGGGTGGCTACAGGGACATGTTCGCTGCCCACACTTTGTTTTTCCTGGCTGGGGCCACATCCCCCTGCCTGGTGTCACTTCCCTGCTCCACACAGGCAGGGCAGCTGCCATTTCCATCAGTCTGGACACGCTGGGGAGACCTTCATGCTCCAGTGCTGGGACATCAGCAGCAGGATGGCCCAAAAAATGGCTGAGACCAGCTCTGGTCACACAGATCCCTTGTCCATCCCAACTCTGAACATCTGACACCTCTAATCTTGAATCCACATACTGCCCACCGTGGCATCAGCTGAGCACCTGGCAGCTCCTTCCAACACGCCAAAATTCCCTTATCTGCATCCTAAAGTGGGGAAGAAGTCCTGAGGAGAGGTGTTATCTCCTGCAGACAGGTCAGGAAACACCTGGGAGTCAGTGGCCTGGACTGACATGTTGAATCCAGGCTTCCCACAGCCCTTCACTCCCATTAGTGGACTGCGATTTACAGTGACTCCATAAACTAGTTAATCCTTATCTGCAATTTATAAAAGGATAAACTGCGCATGATTAGGACCATATTGTGTGAGGCACCCAGCTCCAACAAAACAGCACTGCAGCCCTGCAAGGAAGCAGCACACGATCCCAGGTCCCTCAAGCCCTCCAGGAGCAGAGAACAGGGGCTTTCCAGAGGTCACCCTGAGCACCCTCCAGCCTCCCATCTCTCAGCCCAGCTCTAATCTCAGGGCTCAGGACTCTGAGCATGAATAAACTCACCTGTTATTTGCAAACAATTCACCCACAAGTACTCGACAAACAAAAACCTGTAATTAAGCAAATAGCACGAACCCTCTCCCTCATTGCACAGCGCTGCAAACTGGCTTCTGTTTGAATTGTTTTATTGCAAAGGGTTTTAAATCACTCCTTTTATTTGGGATGGGGTAAAGGCTAAACATATTTAAAAAAAAAATCAGGGAGAGAAGAGCTGGATGGGCGCCTGCCAGGGCTCTATCACAGCTTTTCTCATCGGAAACCCCCCTAAACCTGCTGAGAACCCACAGCATCGCCTTGTGTTCTGCTCCTGTCGCAAACCAAACGCAGTGGAACGTGAATGTAAACAGTTTTTTTTTAGCCCGATCGAGTCGCCAGGTGCCAAATTAGCACACTCAGTTAAGCCTCGGCACTAACTGTGCCGTTTGTGTGGCGCCGGAGCAGGAGGCGGCACAGGACATCATCCCCCCAGCCCTCGGGGGGACCAGGACCCCCATTCCCAGCTCTGTGAGTGGGTCCTGCCCCCTCCCCGAACAGCACTGCACCATGTGGATGATGGATGGGGCAGGGTTCCACATGACAGAAGCCTCCAGAGAGTGATTTCCCACCCTGGCACCCCCTGTTTGGGGGCACGGAAGAGCTGCTGCAGACTTCCCCTGGAGCAGCATCCCAGAGCAGCACCTTCCCCCTCAGTTCTCCAGTCCTGGCTCCTCCAGCGAGGTCTGTTTTCTTCGGGCACCAGGACTTCTTCTGGAGCCCCGCTCCTCCATCCCCAATCCCTGTCAGAGTCCTACTGGATCCGGCGCTGCCATCCCAAACCGCCGGAACTTGACGTTCCGCTGCTGCTGAGCACGGACAAACTCACTGCACGTGCTGACAACGTGTGGCTCAAACCCAGCGTCAGTGTCACCCCCGGGGGGCTCTGGCAATCCTTATCACGTTTTCCCAGTCGCTCCCTCCTTCCCCACACAATGAAGGTCAGGGTGCAGAGGGACATTTGGTTTCTTGCCATCAAAACAGCCTCGTTTGGGGTGTTCTTTTTTCCTTCTTCCTGCCCATCAAATCCCAGGTCCCCGTATCCAGCAAAGTCAAGGTGAGGTGGCCGACACGGCGTGTGGATTTTGGGATGGGGCATCCCTGGGGCAGCCCTGCAGTCACTGCCCCGCAGCAGAACCCCGTGCTCTGCCCTGCAGGGATGGGATCCCGCTCACAGACTTCCACTCAGGAAATGACCAAACTGGGAAATTAATGTAGTCAACAAGCATTTACAGCTTTGCCTATTTTTCTACTGCTTAGAGTGGGTTTTTTTTTTTAAAGGCTCAGTTTTTTCCAAGGGTTGGAAAGCCGGCCCCAGAGCAAACCCGCCGGGACAGCCAGGCCCGGGGGAGCAAGAGGGTTCTGGTAATTTTGAAATAAAACTATTTCTTCTGTTAGAAAAACAAGTACTAGGCTGGCCAAAGACAAATACTCTGGAGTGTTTGCTTTTAACAATTTCAGCACCAGCTGGGGCTTTTCATTTAACAGCAGCTTCTCACCTTGCAACGTTCCTTAAATGGAGGGTGCCAGTTTTTTGATTAACTTGAAATCAAATAAAAAATGGTTTCGCTGGTCCTGAAAGAACACATTTTAATGTCTGGCTTTGTGAAGAGAAGCTTCCTCTGGCTGTGGGGGTTTTGCACAAGCCAAACTAGCTTCCTCCTGCCCTCACAGCCCCCTTGGCCTCACCACCAGCCCTCAAACCACCCCCATGTCGAGCCCAGCACAGCTCTGTCTATGCAGGAGAGTGCAGGGCCAAATGCAGGCTGCTCTGACCCAGCGGTGACAGTCCCAGGGCTGGTTTGCTGCCAGTAAATTTCGTGCATGTAGGCGGTGGAATAAGAGGTCAGGGAGGCACTGCTGGTGTCACTGCTGGTGTCACCTCGGTGACAGTGCGTGGGGAGCTTCTTATTAGACAGCAGAGCACCCACACGTGAGAAACCACCCGAGCGATGAGCGCGTAGGAAACCAGGAGGGTTTCCTGTCTTGGCTCGGCTGCTCCTGGTGTTGTCTCGTGCCATGAGCCCCAGCTCCATCCATGCCAGACCCCCCAGGCAGCGTGGCACCGCAGTCCCACGGGCTCAGGGCAGCTCTGCCCCACTGGGGGCACTGCCGATGGTGCCCGTGGCTGTGCAGCTCCATCAGGAATCGCTGCACATAAAGCTTTGCTGAGCTCTTTTTCCCCTGTTGATAAAAGCATATTCTTGGCCAGTGCCCAGGGCCAGGTTCTCCGTGGAAAAGGGGATCCATCTGGCAGGCAAAGCCCTGACCCGAAGCTACCAGGATGGAGGCACAAGCTTCCCTGGGAACTGAAGGATGGAGGATCTCCTCAACTTGGGCATAGTGAGAGGTGGGAAGGGTCAGATTCTTAGGTCTAATGGTCCTGGTGGCATAGATAATCATGCTTTCATCTCCACAAACTGTTGGTGGCACATGGCCCAGGCAGGGAACAGCTACTGGAGGAACATGCCTCAGGCTGGTGTGATAGGGAAGGTGAGCATCCCGATCCCCAGGGCCACACTGCCCCTTCCCGCACCAGAGCTGGCTGGTGCCGTGCCACGTTGTGCCATCCCGTGCTGTGCCATGCTGGCCGAGCCCTGACCAGTGAGGGGCCAGGGCTCTGAGGGGCCGGCACTTGTAGGGGCTCAGTGTGGGGATCTCAGGTGTCTCTGTTGGAAGCCATGGGCAGCTGGGGCTGGGAGTGCTGGGGCCGGGAGGATGCGGAGCAGGGTGGCTGGGCTTTCAAATCCATTGGTTCACGGAGGAGCCAGCAAGGGAGGGGCAAGGAGCAGCCTGCCTCATAATTGCGTTAATTACCCAGGCTCACTCCGAGCAGGATCCCACACTGAGCACGCTGCTGAGCCGTCCACGCCGAGGCAGGTGCCTCATCATCCCCTACCAAGCAGCTGTGTCACCATCCCCTCCTGTCCCCACCATCGCAGCAGGAGCATCCAGCCGAGCCTGGGCCATGTTCTGCTCCAAAGGTGGCTCCCAACCAGCTTCCCCATCCCTGTTAGACATCAAGGGTCACGTCTGGGGTCACCCTGTGCGTGCAGCCCTGGACATGATGACTTTTGGGAGAGGAGCAGAGCAGTCACACGTTGGTCCTTTGCAGGCTGTTGGGAGGGCAAGGCAGGGATCTTGGTGATGCTCAGGGGGATCATCGGGGTCCCTGACTCCTGTCAATCCACTGGGATTGATCCTGCTGTGCTCTGCAGGACCAGGCAGGGTGGTGTGTGTGGGATCTGGCCCCAGGGCGTTCGCTCAGCCCGTGTCCAAGTGACGCAATGGAAAGCGGCAAGCAGGAGCGTGCCTTGCCCCTACTTGCAGCTCTTCCAGCTCTAGGGCTCGATGGTGGAGATAAACGGCCTTGATGGGACGGCAGGACAAGTTCCAACACTGCTTCCCAGTGTCTGCTGCCAGCTTCGGAGCGTGAGAAAATACCGGGCAGGGAGGGAAGGATCAGCACCGCACGGATGTTTAGAGATGATTGATATTTTTATGGTGAAGTTGGGATTTTTGGGCTCCTCCATCCCTCCACGTGGCAGGTTCCTAGGCTCGGGCTTGCATACACGTGTTTGGCACTGCGCTGCCCACGGGCACCCAGTGACACACCAAGGGATGGGCTGCACCCCAAATTCTGACCCCTGCACCCACAGCTGGGTGCAGGCACCCACGGAGGCCACGTGCAGCTCCACACATGGCTCAGGAGACCTGTCCCAGTCCCTGCTCAGCACCAGCGCACCTGGCTGAGCCCTCAGGCTGGTTAGGATGGACCCTCATAACTAGTGAGTTTGAAAATAAATCAAGCAAAACCCCAAAATCACAAGTCCTCCATAGGTGTCAATCCATGTCCATGGCCAGGGACCCTCTGGCTGTCTGTCTTGGGTGTCCATCCATCTCCATGGACAGGGATCATCCCTGGGAAGGGTGCCTGCAAGAAGCAGGAGCTGCTGCCTCCCTGCCCACACTGCAGCCAGTTCTGGGACTGGCCACGGGGGCTCTGGTTAAAAAAGAAGCAGCAGAGACAATTTGTTGCTTCTCAAACAGGCACTGAAATAACCTTTCCACTCAGCTCCAGGTGACAATTCCATGGGGATCAGAGGGTCCCAGGGCAGCCCCACTCCCTCCACTTTCTTTGGCTGTCTGCATTTACAGCAGCTCTAGCACCAACTGAGAGAGTAAATCCCGGGGGACCAATTCTCCTGGCCTGCTGGGAAGGACCAGACTTCCCAAGATGTTCTAGGACATGGCATTCTTCCATTCTTCCACCAGTGCTCACTTCTTACCACTAGAAAGACAGAAACCAGCCCAGAGAACACAGCTCTCCCTTCCCAGCAGGTTGTGGGACATGTCCAGGCATAAACCGTCTCCCGCTGCAGACGATGAGCCACCGTGTGCTCCGGGGATGCTGCCTCCGTGCAGGGGATCTGATGTGGGCAGGAGCTCCAGGGCAGGTCCCCAGTAGGGCCTTGTGCCCACCTGGATCCCACTGGACAGGGGAAACCCCTGAAAGCAAGGTTAGCTCTCTGGGAAAGCTCCCTGCCTGATGTGCTGCATCCCTCGAGATTGTCCAGAGGAATTCGGGCTGATTATCATTAGAATAAAGGCCAAAGGAGCCCAGCTCTCCCTGGCTCCCTGCTGTCAGGTTCCCACCATGGGCCCGCCTTAGGGACCTGCTCTAGGATGCAGCTGGGAGCTCTGCCTTGTGCTTCCAGCAATCCTGTTTTATCAGATCCCAGGCCCTCCAAAATCAGCCACACTCCTGCTCTCTGTTACCTGCCTGACCATCACCACACGAAACTCGGGAAAGGAGAGGTGTTAAAAGGCACATACTCCAGAAGGATGCAGTCTTGATCATCCTGGAGCATCTTGTTAGTGCTTCCACAGGGACATGGGTCAGGAGCAGATGGAGCCCCGTGGAGGGGTTCTGCTCCTTCCCAGACCTACGTGAGCCCAAGTGAGGCTGCAAGTGCAAAAAGGAAGTTTTTCTTAAATAAAAATAAGGCTGAGCTACAGATAGCAGGAATTGAACTAAAAAGGCAAGAGTCTGCTTCAAAATTAATGTCCAGAGCAGCTACTCTGGGCAAAGAAAGCAATCCAGCAATCCTTCCACACCACCTGTGGATGCTCCAGGAAATGGGGAGTTAAATCCACCCGGGGAACTGGGTGTTCTATCAGTTAATTTGGAACCCGCACGTGGTTTCTATCATTATTTATGTCTGAGTGTGCAAAAAACAACAACCACGCATCTTGGAAGGCGGGCACACGCTTTTTGCCCCCGGCGCTGCCAGTAAATGCGCATTTCCGACGGGTCCCGGGGGTTTGCTCCTGCCTCCTTATCGGAGCCGGGACGCGTGTGGTTTTTTGATCCGGAATTGTGGCCCCGGGCGCTCCACCTGCCAGCTCCCTCTCCGCCACTCCCCGCGGAGGAGGAGGCTCCGCACCGTGGGATTTTCATCCTCCAGAGCAGCGGGGAAGCGGCTGTGCCCGGGCACGTCCCCGCGGCGGGCAGTGCTTGGCTCCCCCGGGCACTGGGGTGTGCAGCTCCGTGGCCATGAGCTCACCCCAGCCCCTGATCCCAAATCAGTCCTTTCCTCTTGTTGTCCTCCAGCCTGGACCTTGAGGGATGGGGGTTCTGTGTGGAGGTGGTGGAGAGCTGCCCAAATCAGTGGGTTGTGCTCCGAGGTGAGGCTCAGAGCCCGGGCAGGCCAGTCCCTTCCACTGCCCTCAAACATTGGCACATCCACACTTTAACCCTGCTCTGGTCCCTCTCCAGCCCTTGGGCTGTTCCATGGCAGGTCCAAAAGATTTCCATGAGGGATGGGGCCCTGCAAAGACCTGCAACAGGGCTGGAGCAGAGGAAATATTTCTACCCAACCATTAAACCATGGATTTTCAGAGAACTGGTCTGCAGGTGCCTGAGTGCAGCAGCCTGGCCACATCCCTGTAAGTCAGTGGTGCTGGCAGCGCCCAGCCCTGCGGCTGGAGGGCTTGCTGAGCTCCCACTGTCCCTGCCACCATTGCACTGGCCCAGCACGAGGGTTCCCATCATGCAGCACCTGACACAGGTACGCCTGGAAAGCCCCAGCCAGCTGTGCCAGGATGTGCAGAGGGGACACTGAGAACTGCCTTCATGTGTTCAGCCCTGCTCTGCTCCATGAAACGGGCTTGATGCCACTCTGGGTAAATATGGGGGGCAGTGTGGGGCTGGGCCTCGGGTACCCAAGCTAGGGCAGTGCCGTGGAACAAAAGGTTGGGAGTTTAGTATTACACCAGGAAAACAACTCACTGGAAACCTGCCACCGTTCATAAATAAATATGGGATGAGCCCTGACAAGTCCAGCTCACAGATGCAGGGATATAACCCTTCTTCCTCTTGCCCTTTAAAAAGCCAGAGTGTGGACAGAGAGCATCCTCCCGAGAGCATCTCCAGGACCGGGGTTGTGCCAGGCAGGCACTGGCCAGGGACGGTGGCTTTTTCCTGGTGACTGGCCACAGTTCATTCTGGTGAAGCTACAACACTTGTGGTCTGATTCCTTGGTCTGGCCCCTCTGCCCATCCCTCCTCCCCCTGTGCTGGACACTAAGCACATCCCTCTGATGTAGGAAGTGGTACCCAGGAATGGTGTGGGATGACCATTCCCTGGGGAATATCTGTACTAACACCATTGCAGAAGCTCAGGGCAGGGGGAAATCCAGGCTCCAGAGTGGTGTCTGACAGCTGTCAATCAACAAATGACACAAAGGGGGCTGGGAATGGCAGTTTGGGTGCATCTGGCCTCTGACAGGGGCCCGGGCCAAACATCTGCCTGCCAGGCTCCTGATAAAAAATGCTGTTTTCATAAAACTGAGATTTGGGGGGAGGGTGCGTGGGGGGTGACATTTCCAACAAAACTCTTCTCTAGTGCCGGAACAGCAATCATTTTTATCACTTTTTGGCAGATGACCAGATTTACAACGGCCTTTCACTGAGGAAACAGAGCTTCTGTTTGTTTTTGGGACATCCACATTCCCAGCGTTTGACAGAAATGACTATTTCCACCACACCCCCCTCCCCCTTTTCTTCCAAATGTTGACACAGGAGTGAAACACTGCCTTTGCTGCCAGGTCACCGGCCAAGCTGAGAAGGGGAAATGTGCTTTGCCAGAGGAGAGTGTGGGACGTGCCCTTGGGATGCTCCGCCCAACCAGGATTGCTCTGAGCTTGGAGCTTGGAAGCAGCTGCACCAGCACCACGTCCCATATTAGTCCCAGGGGGACTTGAAGGGATCCTCGTGGTGGTCACAGATTTGGACAGGCAGTCCTGGCTTTGCAGAGACCCCTTGGCCACCTCAGTCCCTGTGTCCCAAGGTACCACCACTGCCCAGCCTGGCACAGGGCACAGGTCCCTTGGCAAAGAGGGTTCCTGGTGGGACAGGGGATGAGGAAGGCATGGCCCCAGATCCCTCTGTGCCCTAGAACCGACCTGCAGACAACCTCAGTGACACCCATGGGGGAAAGACTCAGCTCTGGGTTTTAATGCACCCACTTCAGGGAGGGAAACCCAGTTTTTCCCCCAACCTCTGCTCACCCCTCCAGCTCTTCCAGGGAGCCTTTAGGGCTGCTCATGTCCCTGAGACCCTGTCCCCAGCCTGTCCTACCCACCCAGAGCATGAGCCTGTCCCTTGCTGGCAGCACCCCAGCCAGGGGCCATGCTGGGTGGTGGGAAAGCAGAGGTGTGTGCACCTGTGCCTGGCCCCGAGGAGATGAGCAAAGACACGGGGAGAAGGCAGGGGTGGGCTGGGGGAGCAGCATCCCCCAGCTGGGAGGGAGGAGGCTGGAGAAAGACAAGCTGGGGAATGTGATGTGAACTCCTCTCTTGGTCCCTGGGCGAGGGCAGGGGGAGGACGAGGCAGTGGCTGCTCATCTGACACTGTCCCTGCACTGAGGCTGAATCCAGCTGCGAGACAGGTGCCGGTGGGAGGCCGTGGCCTGCCCCAGCGAGTCCCTGCACGCCTGCCTGTGTCTGTGTCTCCTTCTGCAAGAAACTGGGAGCAGCACCAGCCTCCCAGTCTCCTGCCTGTGGCTTGCCTCCTCAGGAATGGGGGAAGCACATCCCTCTGCCCACCAGCTGGCCACAGGCAGCAGTTTGGTCCCACACTCCTGCCAGTGCTGTGTGCAGAGCTGCCAGACTCATGAAGGGATAAATTTGCAGCCTGGGGGTGCAGGGCTGGTGGTTGGTCCCCGGTGGGGCTGTAAGTTTGCACCTCTTGGGGATGATGGTTGCAGACCCAGGCCAGAGCATGGGGGAGCTCCCAGCTCTCTGCCCACCATGGCAAAGCCTCGCTGCTTGGGAAGCTGGAAGCACCCTTCCTCTGGGAGACACCAGTGCCAGATTCCCAGGAACTTGAAACAAAGCAAATCCAGTCCAAGACACGCATCTCCAAGCTCTGTAGCTGGAGGGCACCGGGGGGAACTCAGGGGGGAACAAGATGAGGGGAATCAAAACTCTTTTTTGCAGCCAAGTGCACATTTTCCCAAATCTTTTGCAGCACTTGCATCAGAGGCTGTAATTACCCAGACTTGCCCTCTCTGTCTGCACGAGGCTGCTGTGCTGGATGCTGCCCCACACTTTGAAGTCACTCTTTGCAGCAGAGTGAGGGTTCATTAACTCTTTTGGGGTGGGCAGGGAGACCTCCATCATCTCCTGGGTGGTGAGCAGTGGGAGCACCTGCAGCACCGCGCTCGGAGCTCGGCCTCCATCGCTGTGGTCACGAGCTGATGTGCTGCACATCAGCGTCAAACATCCAGTCCTCCCACTGCTGTGTTTCAGCAGGACCATCCCACCATGCTCCTGCCCTGCTGCCAGCCAGGGAGAAGTTATCCCGGAGATGGCAGCAGCCAACATCCCGCTCCCTTTGGAAATGGTGACCAGCGGTGTGGCTGGGTCCAACGCAGCGTGCCCGGACATGTCAGCAGATGGCAATGTTTCTGTGCTCTGCATATGTCTGCTGGTGGCTCCTTTTCAGCCCACAACCCACTACCAAACCCCAGCAGTATCAGCAGGACCCTCCCATGGGGTCCAACCACCACCCAACCCTGAAAGTCCAGAGCACCAAGGCTCAATGATGATAACAAACCCAAACATCTCCAACACCCTGCTAGCAGCCTTTCTGCTCCATCCATTCCCAGGTCACAGTCATCTCATCCTCTCCATTATGGCACTGCTGTTTCTGGTCTCAGCCCTGGCCAGGAAGGGCAGAGGCAATGACAAAAATAGCCAACAAACTGTTCAATGAAGCTTTTGCAGATGCTTGGGTGTGGTGTGACTTTTGGGCAAGAGATCAGGGGTTGGCTTTTTCCATCCGGCACTGCTCCCCTGCACTGGCTCAGCTTGGCTCAGCTCAGCTCAGCTTGGCTGCACCAGGAGCTTGGGAGCAGTAAGGCAAGCAGGCAGAGGCTGGGAACAGAGGAGGAGGTGGAAGAAGGCTGTTCCGGTGGTGGCCTTAGTTAAATGTCAGCCAAAACATCCCTGTGGAGAGCTCTGCAACGCCAGGTGTGAAGGGCGGCAGGTCAGGGCTCGGAGCTTTCCGTCCTTCTCACCCTCCCCCGGCCAAAGCCGGCCCCGCGCGGTGCCACCGGCGCTGCCGCAGCCCAGCCCAGCCCAGCCCACCCCGCTAGCAGCAGCACATTTCGATTTCCCAGACTTCCTCTTTTGGGTGAGATTTATGAAGGTCTGATCGCAGCAATTAGGAACCGGGAATGACCCAGCGAGGCTGCCCCAGGGGGTAAAAATAGCCCTGGGTGGTGACTCATCGGCTGCGGTGTGGTGTGGAGCCCCAGGCTGTGGACGCGCTCCAGGCTGGAGGTGATGCCACAGCCCTGTGTCACCCGCACTGCACCGTCCCGTCCTGCAGATGTGTCAGGAACCTGCTCCCTCCCACCCGATGAGCTCTAGGGGAAGGTGCTGGGGGGGCAGCTTGCATGTTGGGGTGCTCCAGTTGTGACCCAGCTCCCTGGAGCTGATGCCCCACTGAAGGTCTCCACGTGCCCTGCGGAGCTGAGCCCTGAGCGCGGCCACATCGCTGCTTTAGACACCACGTGGCAGAGCCTGCCCAGGTGTGCCCATGGATGGGGAGTGCTTCCCAAGGAGCCTGACACCCTGCTAGGGGAAAGCACCGTGGCCCCGAGCACCTGGGAGAAGCCAGTTTGGATGCTGGGAACGTTTAGGGCTTACTTTGTACCTGCTGATGTAAACGCCTGCACCCCAGCACTCCTGTCCCTCCCTGCCCGCAGGCTGGGACTGGAGTGGGGCCAGACCCTTGGTGTTGGTACTGCATGTCCTGGCCACGTCTCTGTGCTGTTCCCTCTCCCTGTCTGATCCCATCAGGCACCGACCTTCGCTGATGAGAAGCCCCGAGCAGTCGGGCACACTCGACTAAGTTGTGTGTCAACTCGGCCGAGCAGAAGTGTCTGTTGGGGGTGGGTGTTACCGCAGGGAAATGTGTGCTTCCTCCAGGCAAGCTAAAAATAGATGGCAGAGCTCAAAGAGCAAGGTGCTGGGTGCATCTCTGCAGTGCAGGGCACGGGGAAGGAGGATCTGGGTAGATGTTGCAAGAACAGCATAATTCAATGCTCCAGTTTCGGGACTCCCTTTTGTTTTCACAGGAGATTTGCACTTGAAAAGCCGCTGTCAAATTTGCATGCGCAAACATGTAGTCAGGCCAGAAACAGGAATGGTGCCCTCTGCTTTCCAGAGAGATCCCACTGCCTGTTGCACACCCGACTTGCACGCTCATGGAGCAGCACCAGGCACCAGAGCTGACCCAGAGCCCTTGGTGAAGGCCATATGGCACATCCACTGTCAGCACTGCGCTGAACCCATATCCCATCAGAGAGCAGGCAGTGCTGCCCTGCCTGGTGATTAATGACCCTCCGCTGAGATTTCCCAGAAGGAAACAAGCGTCTTTCCATTGGAAGGAGCTCGTTTCCAATGACACAGCTCTGACAGCTCACGCCATCCATCGCAAAAGGGGCTTTGACCATGACCTCCCACTCCGGAGGGTGACTTTGCATTCCCGAGTTAGGAAAAGCAGCGATGCCAGTTCCTCCAGCCGCCAGCATTGCGGTGCCCTGGGACCATGGTGGCATTGGGAGCAGCTCGGTGCAGAACAGAGCTGATCCCTGGCTCAGCCTTTCGCTCCTTTGATACCAGCAGCCCTCCCGCCCGGCGCTGTTCCCTCGCGTGGCTACACGTCCCCAGCTGAGCCACCGAGCACATGGAGCAGCAGCAGCAGAGCTGGTGCCAACTTGTATTTAGAGCTGAATCCTCGGTGGCTTAAGGGACCTGTGTGGTCTGAGCATCACTTCAATCCGGCCCCTCAGGAGCTCGCTCCCAGCACACGAGGCTGCCCGGGGCGAGCGGTGCCGTGCCAGAGCCCACGGGGAGCGGTGCTGGCTGGGCTGGAGATGCTGAAAGGAACCAGCTTTAGGGCCCTTTGCCTGGCCAGGGTCTCCCCACGCATGTAGTTTGCACTCCTGCAGCATGGAGCCGGTTTTGCATCATCCCAGCACCATGTCAGAGGGGAAACAGGGGAAAACACAGCCCTGGCCATCCTCAAACCATCCCACTGTCTCGGCTGCCGCCCATCGGGCCAGCCACATCCAGCCTCATGCACAGGGAGCATTTGCTCCAAGCACTTTTGGTCAAGCACAGAAAGCTGGCCAAAGCTGGAGAGGATTCATGCCAAGAGCTGTGATCCTCTCCCACTTGCCGCTGGAAGGGTTATCAGGACAGGAGTGAAATCTGGAGCGCAGCCGAGGTGGGAGAGGTGTGGGAACGCAGACAAGGCAGGGTTATTTCCCCTGCGCCTCGGAGAAGCGAGGCAGGAAAGACACACAAATAGACATAATTGAGGCTAAATGTCTTAGGTTTTTGAATCAACATGCACCACTGAGAGCACAATCAAAGGCTCTTTAGTAATTTATTGACTTACCCTGAAGTAAAATTATCTGCGTGTATTTATCACACCCACACCCACACCCACCCCTTCCTATTAGGTAACTGAGTCCTTCCAGACCGCTCAGCTCCCCAGTGCCATGCGCTGGTGGGAGGATGGGACATGGAACAGGGAGCTCCATGCAGGAACCAGCTCCAGAGACATTCCCAGATGGGTAAGTGGTTCTGCAAGAGCCATAGGAATGGGGGACAGGGAGATTCCTGACTCTGGCTTGGATGGATCAGCAGCGCCATCTCATCCATCACACACTCCCTGCCCAGCCCAGGAGCACAGAGGCTCCTGCAGAGCAAAGGGACGCGGTACAGAGCACTGGGGTTTTGCATTCACCCCTCTGTGATGTCCCAGCTTCCTGTCATGGTGCTCCAGAGGTATGTTTCCCCTTGCTTTCTAAGCCAAGCTGAGCCCAAGCAAACTCATGGCAGGGGTGGCTCTTCCCTCTGCCCTGGGTCACCCAAGTGACATCTCAGCCTTGTCTTTCCGGGCAGAAAGGGGAAGGCAGCAGTGAGAGGCACGGTCACCAGGCCGCGAGCTCAGGCTCAGTTTCAGGAGGCACGTGCAGGTTCTGTGCGCTTGCAAAACTTCCCCATCCCTCCTCTTACGAAAGACCCTCCGCTTGCAAAACAGTGGGACTTTGGGAGCACGTGACAAAATAAACAAATGGTTAAGAAAAACACCACTTAAGGTATCAGGCTTGCAGTGGGGGTGAGGGCTGGGCTCTGACTGCCACATCATGCCAGCAGCGAGGGCAGCTCGTGCCTCAGTTTGCCCCTCAGCTGGGCAGCACCTGGTGCCACGAGGCTCAGGCTGCGGCCGTGTTCCCACTCCCATGCTGGCACCCAGCCCTGGCCTGGGGAAATCGGAAAAACCCTCCCTCCCCACCCCACACTGCAGATTCAAAACGCTGATTTTTATTACTGACTAATGAGGTAGCAGGTTGTAGGAGGCTGATCCTGACCCTTGCATCCCTGGAAAGTACAAACTGCGGCTGTGGGCAGCTGGGAGCTCCCTCGGGATGCAGATGAGCCCATGACCGTGGCTCAGCTCGGTGGGTGCATCCCAACCTGCTGCAGGTGGACAGACACTCCTTTAAGCGGCACAGCCACAGAGCCGCTCTCAGAGGATTCCCAGAAATACAGGAAAAGCCTTGCTGTGGTCTCAGCCAAAACCAGCTGTTTTGGGGCCTGTGAAGAGTGGGAAAAACACAAGAAGACATCCAAACCTCTAACCAAACAGGAACACATGTTTCCAAAATGGGTCCAGCTCCCTCATGAGGGAAGATGAATCATCAGGAGATGAATCTTCTCCAGTGGGAAACCCTAGGGCTGGGCACAGCCCTCCCACGGGGCACCACCACATCCTAGGGTGATTATGGGGGGATACAAGCCAACTGGGGGGGCAGAAGCAGTTTTACAGCCCAAGGACACATCCCTGGGCTCCAAGGACAAAATGTGGGGTAGAGCTAGGCCAGAGAGATGCTCCAAAGGAGCACAGAGGCCATACAGCCCCTGGCTGCTTCTGAGCACGGAGAGAGGTGCACAGTGCAACTTAACACACAAACACATGGTGACCACACACACACAAAGCTCCCCAGGCTGAGAATTGGGGTGTTTTCCCTCTGCTTTGCCCCAGCCCTATCGCCCAGAGCCAGCATGGGAAACTGTGAGTGCAAAAGATAGTGCCCAGGGGGAGATATCAGCCACGCTTCCTGCACGCTGCACAGAGCCCTCCACCCCGACCAGAGAGGGGAAGCTGCAGCCCCAGAGCCCCGCTGGCCCACGGCTCATCTTCCCTGGCACCAATTAGCCTGATTTAGCACCAGAACTTCACGTAGTGACAGAGCTGGAGAGTCCCATTCTGCTTGGACCAAAGCCTGGTCTGTGCACGGACGAGGAGATCCTTCTCCCAGGCTGGCATTAACCCCGAAAAGGAGGAGTGTTGGTGGCCCCGTTTCATTTGGGTTGCAGGCAAACCTCGAGGTTGGTCCTGGGTGGAGAGTGTCCATCAGCCAGTGCCGTGACACACCTGGGAGTCAGGGCAGCCTCAGGGCTTCCTTCCAAACCATGTCTGGATGAGCCCATAACCACGCTGCTCATGTGGCTGCAAAGCTGAGTAGTTCAGGAGCCAGCAAACCTCTGCCAGACACCCAGTGCAGGTGCCTCAAAGTCCCCCCCAAAAAATCTCACATTTCTGAGCAGAGCAGTGCCCAAATACCCCTGATCTGCTCATGCCAGGGAGAGAGAAGAGCAGCGTTGTGGGTGTGAGCGAGCGTATGTGTGAGCACAGGTGAGTGTGCAAGGACAGGTGAGTGTGCACACCTTGGGACATCACTGTCAGCAGTCAGGAGGTCAGTGCCTGGGTCAAGTCCTGCCTTGTGCAGGATGTGAAGCTGAGGGGCCAGGAGGGGGCAGGGGACGGATGCTGGCATCGTCCCCAGTGACAGACCCGACTCTGGGAACAATCACCAGCAGCTCGGGTTGGGCTGCCGTGAATTATGGACACCTCCCACAGCCAGCATGCTGGTCCCTGTGGCAGAAGGCACTGCTTGGGTTCAACCCCCCCATCTGCCTCCCCAGGGCTCCCTGGGGAAGGCCAGGCCTGGGAACCAGCACTTCACAGGGGGAGCACAGCCATCCCAAGATGGGACCCACAGCCTCTGCTCCATCCTGGCAGCCCCACTTCCATGCCCTGTGGTGAAGCACAGCATCCACACTGTACTGCAGAGCCATCCTGAAGCTGCTTGTGCTCCCACCAGTGCCCACAGGAGTCCTGCAGCTGGGAAAGGGCAATCAGCCCCATAAATCCATCAGCGTTTCCCCTTTTACCGGGAAAACGTCTGGGAAGGGGATGTCATTATTAAAGTCGCTGGAGTGCTGGGGGGAGGCATGGGGAAAGATGACAGCTGAGCTGCATGAAAGCTCTTAAAACTCCGAAATAGAAAGGCACAGCCCTATCCCTGCATGCAGGATTTGTCCCTATTGTGCAGGATTTATCCCTATCCCAGGACGAGGGCATCCCATCAGGGTTTGCTTGCCCGGTCCCACAGGTCTGAGCATGGATGTTCCTGTACCGGCTTACAGCAGGATAAATCTTGGACCTGGAGCAGTGAAGAGCCCTGCTCAAGGCAGCTGGGGACAATCCCTGGGCGAGGAAGATGTGCGGGGGCAGGAAACTACAAGGCAGGGAAATGTGGCAGCACTGGGAAAAGTCAGCTCTTTTTTTTTTTTTTCTTTTATTATTGTTG
>VZRE01012909.1:359715-377928 GCA_013396775.1 Cephalopterus ornatus | reverse complement strand
TGCCTGCCTGTCTGTGCCGCTCTGCAAGCTGATGGGGAAACCAATTGAGGGCAAAATTGCTGCAAACAATTGTCCTTTTGTCCCTTTCCCTGGGGTCTGTCTGCCAAGGTTAGTGGAGCTGAATAAAACTCACTTGAGCTGCAACTCACACAACATACCAAGGGCTCCTTTCGGGGCTCAGCGGGGCGAGAGGAGGGGGAGTGCGGAGGAAGGGAGGATGGGGAGCAGGAGGGGATGGAAAGGGGAGGACACTCCACTGGGCACTGGCATGTGGAGGTGGGACAGGGAACATCCTGCTGGCCCGAGCTTGGACTCAGCAGCCCGTGGCCAACCACCACCAGTGACTGAGCCACTGGGACTGGGGCTACACCGGTGCCAAACTGTGACTCTGCTCACCCTCTCAGCACCCCAAAACGGGCAATGCTGCCTGCCTGGGGAGCCCAATGGGGCCACGGCTCCTCTCCCATCACCCCCTGCCCAGTGCCAAGCCCAGAGCAGTTTGGGCAGTCCCTCCTTTGCGCTAAGGATCGTCCCTCCATGCCCACGGGCAAACCTCTGTGAAACACACGGAAACCAATGCCTTCTCCAAATAAATAATAGCACACTTGTTTGATTTCCTGAGCACAATAATTAAAAGCCCGAGGGCAGGAGGCATTGTCTGAGCGCCCCTGGGACCCAGCTCCCTCAGCTGACTCTTTACATTCCCCCAGTTATTCTTTGCGTCCTTTTTTTAGCTTCTCCGTTGGCGAATGAAAAATAAAAGCACTTTTTTTCCATCAATCTGGCTTTGTTACTGGAAGCTGATGCCTGAAAAGAACTTCTGTGGGGTTTTTTTTTCATGAGTAATGAGCACCTCTGTTCTCACTGCCCGAACATGTATATGTTTTCCCATGGGGATGCCCCTGGCTTCCTCTCCCCCCACTCCCCGAGTTTTGTCCCAGAGGATTTCTTCTGCTGTCTGTGCGATCTGTTAGGTCACAACTGGAGCCACTTTTCCCTTTCCCTGCCATGTCACTTGTCTTTATTTCCTCACCTGGCAGGTGGTGCAGCATGGCCCTGGTGGGATGGTGCCAGCAGGCTTGAGGCCCAGGTGAGGAGCTGCTGGACTTCTGGGCCAGTGGATCTTTCCCAGACCCACAGGATACAGCCAGGGAAAAGGTGGCATCTCAAGAGGGTAAGAGCAGAGGCTCAACCTCACCAGCACCTGACCCACCTCTTGGTGCTCCTCTGCAGTGGGGAGCCCTGATGTGGAGAGCCTTCAGTCAGAGGGGCCACGGGTGCACAGCCACCTCTGGGCTGTGGTGGGAAGCTGCAGCGCGCAAGAAAAATAAAGCAAGATGACACCAAAGCAAGGCTGGCTGCTTCCCTATTATCATTCCTGGGCTTGTTTGCAAAGCTGCACTGGGCAAAATCCCATTTCTGGGACCGTCTGGGAGCTGGTTTTCTAGGAACCAGCTGTGGGAAGGATGAGGGACAGGCAGGCTGGTGGCGGCTGTGCTGCCCTGACAGGAGTGTTTCCCTGCCAACACGGGGCAGGTTTCAGTTCCTCCTGGGATCGGCTGCTCTGAGCAGAGTGAGGCTGTTCCCCACCTGTCTGTGCTGGCAGACCCGGGAATGGCACATTCCCACCCCTGGGATGGGGTCCCATGGGGTGAAGGGGCTGGGTCGAGAGGGGACTGGGGCTGCTGCAGCTCCCAGGATGAGCGTTCCCACAGGGGACACCACTTTGGGTATTTTTATTCCCCCCTAGGGGCCCTGATTTGTCAGTGGGTGTGAAATCTCTCGCCTGCCTGTGAAGAGCAGCTGGGACGGCCACCCCCCAGTCTGTCTCTTTGGTGCCCAAAATCCCTCATCCATGTG
Source organism: Cephalopterus ornatus (assembly GCA_013396775.1). Classification (NCBI taxonomy): domain Eukaryota; kingdom Metazoa; phylum Chordata; class Aves; order Passeriformes; family Cotingidae; genus Cephalopterus; species Cephalopterus ornatus. The sequence goes on along the minus strand of VZRE01012909.1, from coordinate 376,068 downwards.
GTTACCAACTCTGGCCCGCCTACCCCTGGGACACCCATGAGCCAGAGGAGACCAAATCCTCATGCCAGACATTTTCTCAGAGCTGTACACCCAAGTCACGCCCCAAAATCCTGTGGCATCCACAGGAACAAGCCGCCAAGAGGGACATCGGGGCAGGAGCACAAGGAAGAGTCAGGGTGTCCCGTCACCTGGCCACCACCTTGGAGACATTTTGCCTTTCCATTTTTAGTTTTGCTGATGAGGAAAACCTACAAACACCCCCAAAGGAGCTGTGGGGAGGGGGAAATGCCTGAAAATGAATCAGCCAAAGCCAGGCACCGCAGCTTGCAGCCCACAGTGCTGGGAAGAGCTCAGCGTGCGCTGCCCCGTCAGCTCCAACGTGGCAATTAGGTGCATCTGCCAGGAAAACACCCCCAAAACACCAGCTGGGGGATGGTTAACCAGGCACAGGGTTTGGTGCTTGGTTTGGTGAGCTGGAAACCAGAGGAGTCAGTGGCAGCTGGATGCAGAGTGATATCCAAGCAGAGGTTTGCCAACGCTGCCCGACTTGGCCACAGAGCTGGGCTCCCATCAGCCCAGATGAGATTCTGACCCAGAGTGGTTTTAGTTTACAGTTGTGAAAAGCAGAAAAAAAAAAAAAAACAAACAAAGCCCAAACTATTTTTCTCATCCCTTTTTGGCAAGTTTTGTCCTGAAAAACCTCGGAGTGCAGTAGTATTGTTGTCTCTTTCCAACCCGGAGGCTGCCTGGTGATTCGAACCATCAATGAAAGCTGCTGCCCTGGCCACAGCAAAATGAGGCGCTTTCAGCAGCCTGAACGTGTCGTTGGGAAGTTGCCATCAAATGCTGGTTAAAAAAACACAGCAGAGAAAAAAAACCCAAAACAAAGGCAAGAGAACAAACAGACAGGGCTTGGGATCAGACTGAAGGAAAAAAAAAAAATAAAAAAATGGGGGGAGTTATGAACTATATTTACTCTGCCCGAGATCCTTCACTGCCTTCGCTTCTGTGTGTGGTTATTTATTCACCGAGGGCCAAATCGCAGGAAGCGCTCGGAGCCGGCAGCTCCCGGCAAGTCACCGGAGCTGCCGTGGCATTCCTGCCTCCTGCATCCCTCAGGGACCTTCTCCTGGCACAACCCGACACCAGCACCGTGGCTGGAGAGCACAGCATTCCCAGTGGCTGCAGCCTGGCAAGACCCACGGCTGATCCCCCACCTCCGGGTGATGGTTCCCAGATTTTTCTGGGTGGTTTCTGAGCATCGCAAGCTGCCACCACCAGCAGCGTTTCGGCAGAGCAAGTTGGGGGATGGATAATTGCAAAGTGTTCCCAACACCAATACCATGAGCCCAAATTTCACGTGTCCAGCCAGGGGAGATGGGGAGAGGATGGTTGGGCACCCAAAACTGAGTCCAGGCCATTTGAATTTTCCAAGGCAAGTGCAGAAGAGATCAGACCCACCACACCAGCCTGGACCCCTGCTCAACCAGCATGGCCAGGCTGCTCCCAAAAGTAAGATGAGAGCAAAGGCTCGTTGGTTACCTCCACATTAGTTTTATTTTTATTTGTAGTATTTTATTTTGCTGCTGAAATGCCTCCTACAAATCCCCTGCATGGGAATTTCCTAGGGAGTCCCAGATGGGTCCCTGACCTTGCTTTCACCCCATTCAGGGGCAGCAGGTGGGGAATGACTTGAAATGCAAAATCTCCCTTGTTTTCAGATGCTCTTTACACCTCAATCAGGCCGGCAGTGAAAGCGTGGGCAGCCCTGCTGAGAACTTCACACCCAGGTGTGCAACCTTCTGCCACCACCACCAGCACAACCACCAGCACCACCATCAGCCCTGCAAAGCCCTGCGGTCCCCCCTCAGCCCAGAGCTGGGCGGTGGGATTGTCTAGAAGCTGCTTTGACTCTCTGCTGCTTTCCAGGAGCATCGGCCCCAGCGAGGGGTTTCTGCCGGCGGGGAGCCCCGTCAGGGCTCAGCACTCCCACGTGCCTCCACACAGGGTTATTTTTCTAACATTTCTCTTTTTTTCCACTCATCCGGTACGGTTGTTGTGACACTGCAGTCAGCAAATATCATTGAGCAGTAGGAAACGTGAGGTTTCACTGCTTCAGTGAGATTTGGCTGATTAAAAGAGGAAGAGAGAAACCCTCTTTGAGAGGGTGTGAGGCCCTCGTGTGCCACCCCAGACCTCCCTGCACCTCTCGACTGCTCAGACCCCAAGATCTGGGTCTGGCCCAGGCAAAGCCACACTTGGGGTGGGGGGACTCACTTCACAAATATCCCAAGGTGTCACTGCCTTTCTGTCGTGAAGGCCCTGGGGTGGAAGGCAGGATGGGATCCCCTCATTGCCGGCAGGACCAGGGTTGGATGCTGCGTCTGGGACCCCCAAAGTCTGGATAAATCCCATGGGCTTGCTCTCGCTGGTGCTGGTGGCCACCACCAGCACAGCCCAGGGAGCCATTTGCTGCTCCTTTATCTGATGGGACATTTTGAGGGAACAATGTCCCCCGCAGCAGAGCCGGGGTGAACAATGGGCGCAGGGCGGCTCGGCGGCCGGGCTGCGGGACCCCGGGCGCCCTGGCCCGCAGGAAATCCTTTTATTTTTCACTTGTGCACTGAAACAAACACAAGCTCCTGTTTATTTCCTGGTCGATTGTATTTTGGAGGATGGAGGTGGCTTCCCCACGCCAGCGGCTTAACTCCTCCCGCGCCGGCTGCGACTGTCCCCCCTCCCCCGGCAAGGTTGCCCCTCGTGCGGTGGTCGCCACGTGGTGGGACCTCCCCCACCCCCCTTCTCTGCTAGTTTATGTATAATTTGAAAACCTGGGGGTCATAAATAACACATGGTGGCGTGGGAAGTCTGGGAAGCGGGAAGCCAGCCTGTCCCCTCCCATGGCCGAGACTGGGGAGTCTGGAGCAATGTCAGGAGGGGATGGGATGGAGCTGCTGCTGGAGGAGTGGTGCAACATCCCTGAGGCTGCTCCACACCAACAGCCCAAAGCAGTCACTGCCACGATCCCATGGGATGTCCCATTCTGGAGCAGGAGGGAAGCGGGGCCCCAATGTGGCGCTGGCTCAGCGCAGAGCTGCTGGGCAGCATCTGTCCCTCCTCTCTCCATCCCTCTGTACCCCTCCGTGCCACCCCCAAGCCCAGAAGACCACCATCCCTCGGGTCAGGGGCTCTCATTGCCCCTCATCCCCGGCTGCCAAGCCCTCTCCTGCGAGGGGGAGGCTCCCACGGTGAGCCGAAGGTTTGCCGACCTCAGGCTTTTCTCACAGCTTCCCCATCACATCCTCTCCCGCTCCCACGTCTGCCGTTCACAGGCGCTGCTCTCTTGGCTCCCGGCCCCGGGGCCTGTGCCTGGGTGGAAACAGCATCCAGATGGAGCTATTTTTTCACATTTTTGGGGGGGAGGGGAGGAAGGTTTGGGAAAAAGCTGCCGGGACCAGGGAAGCAGAGGGAAGGAGCGGGTTTGCAGAGGGGCTGGTTAGCACGGCCCTGTTTCTGTGGGGTGCTCCTGGGAATGGAGGGCTTGGCGGGGAAACTGAGGCACGGAGCATCCCACCAGGGCAGTGTCCTGGCTGACAGTGAAATCTAGCGCCTGCCCCAGGAATTAAATCCTTTAACTCCTTCCCTGGGTGCAGCTAGGGGGACAGCACAGTCCAGATCACACCTCCATCAGCGGGAGCAGCTGCCCAGACGGGGAGCTCAGTGCCACAGGCAGAGCCCAAACTCATCTCCCACTCATCCAGAGCCTGAAGGGGGAGGAGAAGCCCCCCCCACCCCTCCAGCCTTAAACCGCATCCATAGAAAAACTTTTGAAACCCCACCATTGTGCGAGAGGATAAACATTTATTGAATATTTCCTGTTTGGCACAAATTCTCTGTGAGTCCTCTTACAGCCTTTTTTTTTTTTTTTTTTTTTTTTCTTGCGTCTTTAAATGAGAATTATTTGAGTTGAATGTAAAGGAAAAGTATCCCCCGAGTCTGGAGCCCCTGGGAGCGGGGAGTGAAGGAAAGCCCACGTGTGTGCCATGCCTGCTTGCTGTTAGCTATTAATTTCTGTCTCCCGAGGTCTGACATGAGCAATGCATTATGCAAAGGTTGTGGGAATATTTCAGACGCTGCATCCCGGGAGAACTACAATTTCAGTTTTACAGGGTTTTTAGGGTTGGGGTTTTTATTTTTTTTTCCCCATTTCTTTCAGATGTGTTATTTCACTGAGATGTAACGGTGGTTATGACTTACACAGAGGAGGGAAGGACGAGCTGGGTCTGGCTGGGGTGGTCAAGGGATCACTGCCTGGCCCTTTGTGTCCACAGAGCCCTCTGAGGTGGGCAGTCATCGGATGGAGGAGCAATACTTGGACCCCACTTGCAGTGGGTACAGGAAAAACCTGTGGGGCTGGAGGAGGGCTAAAAGTGGGGCTGGAGGGGGTCTGAAAGTGGGGCTGTGAGCCATGGGCAGCCAGTGCTGAGGCAGCAGCTGAGCAGGCAAGCTGGTGGTTGGTCAGGGATAGCAATGCCAGGGGACACACTGGGGTTTGGGCCAACGCCCAGCACACCCTGGGATGGGGAAAACCTTCCAAAACGTCAGTTTTTCCATGAGATGAGTCTTGCAACAGGGACCAGCCGCTGGGACTCTTCTTCTCACCACTGCTCCTCGATACGTGACACCACAGCACCTCCAGGGCTGGAGCTGGAGAAGGTGGGGGCTACATGGGGACACCTCGTCCTGTGCCACTGGGAGCCCAGAGGGAGAGAGGGGGCTCAGGTTGGCATGAAGCTGAACAGGGCTTGGCCTGGAGGCAGTCTAATTTTGGCCCAGGCACAATCCAAAGGGATTTATTTTTAGGCTCTGGGCTATCGCTGCTTTGGGGAATTGAATGGAAAATGTATATTTAGCTTCTTTGGTGATACGCTTAGAAAAATGAGCTCCTGTCAGTGCTGTGGGGGGTGATTTGTGCCAGCCCTGCCCTCGCCAGCACCGCTGGGCCCCTGGTCAGCCAAGCAAAGCCGGGAGACATCGTCCACCGCATGGATGGTGCCTGTGACCCCAGATCACTTGGGTAGCTTCTTTCTTTTTTGTTTCTCAAAAGGATCTTGCCATACATCCTGCAGGCTTTGCCCTCGCTGTGCAAATGCAGGTGTTGGAGGGCAGCACCAGCAACCTCCATATCTCCTACGTCTGTTGTTCCCATGGGGAATCCCACCCGGCATTCCACTCGGGATCAGCACCGTCCTTGAAGGGTGGACACAGTCACGTAGGTCCTGCTGATGGGACCTGGTCTGTGTTGTGTTCGTGGGAAGTGCTGAGGCCTCTCTGGTGTGAAAGGCACATATGAACACATGGGAGGGACGTGGTATTTCCTCCCTGAAATGCAGGTGAGAGCCAGAAGGGCAGCACATTATGGAGCTTTTCACACTATAAATACACAAGATACACAGGAACCCGGGGCTATTTTTGCCTGCAGGAAGCAGGGATGAGAAGCAGAGCATCCCTCCCTCCCCAGCATGTTGCTGGCAGTGGGACGTGCTCAGGGCCAGGGCTGCTGGGCTGGGGCTCTGAAGGAGGTTCCATGGTCCCTCTGCCAGGCTGCTGCAAGTGTCTTGTCTTCTGGAGTGGGAATGGCTGGGAGAAATCCCGGGCTGGGTAACCCCAGAATCACTGTACCCCAGAGTGGTTCATGATCCACTATACCATCTGGTTGGGAAGCTAATGGAATAGACATGTTGCCTTCTCCAGGACTGAAATCAGCTCTGCATCCCTCAGAGATCTCTGCTGACTGACATCCCACTCCCCCTGTACACAAGAAACAGCGCTGGCTTTACTGGCACTGGATCAGGCCCACGAAGCACAGCCAGTGTGAGAGGCAGAACTGGGGCTGCCTCCTCCTCTGATGGGGTCTCGGGCAGGTCTCTCCATCCACACTCATGTGTCCCAACTGCCTCCTTGCTCGGCTGTCTCTTGGCTGGCATCACTTCCCTGGAAGAGGCCAAAGGTAAAAATTGCACGAAACCAGCGATGGCAAATCCCCAGCAGCAGCATCGCTAATTGCACAGATGTTATCACCCCCTCAGCAGTGCCTGTCTGTCTGTGCATCCTCTCACCTCTAGCAAATGGAGCACAGAAACATTTCTTGGTCCAAAAAAACTTGAGGCAGAGTCCCGTCTCTGCCAGATACTTGCTCGGCGCCTACACATGTGTGTGTTGCACGTCCGTGCCTGTGGCTTTTGAGTGTGTTTGTGCCCTTGTAGAAAGCACATTTTGCAACAGACAAATGGGAATGAAATATTTCAAGAATGCCACTTAAATCAAGTAATCTTGGGGAATTTGACAGCCAAGGTCACCAATAACGTTTGGTTTTTGTTTGCTCAGTGTGGAGCCGGGGCTGGGCTCTGCCTGGGCAGGATCCCATGGCTGAGGAGGGTGGCTGGTCCCCAGCGCCTTGAGGAAAGCTTTTGGGATCTATGTCCAAGAGCATAAATAGCTTCAGGACATGGCTGGAACCTGGGCTTTCCACCTCATGAGGAGCCCTGCCTGGGGAGCACCTCTCCTCTGAGTCCTGGCATGACCTGCCAGGGCACGCTCCAGCTCCAGCATTCACCAAAAGAAAAGAAGGAGGAAGAAAAAAAGTCAGCTCCTCGTGATGCAGCCCCGTAATTACCTGTTATTCTCGTATCGAGGTAATTAACAATTAGGCAGCTGTCTGAATCACATGCAGAGGAACAATTATTCTGTTATTAATGGACTCTATTTAACAGGTCCTCTTTTCCCAGATGTTTTTTTTTCTCTCCTTGTGCTCCCATGAATTATCGTCGCAATTAAACCTGCACCAGAAAGAGGGAGGAGTAGTCCTAATATTTACTGAACCTTGCAAAGCATCACATTTCTCAGCTTATGAACCTGTCACAAGTCATCGGGGGGCTCTGGCGGTGATGGGGAGCCCGTAACCCAACACCCTGCGCTGTCACCTGCGCAGACCCGCTGGCTCTGCCCTGCTGCTGCCGGGAGTTTATTCATTTCACGGGCACCGCTGCAGATAAAAGCCATTATTTACAGTCAGTTACATATTTCCGTTGGCAAACCTCCTCCCTCAAGAGCAGGTTTGAAAACATCCCGCTCAGCAAACCGAAGCCACATAGACTGAAGCCAATGCGCTCTTGTTGGGGGGGAGGATCCCCCCTGTGCCCATCCGGTGCCCCCGTGCCCACCCAGTGCCCCTGGGGGCTGTGCTGGGTGTCCCCCTGGGGTGGCTGTGGTTTGGGGTGTGGGGACAGCCCAGCTGGGCCCCTCATCTTCACATTCCCTAAAGGCACTTTGCAGGAGACACCCTGGGCTGTCCCCAGGGAGTGCTGCGGGGTAGGATGAGCTCCCCTTCCCCAGGCACCATGTGTTGCTCCCAGAACTCCGTGCCTATGCAGAGAGACACGTTAACACTCCCTCACCACTTAGGACAGCCCAGGTCCCACCTTTGAGTTGTCTCCCATAGGTGCAGAGGTGGTTTTGGCCACACTGCTCAGGACTCTGAAGAGACAGGGCACCCTGGGAGGGCAGCAGGTATGAGGGAGGAGGGCAGCAGGCACATGGGGCTAATCCCTCCCCAGGAAAATTTAATTCTGATTTTCCCGCCTTTTGAGTTTAGCTCATGCTCCAAAGCAGGAAAATTTGACTTCCTCCCAAACCCCTGAGTCGGGGGTTTCTTTGGAGGGGGGGAATTTTTTGAGTTGTTTCCTCAGTTCAGGAGTATGGACCAATCCAGCTCTGGAGTTTGTGCTTTCAACAGACAGCCAAGGCCGAGCCCTTGCAGCCACCCTGCACAGGGCCAGGCACCTGCTCTGCTCCCATTTGTTTTTTTCCATGCACGGAGTTTAGGGATTTCATTGAAAAACAGGAACTTTGCTGGACAGCAGCTGCTCCAAGGCAGTGAATCAGCTCGTCCCGCTGACGCCCAGCGGAGCCGTGCCAGCACCGCGCTCCCATGCCCAGTGCCCACACGTTTGGGGTCCTGCCGTGGCAGCAGTGCCCCCAGCCCTCTGGGCAGCCCCTGCAGCACAGGGACTTGGCTGGTGGCTGCGACCACCCGCGTGGCAGCAGCGAGGGGTCTGTGGCTGGTGCCCCGGCCCTGCCACCTGCGCAGAGGTCAGCGGCCACGACCAGGCGCGGACGGCTAATGCCTTTTGTCCCAGTCTGACTTTTCCCCTCCCAGCAGGATTAGGATGGGATGACCGAGCAAGGAGGCCCCTAATCCCATTACAGACCCTGGCGCAGCCCCGTCGGTCAGCCCTGGGAACCGGCCTCAGCACTGGGAAGGCAATGGGTGAGGAAGCAGCCTGTGCTGCCGCCATCCCACTCGACCCCATCTCCAGCAGTTTTCGCAAAACCACTTTGCTCTGTGCTTGCAGAGCACTGAGCACAATGCCCTGGTATGCACGGGCAGCGGGAGACACACGGCCACCCCCGCCCACTGCAGCCCCTGTCAGCAGGGCTCACATCCACACACCCAGCAGCATTTGGAGCAGGTGGTCCCAAGCCCTTTAGGCCCATTTGGCCCATTTGGCTCACTCGGCTCATTTCTCCACGGGGGTTGCAGCTGAGCGGGCAGCAAACCTTCTCCCGCCTGGAGAGAGAGTTGTTTTTCTCTCCCGCCAGTTGCGAGGAGCCGTGTTTGTCTTTCTGTCCCTTCCTGTTTACTCGCTGCCATCAGGACGCGCTTTGATGTGTTTATGCTGCTGGACATCCGTGAGAGCATCGTCCCGTGCAGCTCCCTGTTCCATGGGGCAGGACTGTGGCTCCGTCCACGGGAACCTGGCAGAGCCCACGTGTCGCAGGGGCACGGCCCGGCGAGGTGCCGGAGCAGGAGGGAGCAACACACCACCACCCTCGGCAGCTCCTGCGCTCCAAAGTCCAGGCGACAGCACGAGCCCAGCCCGGCCGTGCCAGGAGTTGCTCCGACAGGCACAAGCTCCCACCAGGAGTGGGGAGCTGGTGGTGGCGTGGGGGTCCCACCAGGCAGCATTACCATGTGCTGGGGCAGGGGGTTGACCCCATCCGTCCGGCGGGTCCAGGTGTGCACGGATCCCCCCCTCGCACTCTCCGCTTCCCCGCTGGCTCTGAGCGTCCCCGCCCCGTGCAGGAGCCGCTGCATTTGAAAGGGCACCGGGGCTTTGAAGTCACCGGCTCGGGGCGGCAGAGGAGGGATCACACCTCGCTGGCATCTCCCGGCCGGCCGGTTCCCAGCCCGCCACCCGCGCCGGCCCGTGCCACGGGCAGAGGTGCTGCCGGGGGGTGGCACGGCACACAGCCCGGCCCGTGCCACCAGCCCCGTGCCACCAGCCCCGTGCCTGCACCGTCCCTGTCTGTGGGGATGGGGCCGCAGCCAGGACCCCCAGAGCCCCCGTCTCACCGAGGGAGGCAGCGGGCAGCAGCCGTCGCCAAGCAGGAGCGGCCTCTCCCCGTGAAGGGAACCCCCGCAGCGGGGGCAAAGGATTGTGGTGTCACAGGGGTTTTTGGTTTATTTATTTTTCGGCCTAAACAGGAGGAAAAAAAGTGTTGATTTAGGAAAGCCAGTAGATGCAGTCTTCTTGGACTTCAGCAAAGCTTTTGATACTGTTTCTCACAGTATCCTGCACAGGGCCAGGAGCTGCACCCGATGGGTCCCTTCCAACCCAGCATATTCTATGGGTGTATGGAAACCCACAAAGATCTTCCTGGAAAGAAATCTCTCACCTACAGCTGCCCATGGGCGGAGTTTGGGGAATGGGCTCTGGGGCTCCTCCAAACCCTTTGGCACTGGCTGTGGCACCACTGAAGCCCCCGAGCACAGCCCGTCTGGTGGGAGCCACCACGGCTCAGGTCAGGGGATCCCCAGTGCCCCAGCATGAGGGATGCACTGGGCATGAAGGGGGTTTTCCTGGGGCTCCTGGGTGCACCCAAACCTGGTTCAAGGGAGTCCCCCCTCCCTCCCTCCCTCTCTCTCTCCCTTCCTCCCTGCCAGGCAGGGATCCCTCTGGGATGGGGCACCCCACGATAACGCAGGCGGCTCCGGGAGGCAACCGGTGCCCTCCAGCCTCTCCTCTCGCAGAGGAAACGGCATCTTTGAGCCGATTTCTCCTGGTTCCCTTCTTCGTGTGCCTGGCTTTGATTCGCAGCCGAGCCCCGTGATAATGTGGCTGCCTGGGAAGGAAGGGAGTAGAAGGAACTGGCTATTATGTTTGGCCCCTCTCCAGGAGGTGTTTTTGCTGGGAGGCACCAAGGTCAGAGCTGGGTGGGAAGCATTCCCCAACAGCAGCCCTCACACATGTGCCCGGCCGAGGCAGGGGGGGACAAAGGAGCTCCCCCACCACCCCAGCACAGGGCTGCCATCTGGGGTGCCCACAGCCCAACACACCCAGCACCAGCACAGAAGGTGTGCAATCCCCTCTGCATGTTTTCCAGGGGGAAAGGGCTGCTTTGAATCCTCTCTGGAAAGTGAAACATCTCCAAATCTTCCTGTTTCCATGCGGAAGGAAAGTGGGGGCGGTGGGTGGGAGCGCCCGTGAATGCAGCAACAGCAAAGGCTGGGGTGCGGAAAGTACTTTTTTACCCTCTTTTTGTAATTGCTTAAGAATTCCAGCTGGCTTCATCCCTGCGCAGGAGCTCCCAAGTCCCGAATCCCATAGCTGTGAGAACAGAGCTGGCACTGAACTGCCCCTGAAACTACCTGCCGCCATTGGTGGCATCCCAAGACCCTGCAACCTGGCCCCGCAGGCCAGTGCTGCGAGAAGGGGCATGCCTGGGTCTCCGGGAGCGATGTCTCCCAGAAAACCTGCCCAAAACCCGCACGGAGCGAGTGTCCGCATGGCATGACATCTTTCTTGAGCGTGTGCCCTGGGAGAGGCGAATCCCAGCAGTGTGGAGCTGGGTGAAACTGCAGGGATGCCAGCGTGACTTGGATGAGCTTGGCGTTGTGCGGCGGTCCAGAAATCCAGTATCAGGTTCATGCCCGGGCTTGTGCACAGAGATTCACACTTCGATTTTCACTGCTGTGAGCGATGATTTTCGATTATTTAATGTAGATATCAGGAGAGGTTTAATCCTGGCTCCTCCACGCACTCCGGTGAGCAATTTATTTAGTGAGATGATGCAAAGTGCCTCAGCAGGAAAAGGAGGAATGGAGTAAAAAGCAAAGAAATGGAGGGTTTTGAAAGGAGAGGCACACGAAACACAGGGTGCAAACATGTCCTGCATGTCCTCAGGGCTGGGGCAAGGCTGGGCTGGTGTCTGCACTTAGAGAGAGCTGGGGTCACCACCCATGTCCCACGTGGGTGAGAGTTGGTGTATGCAGAGCTACCCCCACCCCTGGGCTTGGTGTCTGTGACACCCTGAGCGATCATCCTGGAGACAGAGACAGCACACAGGGTCTGCAACACCCAGGTGCAGACAAGGACAAGAACAGCATGGAGGGAACAGGGACATGCACCAAAGGACAGGGGAACTGCATCTCCAGCAGCCCATGCCGTTCGGGACAAGCACATTGTCACTCACAGCCCCATAAACCCCATGAGCCTCTGTTTACACAACAGAGAATGTTTCAGTTGTTTTATGGAGGTGGAAAGGAACAGCACAGGGACTGGCGAGGCCAGGGCTGGGCTGAGCGACGCCTGCCCAACACCTGCTCTCTCCTCACAGCCCATAAAGGTATTTTATTTTAAACGTGACACAGATTTTACAGCGCAATAGAGCAGCAGCACCTTTCACCCAGGTACAAATCTGCTCCTCCGGGACGTTTCCCTGCCTGTCGCTAATCCCTGGGTGAGAGTTCCTGAGCTGACTTTACACACAGAGAAACGATGGCCAGGAGCAACCCTGCAATTAAAACCAGTTTCAGCAGCCCGCGAGGAGGAAAACCCCGAGGGTGCCAAGCCTGGCGCAGCGGCCGTGCCAGGGCAGGGACCAGCATGGCACCGACTTCCACCCAGGGCAGTGAGGACTCTGTCCCATCCCAACTCTGGACACCCTGATGGGACCAAATCCCACTGTGCTGCCAGGAGGAAAGTTGTCCTTTATGGGCAGGTGCTGCCAGAGGCGCTGCCATCACCCTGCCAGAGGGATGGGCGCAGTTGGTGTGATTTATCTTATGGCCATCCAGGCACGATCCTCCACTCAGCTGTTTAAGAAAAATAAGATTAAAAAAAAATCAGGATTTAGACCATTCTTGCAAATCCAGCCTCATATCCCTGGTGCTTGGGAGAATCGCAGCTTAATCCCATTGTGGAGCAGCTTTGGGATAGTTTTACCTCACAGACTCCAAGACCAGTGCATTTTTATCTGCTCAGACTTTCCAGGATGCTCTACCCACTTTGATTCATGCTTAATTACTAAAAATTAGGCTTTTTCAGAGCAGGAGGGAGGGTGGGGGTGCATGTTTCAGCGTGAGGAGGGCTAACCCCCCATGCTGCTCCAAAACCCATGCGGCAGAGCAATGCCAAGCCAAGCACGGCGGGGAAAGCAGGAGAGATCCAGTTTGATGTCTGCCTTATCAGTCTTATTTTTATTGCACTGAAGGTATAAGAGCAAAATATTGATTGTGATGATAAAGAGATGAAAGTGTCGAGAAGGAATAGGAGCACAAGTTACTCAGGCGATTGGAAGCTGCGTTGGTTGTATTTAAGAGGCATTTGCCATTAAAAAAAAAACGCCTGTTTTTATTTAAATAGCCTCGGGCAAATTTCTCACTAAACCAACTTTCCCACGCCAGCCCAGTGCTCTAACTCTGGTTTTTGGCAAATTTTTTCCTGAGCTGTCAAGGCAAAATATATATAAGAATGCTGGTCTCACTTAGGTTTTTTTCCAGCCCCTGGAGACATGAAAATAATTTACAGATGTGCATTACCTGTTTATATTTGTATTAAGTTTTGCTTAACGGACATAATTTTCTTAGCTTGCAGTAACAAAAAAATATTCCCAGAGTTTCACTCATTTAATTTTAACTTATTAAAACTTTTAAACATGTGTGGAGGTTTCATGTTTTTAAATCACTAATCACATGGACAGTTGCCAAGGTTTCTATTAAAGCCTTTTACAAACGCTATTTTTAAAAGGACCTAAAATCCCATTATTTTTAACCCCTGAAGACCACTCAGAATAAAAAAGTTTCTTTGGATTTATGTCTTATCCACCTCTTATTGCAAAAAGATTTATGCTGAGCGCTGACTTCTGTCTTCCCTCCCTTTTTAACTTTTCTTGGTAGGAGTCTCTGGAGGAGGCATCCGGGAGAAGGAAACTTGAGGAGTTTCTCTGCAAGGATTTTGCTCCAGATCACCCAGTACCAGGAGAAGGATGGAACCAGATTAAGGTGGGATATCTCACAGCAGCGCCTGGCTGGAGGAGTCATCCTCGTGCCGAGACGCTCATGGAAAAACACAGAGGACCCTTTTACCTCCCCCATGGCAAAGCCTTCCCCCAAGCAGAGCCCCAGCGCTGCGGGGTCACGGAGCTCCCGGGTGATGGCAATAAATAGATGTATTTGACCTTCTGTGCTCAGGGGATGAGGTGACGTGGCCGCGCGGCCGCACACCCGGGTCTGTCTGTGTTTATCCACAGTGTGTCCCTGGACACACAGACCCTCCCAACCATGGAGGAAAACCAGGGCCAGGGCTCACTTGTGGCTTCCCACGTGCTCTTTCAGCCCCAGGCCCATTGGTGTCCAGCATTCCAGGAGCAGCCAGTGCCTGGGACGCACAGTTATCCTTCCACCTGGTCCTGCCACCACACCCCACCACACTGCATGTCCACCAGCATCACCACCTCTCCATCCCCAGATGACACAGGCATGGCAGGGACCCCAACAGCCCCATGTCCCCAGGCATGCCCATGATAATCTGGTGGGGCAGGAGGGTCTCTCCCCAGTTTCAGGGATCAAGCCCAGAGCACAGCTGAGCTGAACATGTGGTGCTTTCTGCACATGGGGAACAAGCCCGGGCAAAGCCACGGCCGGTATTTCCAGGCAGGTAGAGCTGAGATGCTCCCTGCTCCCTGAGCTCTGACAGGAAGGGAGAAAGGGAGAAGATGGAGAATGACAGCAAAGTCTCCATCTCCAAGGATGCCCCAAGGGTGGAAGCCTCAGGCTGTCCTCGCTGCTGCCTCATCTCCAGGTGTGGCTGAAAATGGTGACACAGTCATGGTGGCACAGCCAGGGTGGAGGCAGGGGCAACATCCTGCTGTCCAGCTGCTGCCACCCTGCTCATGTCTGCAGGGAGGATAAAACAGGGGGACATTCACTTCCTGCAAGTGTCTAAGGCCAGGTTGGACAAGGCTTGGAGCAACCTGGTCTAATGAAAGGTGTCCCTGCCCAAGGCAAGGAACTAGATGAGCTCTAAGATCCATTCCAGCCCAAACCATTCCATAACTCCATTATTCCCTGCCAAGGGTAGAAAATGACGGTAGAAGAAGGGACATTACAGCCCCATGCCCTTTGGCATCTCTTATTTGTTCTTGAAACGTATCAAAGGCCCAGCCTTGCCCCTTCTGTACCACGACAGAGTGAGCCAAGTGACATGTCTGGGGTGAGCCAAGCAGCATCTCCCTGGGACAACTTCAAGGTTTCAAGTGGGGCTCGAGCTTTCAGTGGCACCCAAAATCCCAAGTGGCACCATGCTCCACACAGAACCCCCACTTCCCAGCCTGGATCAGGGCACTGTTTTAGAGCCCAAAGTGAGGAGGAGCAGGGAAGGAGGGAGCCGCAGGAGCGAGGTACCGCTGCAGGGCTCGCGCCTTTGATCTGCTGAGCAGACTCTGCCCTTCGGTTTGTTTAATTGTTTCACACTTGCTCTGGAAATAGTTTACAGCAGGAAGCAGTGGGATAACAGTGGGGCTGGCATGGGATGGGATGAGCCTGGGGGGCTGGTGGAGAGGTGCCCTGTGATGAGAGACACAGATGACCATCGTGTCACCTCCTTCCCGTTAACCCCTTGCTGACCCTCCCTCCTCTTCCTCTTTCCCAAGCTTTCAGGCAAAGGCTAGCAGCCATCCCTCCATGTCCCTGTTTAGGAGCTGTAAAAGAGCCATGGCCTCCAGCAGCTCAGAAGGATTCGGAGGGAGAACTAGGAGGGAGATCCAGAAGTCCAGTTGGATTTAGGTACCCCTGTGCCTGGTTCAGCTGGTACCCCAGCATTAATTCTCCATGCTCCAAGTTTTTGCTCCCCACCTTCGCAATCACCACGGCCTCGCTGAGCAGAGTTGGCTCCCACAACCCCATGAGGAAGCATCACTCACACAGGCTGTTTCTGTCGGCAGTGCTCTCTGGGCAGAGCCCTGAGCACCCTCCTACAGCCACAGCTTGAGGGTAACACCCACAAATAGGTTAAGGGCTTCAACCTGTCCTGGGCTCTGGGCCTGGCTGGATTTCAGGTGGGACATTCCCATGCTCTGGGACAAGTTGCTTGGTTTGTCATCTTGACCGCAGCACAGAGACAGCTGGGGCAGGAGCAGGGCTCTGGGGGCACAGGGATGAGGGCACAAGGACCCCCTGGCACTGCTGCACGCACGGGATGCCTGCACACATCTGGGGGTTGTGGGGCTGCCTCTGGGTTTGGCTTCCCCGCTTCTCCCAGTGTGTTTGTTTATTTGTGGATGCGGCGCATGGGGCTGGCCAGGCTCTGCCTGCGAGTTCAGGAGTTCACAGCACAAAACAAACAACATCCGACCCAACCCAGCTCCGTGCACGCTGCCTGCACGGATCAGGAAGGTGGGTGGGAAATGGCTCAGTGTATCTGTGCGCACCTGTGTCCTGGTGTAGGTCAGAAGGTGAATCCCACCCGCTGCGCACCCTGGGACCCCCAGGGGATGCTCAGCCCAAGCCCTGGTCCCTTGGTACAAACACCCCATTCCCGCATGTCCCACGCTTCAGAGCTCCTGCACGGACACACCGTCTGTGGGTCAGGCTGGGGCCTGGGTGCTCCCATGGTCACTGAGTGGGTGTTCTGGCCCCAGGGTCTGTGTAGGGGCTGAGTGGGCTATAATGGAGGGGGCTGTGCAGGGGCTCCACCAGGACCATGGGGGAACTGCACTGGGATTATGGGGACGGCTGCATCAAGGGCGGGATGGGAGCTGAACTGGGGCTGTCCAGGGGCTGCACTGGAACTGTGTGGGGGCTGCTTGGGGGGATCTGCATGGAGGTGTCCGAGGCTGCACTGGGGCTCTGCTCATGGGAGTGCTGTGCTGGATCTGCACTGGGTATGGGGGGCTGCACTGCGGGTTTGAAGGGATTACGTGGCGGGCTGCACCGTGGGTGTCCAGAGCTGCCCGGGAGGGACTACACCGGGGGTGTCCGGTGACAGCATCGGGGGTGTCTGGTGGCCGCAT
>VZRE01012909.1:342448-359080 GCA_013396775.1 Cephalopterus ornatus | reverse complement strand
TTCCCCTGGGAACCGGGACTCGGCTGCTGCGGCGGGATCGGAGCGCGGCGCTCTCGCTGGGGGGATCCGGGACGCGGGTCCTCGTGGGAACCGGCGCTCGGTGCCGCGGGAGGCGCCGGGACCGCGCTCGGCTCTTGCGGGAGGACCGGAGCTCGGCACTGTGGAGGGACCGAGGGGCTGAGCCCCGCGGGGGTGGCCGGAGCTCGGCGGCGCCGGGGGAGCCGCGGCCGAAACCGTGGTGGAGAGCGGGGCTGAGCCTCGCGGCGGCGGCCGGGACCCGGTGCCCCGAAGGAGGCGCCCGGGGCCACTGCGAAACCGGAGCTCGGTGCCAGGGGCTGCCGCGGGGAGCGGCGCTCGCCGCCGTCGGGGGAGCGGAGCTCGGTACCGGGGGGCGCCGGAGAACCGGGGCTCGGCCCGGCGGAGGAGCGCGCGGGGTTAGGGCGCTCCTGCTGTTGTTCTGCGAGAGCTTTTGACCGTTTTGCAAATTTTTCTCAGTTTCCTGTTTCTTGAAAGTCAGTCGAGGCCCCCCGGGGCCCCCCCGCTGGAGCCCCCCCTCCCGGGGCGGGACCGGGAGCTTCGCCGCAAAGCGCTGCGAGACCGTCGGGGGTGGCGGGTTTGGGGCCGGGAAAAAGAATCTCGAAAGCGGACGGCGCTGCGGGGCAGCCCGTCCTGCGGTGCCGGAGCCCTGTGGTGCTCCCCACGTCCCGGGGCCGAGCTAGCAGCCTCCTCTGGAGAGCCTTGGGAGGGTTTTGGGGAGTGGAGGCAGCGGGGATGCCCTCACCCCACAGCGGGGCTCGGAGCCCTCGGAGGCAAAGTTAGCAGGAAGTTGTGCCTGATCGGAGTGGTCCCGAACACCCCATGGGGACACGTGGGGCTGGGGCTGGAGCTCCAGCGGGGTGTACCCGAGGTGCGTGGGCTAGGCGCCCGTCCAGGGCACGATTTTGGTTGTGGTGGTGACAGTGCGAAGCTGAAATGGCTCAGTGTGAAACTGCCCCGGCTGCACACGCGTGTCACAGAACCAGTTACCGTGAAAAGCGAGCGGGGCAGAGAAGGGGAAGAGCGAGCCGGGGTGGAAATCGGAAGCGATTCTGGTACTTTCAGCGAGTTGCTGTGGTAACTCTGCAGGATTTGGCTCTGAGGGCCAGACAATGAAACCTGTACTCACAGCAAGTTATGACGGGCGACTCATTTCGTTACCGAGTTCATGCTAACTCATGGGCCCTGGGGCAGATGGTTTTTCCCAAATGGCATTTGTCACTCAAGGGCCTGATCTGGAGTTTCTCTCAGTCAGTCAGTCAGTCCTCCTGCTGGAGAAGCAGGCACAGCCTACCCTCAAGCCCACCCTGGATTTATTTTTAGGCGAGCCTCTCAGAGTTGAGGCCACGCGGTCCCTGCCTGCCCCCATCACCCTGCGGGTGGGGGCTGCTGGGTGCTGTACCCCCACCTCGCCAGGCTGCACAGGTGCAGGGGGCTCTGGGTGTCTCAGCAAGCCTGTCCCCAGTCTGGGTGACTGCTGCCCCCCGGGATCTGTGCTGTGGCTAACGCTGTCCCTCTGTTTGCAGGTTTACGGTGCACGCAGCTCGCCGAATCCTGCCTCAACGGGGGCAAGTGTGAAACTTTTCCCAACGGGACGGAGGTGTGCCAGTAAGTATGGAGGAGCCAGAGGATTTTCATCTCCCCCGACCAAAGTATTGACATGCATGTTGACTTTGCTTTGAAGGCTCTGGATTTAATAGGGCAAGATGCGTTTTCTTTCCTTGAGTGGCAAGAATAACCTGCTTGTGTAGGAGTCACCGCGAGTTTGGCAGGATCAGGCTTTGTTCCTTGCTGGGTGGAAAAACATGGGCAAAGGGCCATGTTTTGCTGGTGTTAACCTATGCAGACTGCCCTGCTGATGGAGCAGGAGGTAGGGCCAGCCTGTGGCACTCGTTGGACCGTCGGGCATGGAGGGAGGCTGTCTGTCTGTCTGTCTTCCAGGTACTCCCTCCTGGCCCTGAAGCATTGCCTTTCAGTCCCTTGCAGTTCTTGGGGTGATCAGTACATCTCCAATAAACACTCAGGAGAGGTTTCATGGCGTGGCTCTGGCTGCTGGAGCTGCCCCAATGATGTCCACGTCCATCGCCAGGGCAGCGGGGCCACCTCCCCCTGCAGCCCTGCCAGTGCTGGTGCCAAGCTGTGGTCTAGCCTGGTGTTCCTGGCAGGACCTGGCACCCAGGCCAGGGCTTTCTCCAAGCTGATTGTGGGGAAACGGATGTGTAAAAGCGTTGGGACTCTTTGAAGGACCAACCGACCCACCGCAGCGATGGCCGATTCACTCCAGGCTCCCAGGGAACAATAACCAAGAGAAATGAATAAGGCTCCAGCTCCCTTTTTAAAACTATTCCATAAAAGAAATGTGAATGGGCAAGGCTCTGTTTTCCGGCCAGATTTCCCCTCTGCCTGTTGAACGTGGCCTGAGCTGAGAGCAGGCAGGGAGACGTTCCCACCCACCCCAAATTTCCAAATAGGAAGTCCTCGGCGGAGGAACCTGAAGGCATTTCCAATCCCAACCTGTTGAATGGCAGTTTCCCTTGACAATGTGTGTTGCTTTTTTGCAAATCCGCCTGGGTGCCGTTACTCTGCCCAGTAGCCGGGCACCTCCCGCCCCCTTCTCCAAGCTGAGCCCCCCAACCCTTTGGTGCAAATAAATCAGCAAATCAATCAGGCACATGAGCAATTTAATGGACAAAGGCTGGGTCCCTTTGTGAGCCACTAATGAATGCACGCCACTTTTTTTTGCACAGAAGCCCTTACCAACGCTTGACACTCTAAATCTTGTTTTCTTTCATTCAAAGAGCGACAGCTGGGATTCGGTCGAAATTCGGCAGCTATTGTTAAGGGAGGCAGATTAATGCTGTGTGACTAATCATGTATGGCTTCCCAGAATGCCCAACCCTCCACCCCCTCCCCAACCTTATACCCCTCCTTTTCCTTGTGGTCATTCTTTCCTTTTTTTTCTTAAGTCTCTGCAACTCCTGATTTACATTTCATGTGCAGATGGTGATGGAATCTAATTAGATCTGATGTGTGCGAGCTCTATTTGGAGAAGCCGGCGAAGTGGGCTCGGGGTGGGGTTTTTTTAAGAGAAAAAGTTAACTTTATAGAACTTCTAGCTTGCTAGCTGTGAATAACTGCCTCTCTCTTGGCTGCAGACGCCGTGATGGCTTTGTGAGTGTGTGTGAGTTATTTTTGCAGGAGCCCAAGGTGTGTGTGCTCAGTGTGTTAAAGCTCTTGTCCCGTGCAGGGCGATAGGGGCAGATATTAGAGGTGCAGCCAGGCTGGAGGAGGTGCAACTTCCCAAGTTATCTGATAGCAACTCGCAAACCCCCGGTTTTTCACTTGTTTGAATATCTCTTTACGAGGAGTTTTGCTTCCAAGCTTCTTAAACAAAGCAGAGCCAAGAGCACAGATACCAGACGCAGAAAAGCTTGGCACTGCCCTTTGGCGCCTGCGTGAAATGCACCATTTTGGCTGCTGGCCACATCTCTGCTCGGCCTGGCACTTAACAAAGTTTGGCCATAAAGCCCCATTGTGCTGCCCCCACAAATCCAATTAGAAAGTGGAGTGAAATAAGTAGCGTATGAGGAAGACGCTACTCCAGTGCACGAGTGTCCCGGTGCTTGTGGCGGGACAGAGCTCGTTGGGTTACGTGGAGACGACTCTGGTAACTCCAAACCCAGGTTATCAGCCCTGTTACGGAAAGGGGATCGCCGGTGCGAGACGAGGAGCTTTCTCTGCCTTTATTGTTTTACAGGGGTAGTTTGTAAAGCTCCAGGTGCCTGGTCTTGCTTGTCCCTTTGCCAGGCAGTGCGGGGCACACAGGGCTTTGACTGAATGGAGGGGACTGAGCGCTGGATCGGCTGGAGGGCTCGCGACCGAAGCACCCTAATTAAGCTGCTTTGGAGCTGCTTTCCATCTTGGCAGGGTTGTCCGGGTCTTCCAGTGCTGGAAGAGCAGCAGCAGAGTTTCCTGTGTCTTGCACAAACCCCAGCTGCAGGCACGGGGTGTTTCTGTCCCAGAGCTGGAGCTTTCAAAGGTCCGGTCTGGAGATGGTGGCTGCTGCGGGTTTTGACGTGAGGTTTCGTGGCACTGGGGAGCTGTGGTATTCCAGAAAAGGCACTCTCCTATGGCTAAGGCATTTTCCCAGAGAAAATGAGAAGGTTTTTCCGAGAGGCAGTTTTGACTTCTAGTGATAGCTCCTAATTAGACTGTTGGATAACTCTAGTTTTGACTGGCATCCCTGCAAATGAGTCGGGCTGATTTTAGCTCGCTGTGCCATGTGACATTTATTCCCAGGACCTCCCTTGCTCCGCTAGTTAAAAGCAGATGGAATGAAAGAGGGCTGAGTTTCCAACCCTGCTCCACCAGCCTCTCACCATTAAAGTCAGAGGAGCTGTGCCTGGGTTGTCGTCCTCTTGCCCAGAGAAGCAAACGAGACGGCAAAGGGAAGGAATAAGTTAAATTAATCACTAGGTTTGTGCTGAAAAGGGGGAAAAGTCAGCTTGCTAAAGTACTTCCTCTGTTTATGAATCAGTGTGGTGTTGTAGTTCAGCCAGGGCAATGGCTCCTGAGCTGGTGCCCCTTGCCACCACCAGCTTCCACGGGCAGCGGGCCAGAAACAAGGGAAGAAATATTCAGAGAGAGACCATAGCGGGAAGAGATGATTATTTTAGCTCAAAACCCTTTCAGGAGACAACCAGGAAGGCAGAGGAGTGATGTGAGCCCTGCAAGTCTCTGTACCCTTCGAGTTATTCAACTGCTCAGTCATTGTTATCTCATTGTAAAGGGCGGAAGTTTCCTTCTGGTTTGGTTTTTCTCATGTGCTTTAAACCCAACGTTATTTCCATGAAATAATAACAAAGAAAAAATGCAGTCTCGGTGCTGGAGAGGAAGAGGGTGGAGTGTTGAACAATCAACCAGAGGAAGCCCTTAAAGAACTAGAGGAGCAGTGATTCAGCCATGTTGAGAACTCTTGGTGGCTCTTTCAAGTCTGATCTCATTCTCGGAAAGAACAAGGTGGAAATGGGTAACAGGGGAGATTAAAAATACAAAAGTGTCACCTGTTGTGAATTCCAGTGGAAGAGAAACTTAGCTGAGAAGCCCAGCTGGTGAGGTCATTGGGACAGCAGCAGGCGTTTTAGCTCTTTTCTGAAAGAGTCTGTTTACCCCTCTCCTCTCTGCAAGGTGTCTCGATGGTTATCAGTTGTCTCAGGTGGTCCTACTCTCTCCTGTTCAGTTATCTTGGGATTTTATTGCTTGAGGTGAGGTTTTTTGCTTGATTTTTCTCATGGCTTGGATGCTTGGGATGGGCAGAGGGTTGAACTGTGTGGCCAGCGTGGGCCACGTTCAAGAGATGTCTCAGTGGCTCCCTCAGCCGTCCCTGCAGCACAGAGATGAGCAGGAGAGATGAGGTGGTGCCTGCTGGGATGAATTTGCTCAGGGATGCGGGGGGATGCAGTACTCACAGTGGCCATCATCACCTGAGATCAGAGCAGACGTTTACTCACAGCTGTTAGACGTGTGACCCCAGAGCAGCTTGGCTTGGAAGGGACCTTTAAAGGTCACCTTAGTCCATGGCCCTGCACTGAGCAGGGGCATCTTCAGTCTTCATGATGTGATGCAGTGCACGGGGCTCTGCTCCATGGGCAGCTCCTGGAGGTCTCTCGCTTTGTTGTATCGGGTATGTTTTAATCCACCAAAATCTGTTCCACCTGAACCCCCAACTCGCTGTCTGCCTCCCTGCTGGCAGCCACCACACGTCCGTTTGTTCCAGCTGATTCTGCATACCTGGCCTCACCTCCAGGGCTGTTATGGTTTGTTGTATGTAGCACACGTATAAGTCACTGCAGGACCAGGTTGTGCACCAATTAAGGGCTCGGACAACATAATCAGGAGGCAGTTAGCAAGTTTTAAAATAACATTGCTTGGAAATTAACCTGCTTTTTCCAGGCCTGGAGGTGTGGTGACCCTCGTTTTGCTCGTGTTGGTAGGTGTCCCATGTGGTAACGGCGTGTGTACATGAGTGGAATGTGAAATTTATAGAGCATCAGTGTGTTTAACGAGGGAGTAGCCTCGGGGTGCAGTCAGGGAGAGCTGGTAAGGTCTGGATGGAGACTTCTCTGTGGTTAACATGCTGCCAAACTCCAGGTGAAGGTTTTAGACCATGTATTGGGGCTGTGGAGTGGAAGAGCCTCTGGGATACAACTTAACTCGCCCTTGGAAAGCAGACCTGCAGTGGGATCTCAGTTGAATCCTGCCTCCATCCCAGCAGCCAAAAAGGTGTTCAGGGTCCCACCTGCTCCACTCAGGCTGTGTCCAGCCATCCCTGAGGACTGGCCAGCTCCTGCTGCCCGCTGGGATGAGGCAGCACCACGGGGACTTGGGCTGCTTGCTCATTGCTCCCCAGGCTGATCCTGGGCAGTTTCTGCAGCTCTTTGCTTTGGTGTCCAGGGTTAGAAAGTCCATCAGGCCAGAGGGATGATGCTTTGGAGTGATTCCAGATGCTTCTGGGTGGTGTTTTCATCTCATTACAAGCCCTTGGCACATAGTGCTGAGCCCCAGTGCCTGAAGGATGGTGCTGCAGCCACCCAGCCCAGCAGCTGTGCCCAAATCCTACCAATCCCTGATGCTGTCTTGCTGCATGGTACCTTCAAGAGCCCTGATTTGCTGTGGGGAGAAGGCATCCCAGCTTTCCCAGACCGTCTGCCCATGGAAGGGCACCATCCTGCAGTGCTGGGCTCTTTGGGCTTGGCCTGGAGAGGTGCTGGCAGCAGCAGGTTGGTGTTACTCCCATCTCAAAGACTGTTGGCCATGGGTGTTGTGCTGGGTGCTCACCAGCCCGGGGCTGTGCTCGCACTTTGGTGTGGGATAAAACTGCAGCTACTGGCATCAGCCAAAGATCCGGAATAAGCATGGAAATGCTGCTCTGGTGTTGAGAGGGATTGTTGCATCCTTGATTCCTGGGTACCTGGATGTGGAGGCACCCAGGAGCAGAGAGGTGTGAGGGTCAGGCCCTGCCTTGGCATCCCTGGCATTCTCAGAGTCCAGTTAGGGTTGCAGAGCCAGGGGCTGAAGGACTTTGGAAGCCCCAGTTGGATTTCATGTCAGAACTCTCTTTGAACATCTGTTGTGTGTGATGTTGGGAAGTCTTGGCAGCACCCTGCTGGGTCTCAGTGACACCAAACCCCATGGCAGCTGCCATCTGCCTGCCTGGAGAGCCCCAGGACAGTTAGAGATGCCCTGCTGGGAACACCCCAGTGTTTAACTTCTAGCTCCTGCTGGTGGAGCAGCTCAGCACTGCTTCTAGGTGACCATCTGTGGAGGTGCCTGTTCATACCTGCACACCCGTGTGTGGACTCTGCCTTCCTCAGAGTGTGGCAGCACCCAGACCCATTGCAGCATCTCTGTCTACAGCTCTAGTGCTTATCCTGTGGGTCAGGTCCTCTCCTCTCACCCCCTCGTGCTGGCAGGTACCCCATGGAGAGGGGTCTGCCTTATGGGATGGTGTTGGGGTTTCCACATACCTCAAGCAAGGTGTGCTTAGTGCCTCAGTTTCCCTCCATTTGCAGTTGGCCACCTGAACATCAAAACCTGTCTCAGTACGAGAAGGAGCAGCACAACCTGCCAGCTGCATCCTGGTTCAGGGAGGTGAATTAGGTGATCAGAGAACTGTGCAATGGTTTGGGTTGGAAAGGACCTTAAAGACCACCTTGTTCCAACTCCCTGCCAGGTTTGCTCTAAGCCCCATCCAACCTGGTCTTGGACACTTCCAGGGATGGGGCAGCCACAGCTTCTCTGGGCAACCTGCTGGTGATGGTGGTTCCCATTGGTAAATGCAGTGCTTGGTGTGAGAGATACAGGAATATAGCCTGTGTGAGGCTCTGGCGATGGGGGAGAGATGTTTGGCTGGGCCGTGTGGGGTAGCTCTGCCCTTCAAAATAGAATATTTGCAGCTGGAAGGACCTACAATGTTCATCAACTGATGGGGCAGCGATCGTGCCCACTACTTCACGCGCAGTGGGGTTCGTGCCATGTCCAACGCTGGTGTCTGTTGGGAATCACAGAACATCCTGAGTTGAAAAGGACTCACAAGGATCATGGAGTCCAGCTCCCGGCTCTGCTCAGAACAGCCCCAAACTCCCACTGTGTGCCCTGGGAGCAGGGTGCTGGTGAGAAGCGAGCGGTGCGCGCTCGGGGTGTGCCTCCCTCGCACAGCAGTAATTAATGTCACGTCCTCCCCTTCCCCCCATGGCAGCCTGGAGTTAATATTGGAAAAGCCAGTTAAACAGTTAATGTTTAGGCCCTGGTTATTAGGCTCTTGCACATTTCCAGCAAAGGGAGCCGAGCTGCATTTTAATGGGAAACTTTCATGCTCAGTCAAGTTGCAAAAATTTATTTGCGCAGGAGTCATTTTCTTTTAACAAGTTTTTCACCCTAATTCCCTTCCCCAAAATCTGAATTTAATGGTATTTATATGGGAAATGGATTTATTAAGTTTTAATGATGCTATAACATTGCCCTTATTTAAGAGAAGGGGCACCCTGCAGGCAAGTGGCCCAGTGGTGGTGGGGTGGGAGGGCTGGGTGCCAGAGGGGCACCCATGGGCCAGGGAGCCTGTTGCTTTGAGCTTGATCTAAAGTCAGTGTAGCTGAGATTGGCAGTGCCAGGTTTGCTTGGGCCTCCTGAGGTGTGCAAGGGCTGAGCCTTGTGTCCAGCTGCCAATTCCTCCTCATCCTGCCCTGTGGCTCCTGGTGTGGTGTGGCACTACCTGCGCCCGCCACAACTGTCCGCAAGAGAAGCAAGGAAAGGAGCCTTTGGCACTGGGGCTCTTGGCTTTGTCAGCTGCTCCGTCCCATGTCCCCTTGCTGAGAGAGCTGGTGTCAGCAGGGTGGTGGGAACCCCGAGGACCCCACTCTCTGTGCTGGCATCACTGCCTGGGGGTTGAGCATTTGTGAGTGCCCAGTGGTTTATTTTAAGATGGAAATTTTCTGCTGTTGACGAGCAGCCACAGAGGAGATCATGTCCCAGTGTTTCCACCCCACCAGGACACCCTCTGAGAGGTGCTCATGGGTGGTTAACCCATCAGACGGCTCCTCTTGAGCAGCTGGAGGAATGTGGCTGTCCACAGTGGGATGTGCCACACCGTCAGCTCCCAGTTCCTGCCCTCACACCCGCTGCCTGACTTTGGGGCGGGATGGGAGAGTGACCCCACAGGGGAGCAGCCCGGGAGGAGGGGGAGCCTCTCCCTGGCCCCCAGCCCCTATTAAAATGTTAGACACAGACCTCCAAGTCAAAAGGCAGGGCGACAGACGGCCCTTTCACAGGGCCTGCTGCTCCCCACAAAAGGGGGGTTTCCAGGGGAGGGGGGCAGGAATGCAGGCTGCGGCCGGAGGGCAGAGCCGCCACCATTGTCCCTGCTCCCTCGGCGAGGGCGTCATGTTGACACAGGGATTTCTGCCGGCAAAAGGTGTCGGAGGCAGAGTCTTCCCTCCCTCCCTCGCCGTTTCCTTGGTTAAACTCAGCAGCAACAGAAATCCCGGGATACAGATCCCGGGAGCTGATACCAGTCTGCTCGGTGGTGCTTTACATCCCTCAGCACATGGTTTCCAAGTGGGCAAGGGTTTTGTTGCTCATAACTATTTTTGGAAGCTTTGCTTGCAAGGGAAGACCAGCAGCTTTGTGGCCGTGGCCTTGGGGGGAGCTGGATCCATCACTGTCTGGCTATTGCCACCTTTGCCCGCTCCCCATCTCACAGAAACGTCCCCGGCAGGAATTTTGTCTGGCTTTCGGTTGGGTTTGTGCCGCAGGGGCACCCGTGTGCTCTGCTAAACCCCCCTCTCCTCTTTGTTTATAAATATTGGAGCTAAATTTAGCTTGTTTAAACTTTTGGTGGCTGTTCAGATCCTAATCGTAGGTTTTATGTTCAGGATTAGAAGAGTGGGATGGTGGGGTCACGCGTGGGAGTTTTCCATATTTGGCTCTCGGGCTGCGCGGTGTTTAACCAAGACTTGGTTTGAGGGGGAAAGGGGAAAAAAAAGAGAGTTCATCATTTCCTTAGAGAGGTGGTGACACCAGTGCCAGAGCCCCTGGAGAGCACAGCACTGTGAATTCACCCTGCACAGGCAGCAAATGTGGGCAGTACTGGGTCCAAAGTGGGGGAAAATGGGCATTTACCCCAAAAGGGATAGGGAAGGGAGAGTGGCCCTGGGCACTAGCAGTGCTGGGCTGGCGGGCAGCCCGGGGAGCTGGAAATTCCTCACCTCTCCCCAATTCCGACTTTTCCTTGTGCTGGCTCAAAGAATGAAGTGTTTTTAAAGGGAAAAAGTTCACAAATGAGAAACCAGAGCAGGGAGCAGTTACAGGGAGCGCTCTCAGATGCCACAGGGGCCAGGCAGCACTGCAGAGGAGGAAAAGAGCTGGGTGCCATACTGGCGTTTGATGGGCACAGTGGGCACTGTCGGCACTTGTTGGAGGACCTGCCCCAGGAAATCTGTCCCGTGGATGGGTGGTGGGATCACGTGCTGGCCTCAGCCTAGGCTGTGTTCCCTGGGGATCCTCTGCTGGAAGCACATCCTTCATGGTCGTCCCATAAATGGGCTCCTCCAAGAGAAGGGGCAGGGGCCGGGATGAGCGGAGTGAGCCGAGCTCCCACAAACAATGGGGCCGTGCAGCTTTACACCGGGAGAGGATATAAAAAACATCAACTGGGGAAAACAAATATTTCATAGTAGCCATTGTTGAGGGTGGGAATGAGGCGAGTTTTGTCTTGGACTCTTCCTTCGACATCTTTCATGTTTATTGTGAATGAAGCTCCATTGAAAGGCAGCTCCTTCCCAGGTAGCCAGTTACCAGCCGGTGAATAGCCCAGCCACTCTGCTTAGTAATGGGATTATATTGTTTTTCATTACAATGGGAACTTTGATTCCCAAACTATCCTGACTAATGTCTGCTTAAGAAACAAAGCCATTTTTTTCCCTCTCCCTTCCTACTCGTAGGAGGAACTGGGCTGTAGCACGTTTTTCCCCACTCCTGTCCATGAGCATATCCAGCTTTGGGAATTCCTTTAGTTTCTCTCCAGATGAAAGTCTGGATCTTAAAATCTCAATTAGATGGCTTGGGCTAGGTCAAAAATGAAATGGAACAAGAAAAAAAAAAAACATCAAAGGCTTGGGATTGCAGTTTGCTTTTTTAATTAAACAAGAGTGGAGATCTGCTCCTGCTTTATTAACCTGATGTCACTTGGAGTAACCTGCTGCTTTGCCAACCACCTCCCTGTGTGAAACTCTGCTTTTTTCCCAGGCTGGTGTCCCAGGGTGTTTAATAAAGCAGGGCCTGGATTGGGACTTGTTAAAAAACCACCAGTTTGGTCTCATGCTGGGTTTTGGTGCTGGGAGCCGCGTTGTGGCTACTGGAGGTTTCTGTGGGGCCGTGCTGGCGTCGGGGGAGCTTTGGGATGCATCACCCAGTCGGGGTGCCCCACATGGGTAAGGGGAGCTTGGCAGCTTTGCCTTCATGCCTTGGCTCCCCTGGGAGCTGTGGCAAAGCCTTTGGTTTCTTAACGGCCGTGTGTGCCAGAAACCACAGAGCGAAGCTGCAGGTGAGGCGCGGTGAGCCCGGCCCTGGCTGCTGCTGGAGGGGGCTCGAGCAGCCCCCCAGCCACTGGCTGCCAGGGCAGAGGGAGCATCCACAGCCCCACATGCCCCAGGAAGGTCAGGGCAGAGTCCAAAAGCGTTCCTTGTCTCCCTGCACCCACTTCCTTCTGCTGGCTCCAGGTGTATCATGCCACCTGAGCAGGGTGACGGTGCCAGGCCAGGAGTTGAGTGAGAGATGGGAGAAGAGAGCAGGGTGCTGAGCTCTGCTTTTCCAGCAGGATCGCTTTCCAGACATTCCCCTGGTTCCAGAGTATGCTCCTGTGCTCAGCAGGGTGTTTCCAAGGCAGGCTGATGCCGCTGGGGAGCCCTCCTGTAGACAGTAGTACACACCTGTTGCTCCATGCAGCATGGGAGGGGTTCTTGGGGAGGCAATGGAATAAGAATGAATGGAATAAGATAGAGTAAGAAGCATGTCTGTTCTCTCAGGGACATGGAGCCATATCCCCAAGCA
The DNA here is from genome assembly GCA_013396775.1 of Cephalopterus ornatus. Lineage (NCBI taxonomy): Eukaryota > Metazoa > Chordata > Aves > Passeriformes > Cotingidae > Cephalopterus > Cephalopterus ornatus. The sequence goes on along the minus strand of VZRE01012909.1, from coordinate 346,939 downwards.
CTGGCCCTTGATCTGGTCGGATTGGAGCCAGGGCAGATCAGGGATCCCTGGGCCGGCAGTGAGCAAACGTGTCTTACGGGGAAGGGTGTAGCTTCAAGAGAAAGCTGGGGTGTTGCTTCCAGGTTGTGCCAGGCAGGAAGCCACTGGCACAACTGGAAAGGTGACTCCTGTGTGTGGCTGGCTGATGCAAAGCAGGCTTCCATACCACCCAGGGTCTGCAGCTGCTGGGGTGCAGGGGAAGGTGTGAGGCAGGCAGTTGTGGTTCCCTGTCAGCCCGAGGATGACGGTTACCCCGAGAGGTGTGGGGACAACGGGGTAGGGTCATGTCACTGCTCTGCAGCTGGGAGCAGCCTGCAGGGGCTGTGGGCTGTGGTGCAGCTAAGGGAGACTCTCCCGCAGATTGTTTCTCCTTTCCTCAGCAAACATGTGAAGTATGAGTGTCCTGATCACGTTTGGCCACTTGATTCACTCCACTGGGTCCGGACCACCCTGGAACAGGCGTCTGCTGGTCATGCCGTGCATTTGTCGGTGCAGAAGGTTCTGGGGGCGTGATGGTCCCTTGGTGGGGACCCTCTGCACCATGCAAGGTCATGGTGATGGCTCCTGAACCTTCTCTGCGCCGGGGTGGCTCTCACAGGGACTCGGGTGGCTCACCTGAGGTGGCTGTTCCAAGCCACAGGTAGCATGGAACAGAGATCATAGAGCAGAGATCCCCCAGCCCAGCTTGTCAGGGTGGGGGCTACCCCCCCATGGTGGGAGACCCCACACCCACCACCTGGGTGTGCTGCTGCCCCGCTAGTCTCAAGTACCCCTAAAATGGGGCTTGAGTAAAGACACGAGCCTCCCCTGCTCAGCTTTCTCACACTGCTCATACTTCGGGGAAAACAACCACAGCCGTTTATGCTTCCAGCAGATGAGGGTGAGGAAGAGGTTATGTGATAGCAGAGCAGATAAGAGGCAGCTTGGATGCGGGGCCAGGGGCCAGAATGGGGCTCCCCACCAGCCCCTCCCACAGTGTGGGGCTGGCCTTTGATGGGATGGGGGACAGCTCTTGCATGTCCAGTGGCCGTGCTTCAGCTTACACCTAGTTTCCGTTTTGCTTGATGGCTTATTTTGTATGTTGTAAGCCTGAGGTGGGTTTTACCTCCAGCTCTGCCACGGTCTTGGGGTCCCTTGGGAGGACGTACTGGGACTGGACAGGAGAGCAGTGGGTGGTGTGAGCTGCGGGGTGGTGCAGGCTGAGCCCCCACATCCAGGGCATCCCCCGTGCACCCAGCACGTCCAAAACACCCCCCAGCCTCCGGGCTGTGCTTGTGCAGGGCTGACACATCCCAAATTTGGACAAAGCCCCCGTGCCGCCATGCGGGAGCCGTGCCGGGGCGGGGTGGGCTGTGGGAGCGCCTGGGTGTCATCTGTGCTGGCCGTGGCAGATGGCAGCTTAGCACAGAAAGGAGAACATTAGTCTTGGGTCAGAGGTCGCAGAAACATCTGCCTCGGGATGCTTTCAGTGCCTGCATTGCTGCGGAGGGACAAAACCTGTTGCTGGTGGGTTGGAGGAAAAGCCTCGCACGCTGCGAGCGGGGACGGAGCGAACAAAGGGCTGGTGGAGCGCGGAGCCACACACGGGGAGCACCCAGTGTGACATCCAGGGGATGGGGGGGACTGGGATGGGCACCCCAGCTCTGCCAGCACTGCAGTGGGGTGAGGGGGTGCTGGGAGTCACCACAGCTGGGCAAGCAGATGGGTAGAGCAGAGCTGGGACAGTGGCTTGGCAGCAGAGCTCATAGGTTCTGATACACTCCTGCAACTCATTCATGCTTCTGATTATCCGATCTGCCAAGCTCTTCTGGAGCCTTGCTGGAATAGCTGCAGCATTGGACCACTGGTTGTAACTCCTTAAGGATGTGCAGCAGACACAACAAATGCACGTGCTCGTGCTGAGCAGACCCAGATTTGGCCTGGGCTTGGTGCTGGGAGCAGGGTGGGAATTTAGGGCCACTGTTCCTGTTCCCAGGCCGTCCCCTGGGACTTGCTGTCTGACCTTGGACAAGGCCTTCTCCATCACCCTTCACACTGGCCATGAATCATGCTGGAGATTTATGGGTCGGCAGCGCGGTGCATTATTAATGCGCCTCCCCCTCACGCGGGTGCTCACTCTGGGCCAGCACAGAGGGGGAAGACACATCCCAGCCCAGAGTTGTGGGAATCCAGCCCCCAGCCTCTGCCTGACCCGCCCTGAAACAAAAAGCCACCAGGATGGACGGCAGCCCCAGACTTTGGGGGATTGTAAATCAGTGTGTTCACCCCTGCAAGGACCATGTGTGACATCCCGTCCACAGCCATGGGGACTGACCGCTGTCCCCTGTCCTGTCTGGTGCTTGTCCCTTGGTGGAAAACACCCCAGAAGCATAAAGTTGTGAGTCAGTCTGCCGTGACTTGCTCTGTGCCGGAATGGTGCTGGGAGAGGGATCATCGTGCGTTGGAGCAGGGCTTGGCCATCCCCGGGATCGGGATTCCGTCACCCTCCGTCGGGGTGGGTCCCGGCCGGAGCGTTTGATGCCTCTTCAGCAGGTTAATGAGTCAACGGAAACGGTTCTCAGCTGCGCTCGGGGGAGGCAGAGACACTGGTATTTTTAGCCATTCCTGCCTGGTTTGGGAACAGGGTGTACGTCACACATGGAGCTGGGAGCGTGACCGCACTGGCCACTCTGGGGGTTTCACAGAGGCTCCTCAGGACCCCGGGGAGCTTAGCCACATTTCACCGCCTCAAAGCTACTTTCTAATGGCCCTTTTGAGCTGTTTTGATCCTGGAGCACCCGCCCTGTCCTCTGCCAACACATAAATCTATAATTAAAGCATAGCTTTAATGTCTCATATGCTAATCTCCATAAGCTGCTTGGGGTTTGGTTTGGGTAGCCCTCGCTTGGGAAATGCCAAAGGAAAAACCACTGGGTGACGTTCACCTGGCTGAGCCCGCGGGGACATCGCATCCTCCACGTCTGCTCACCTGAAAACCCTTACATCACCACCCCCTGGTGTGTTTTTTTTACAGAAAATAAAGCTCAGCTCCCTGGGCTGAGCTTTAGGAGAGGTTTTTAGTTCCTGGAGAAATAGGTGGACGCATGATGAGGTTGCAGCACAGCTGGGAGCTGAACCCGGCTCTGCTGAATCCGGCCTTTCCAGGCCTGGGAAAGTTGAAAAGTAACTACATCTTGGACTGTCCTGATTCTTCACCTGGTTTTTGATCTCTTGCTTTGCATGCGAGACTTGTCTCCAGGCTTCCCTCTGCAGCCAGGACTCTTTAAAGCCGGTGCGGTCGCTGGGCTTTGAAATGCAGCTCCACAACAGCTCCAGAGTCTCTGTCTGTGAGTGAGCTCCTGGACTTGTGAGGGAAGGGAACAGTGGAATTCATCCTGTGGCTTTGTCCACAGCCAGGGATGTGCTCTTCCCTGCCCCATCTCAGACTTGCTGTTGCAGACGTGGGCAGGAATAGCATCAGTCTGTGCAGGAGCATCTTACAGATGATGCGGCAGCAGTGTGGGAGTGTGAGGCAGGAGGATGTCCTGGCCACTGCCTTGGAAAAGAAACTGGGATGATTTAGAAAGGTGGAAGGATTTGAGAGGGCTCCCCGAGCTGGGGGCTGGTGTGTGCATTGGTTATATGAGGCTGAAATAGTGATGCAGGAATCACCAGGCGTCCCCAGAGGGTTTGTGTTGCGCAGCCCCGCGCTGTGTGATGCAAACTCCTCCGTGGGGTATAGCAGTGACTGCTGGATTTTCAGGGTGCCCGTGCTGTATTGCTTGCTTTCTGAAGAGTTGCTGGAAATAACCCCTTTTGTGGGAGGGGAAATGTGGAGCGTGAGCATACCCTGGTCCTCCTTGGTCCATGTATGCCCATTGCTCAGCTCAGCCCTTCCATGCCGAACCCTTCCCTGCCGTCTGCTGCAGCCTCCTCACTTCTGGAGTTGATTGCGGCCATAAATCAGCTCTTAAGGCAAACAAATAGAAACTAATTGAAAAATAATCTACCAACTCCATGCAGCTTGAGGGGTTTCCTGAAGCAAAAGCCTGGAAAAGCACCAGGGCATCCCAGCCAGGCGTGGGGCAGCCCCCAACCCAGGCACTGCCAGTGACCCCAACCCCCCTGTGCCTTCAGGCAGGGACTTCCCTGCCCCTCAGAATTCTTCCTCCAATCGCTAATTAACCTCCTGGCTAACAGCCATGCCCAAATTTGGGCTGGGCGCTGTTCCGACGTCCCATCCCTGAGCTCAAACCACCGCTCGCCTGCGCTGAAATTGGAAACGGTCCGAAAACTAATTGGGTGGGAGGGTGTTGGGCTGCGTGCCCCTCTCCCTGACCTCACGGCGCAGGAACCCCAATCCCAGAGATAGCCCTGCTGGCCGCCTGCCTTGTCCCGGGATGGCGAGCATCACCTCCTGGTCCCAGAGCATCATCTCCCGCTCCCGGCTGCTCCCGGCTGCCCACGGCGGCA
>VZRE01012909.1:311592-334025 GCA_013396775.1 Cephalopterus ornatus | reverse complement strand
CGGCGGGAGCTGCCCGGCGGCGGGGGAGGCTGGGGCGGGTCCGGCCGCTGCGCAGGGACGTGACTTCTCCCTCCATTCGTTCTCCCTCCGTTCCAGGTTTCAACGGGCACCTGTGCCAGTTCGACATCGACGAGTGCGCCAGCACCCCCTGCAAGAACGGCGCCAAGTGCGTGGACGGCCCCAACACCTACAGCTGCGAGTGCACCGAAGGTGAGGGGATCCTGCATCCTGGGGGGCTCCGGGGGTCCCACCCCACTGGGCAGGAACAGGCCACCTTCTTCCCTGTGATGTGCCATAAAACCACACTGATGAATTATTAAGTGCCCTCCTCGCCAAGCACCTGCTGGTTGGGGGGAGTCCCCAGACCTTCCATCAATGGGGTCGGTCCCTGCTGGTGTGACTCCCGCGGGGCAGGACTGTCCCTATCCCAGGTGTCAGTGGAGCCCTAGAGCCAGGTGTAAGAGCCCAGCACTCGTGAGGTGTGGCCCCGCAGCAGCCGTCCCGCCGTGCTCCCGCCTCGGCGGCGGGCGGCGGCGAGGGGGAAGGCAGGAAGGAAGGAATAAAGCTGCCTCTATGGGGACGCAAGGTGCAGGGCCGTGGGGGCTCGCCGACCGAAACCCAAGGAGCAGTTGCACAAAATGATGACTTGAGCCCTGGTGGCAAACAGTGGCTCTTTTGTGGAGCAGCTCCCGCCAGAAATCTTCCAGCTGAATGGCCTCTAATTAGTGTCTTGCTAATGCCAAGCCCCGATGAAAAGCTGCTATGTGGGCTTGGCGGGGTCTAGTCAAAGCTGTACTTTGTCCTCGGCTCTCCACCCCCAAACCCGGCGGGGAGGGAGCTGGCCAGGAGAATAGGATCTGCCGGGGGGGTTATTATTCGGGGGTGCCTGCGGCCGGCCCCCCCGTGCGCTCCGGGACGAGCCGCGGGCGAGCGCGGGGCCCCGCTCCTGAGCCGAGGAGGCTTTAATGCAGGTCATTGTGCACCCCGGGACAAAGCCCCCGAGCTGGGGTCCGACTGGCATGTTGGGGTGCTCCCTGCCTGCACCCCACTCCTGGGGGTCCTGGGGCTCACAGCAGGGCAGTTGGGCAGGTAAAGCCACCCCAGGGCACTGCCTCACACGTGGCCAGGGTGGGAAGGAGTGTCCCCCATCCTCACCCTGTGTCTCCCCTGCTGGTGGCAGGTTTCACAGGCACTCACTGTGAGATCGACATCGATGAGTGTGACCCCGACCCGTGTCACTACGGGACCTGCAAGGACAGCATCGCCTCCTTCACCTGCCTCTGCCAGCCCGGCTACACGGGCCACCGCTGCGACATCAACATCAACGAGTGCCAGAGCCAGCCCTGCAAAAATGGGGGGACCTGCCAGGACAGGAACAACGCCTACAACTGCATCTGCCTCAAAGGGACCACGGGTGAGCGGGAGGGAACCCCTGGGGCTTCACACGGGTCGGCCATGCCGGTGCAGCATCCCAGTCCCATCCCCATCCCGGGGCAGGTTGGCCCTGAGCCGCTGACAGCAGCCGCCCTGGTGCTGGGGCTGGCCCGGGGCATCCTGGGTGAGGGCGAGTTTTCCCGGTTTGGTGCCCGGCTCCGGCAGGAACCGCACCCCAGCCGGGAGCCGGGGAGCTGCTCATGGAGGAGGCGCTTTGTTGTGGAGCGGCGGCAGCAGTTGGTGCCAGGGGGCTTAATTTTGCTGCGTCAGCAGGGCCTGGGACCCCCTAACAACACCCCTCTCCTCCCCAGGACCCAACTGTGAGATCAACCTGGACGACTGCGCCAGCAGCCCCTGCGACTACGGCAAGTGCATCGACAAGATCAACAGCTACGAGTGCACCTGTGAGCCGGGGTACACAGGTGAGAGCAGGGCATGGCAGCCACCGCCACCCCCTGGGGACCTGCAGCTTCTGGTGCCCCTTGTCACCAGGAGGAGGGTGCAATAAGGAGGGAGGAGGCTGCCATCCCACTCGCCGGAGGTTTTGCACCCTCCAGCGCTCCTGCTTGTTCAGGAGGGTGACCCTGGCTCAGGCTGAAATCAAAGGGGTGTCTGGTGCTGCGAATTCGACTCCCGCTGCGCCCACTCCCATGGGTATCAGGTTGCTGCCTTGTCCGACTGGTTTGTTTGATCGCTGCTGCAAATGGTGGAGGGCTTTGATGGGAGCAGCCCCCGCCGCTCCCCGCCCGCACGGCCCCTTGTCCTCGGGCCCGCTGGGAGCCAAAATAAAGCCTGGCTTTGTCAGCCATGGCAGGTAGGGTTACAGGCTGAAACTGCCTCCCTTCGGTATTCCCTCCTGGACCAAACGAGCCCAGGGCATGGCCTCTTCGCAGTCACGTTTAAGTAAGCCAGGCAGGCGATGCAGGGTGTGAAGTCACCCTCCCTGCAGGGCAGCCCGCTCCTCTGCGGCCGGCACTCGTGTGTCCGGAGATCCGTGATCCGAGGTGAGGCAGAATGCAGCCCCCTGCTGTGCTGTGCATCCCACGGGGTAACTTTTCCTCACTCCCCCTTTCCCAGGGGGCATGTGCAACATCAACATTGACGAGTGTGCCAGCAACCCCTGCCACAACGGGGGCACGTGCAAGGATGGCATCAACGGCTTCACCTGCCTCTGCCCCGAGGGCTTCCACGACCCCAAGTGCCTTTCCGAAGTGAACGAGTGTAACAGCAACCCCTGCATCCATGGGAAATGCCACGATGGATTGAATGGGTAGGTTGGAAGACACAGGGGCTACTGGGGTAGCGAAGTCGGGGCTGGAGGAGGGCGAGCATCTGTCCCCCAAGTCAGTGCTTGTCCGTGCTCTGTGCCAGTGGTGTCAGATATTTTCCTGCAGTGGCACGATTAGGGTCCAGGATTTGCTGGGTAAATGGTGGCTGGTGTAGCCTGGAGGACCAAATCTTTATACCCCAATTTTTCCCCCAAAGTTATAAGTGTGACTGTGACCCAGGCTGGAGTGGGACCAACTGCGACATTAACAACAACGAGTGTGAATCCAATCCCTGCATGAACGGTGGCACCTGCAAGGACATGACCAGTGGCTACATCTGCACCTGCAGGGAGGGCTTCAGCGGTAAGAGGGGGTTGGATTGGATATTTGGAAAAAGTTCTTCTTGGGAAATGGTGATCAGGCACTGGAACAGGCTGCCCAGGGAAGTGGTGGAGTCACCATCCCTGGAAGTGTTCAAAAGGCATGTGAACATGGCACCTGGGGACATGGTTTAGTGATGAACATTGTGGTGCTGGTTGGACTCAATAATCTTAGAAGGCTTTTCCAGCCCTAACAATTCTGTGATTCCATGATTCTAAGGGTGCAGCCAGGGATGCTGCCCCATCCTCCCCATCCCAGGGCCTGGGAGAGAGCTGTGAATGGGCATTTCCATGATGCTGGGTGAGCTGGAGGCTTCACTGAGGGCACAGTGGAGCCCCAGGTCTATCTAGGAGCTGTGGCAGCGCATCCAGCCTTGGGGACCTTCAGCAAAGTTTGGGCACTCCTGGCTGGAGCTGAGCACAGGAAGCTTTTCCAGAGCAATGAGTGGGCTGTTACCATTGTCACCACATCCCCACTGTACCCTCAGCCCCCTCCCACCAGCACATGCTCCTCTATCACAGCTGGTTTTATCTGTTTTTCTTAAAACAGGCCCCAACTGCCAGACCAATATCAACGAATGTGCTTCCAACCCTTGCCTGAACCAGGGCACGTGCATCGACGATGTCGCTGGCTACACCTGCAACTGCCTCCTGCCCTACACAGGTGAGGGGAGCATCCCATGTCCCACCGCGGCTCTGCGGGGCTTCTGCTTCACGTGTGACACTGAACTGGCCCCTCTGAACATGCAACAAACCAGCACCACCAAGCACGGAGGCTTCCCTTTCACTGCCCTGCCGTGGGGCTGCCCACAGCCACGGCTCCACCTCCCCACTCCACAGGGCAGCTGGAGGAAATTTGCAGGAGCTTTGGGAAGCTGCCAGCCACAGCTTCCTCCCTCCTTATCCTCCTCCTCCTCCTCCTCCTCCTCCTACTGGAGGGCACCAGGGTGGTGGCTCAGGGGCAGCAGCGCCCGGTGGCCGCCCCGCTCACACCCCACTGGCCGGGGGGTCAGCGGTGCTGGTGGCCCCGCTCTCCAGCCATGATGCTCGTGCTGGAGGGAGCGAGCTGAGGCCGAGGGGCCGGGGGATTCTGCTGAGCCAATTCCTGTTTGCCGGCCTCCTGCTTCCGCTCGCGCAGAGCGGCGCAGCCGGTGCACAATTGCAGGAAGCCATGAGCTGTTTCCTGCCCTCGGCAGTGGCCATAGAAACCCCTGGGGGGGACGGGGACTGGGCAGGCAGGGAGGGGAAGGCTCTGGAAAATAGCAAAAGGCCAGTTCAGGAGATACTGGCTGACAGGGAAGATAAGGGTTCGGAGGGAATGTGTCCCATGGCTGGACGTAAACAGGAAAAGCAGCGGAGAGGGACGGGGGGGAGGGAGTGCAAGGGGGAAAAGACACCCCAAGCAGCACTTCCCTGCCAAAGGAAGTGTGCAGTGCTTTAATGCGGCCCAGATTGCCAGGGTTTAAAGGGCTCATGGGGGACGTGGGGTCATGGGCGACCAGGGATGGAGGAGATGGCCCCAGCTGGGCTGCCCTGGGGTGGTGGGGAAGGCCAGAGCCTCCCCCAGAGCTGGCAGCAGCCCAGGGCAGGGGACAGAAGCAGTGGGATCTTGGGTCACCTGTTGTTTTGGAGGGGGTGTCAGTGGGTGCTTGTGCCTGTGCAGGAGCCACCTGTGAGGACGTGCTGGCCCCCTGCGCTGGCAGCCCCTGCAAGAACGGCGGTGAGTGCCGGGAGTCGGAAGACTACAAGAGCTTCTCCTGCAGTTGCCCCCCTGGCTGGCAAGGTACAAGCATGGCCCATTTGGGGGTTCAGCACACCCTGCTCCCCTCAGGGAGGGAAAGGCAGAGGGGAGGGGGCATGGCCATGTCCCTGGCACCAGCACCTCCAGCTCACATGGCGCTTGTCCTGCTCTGTCCGCAGGTCAGACCTGTGAGATTGACATCAATGAGTGTGTGAAGAGCCCCTGCCGGAACGGGGCCACATGTCAGAACACCAACGGGAGCTACCGCTGCGCCTGCAGGACTGGCTTCTCCGGCCGCAACTGTGACACAGACATCGACGACTGCAAGCCCAGTAAGAGCAGGGGCTGCCCCACGGGCCGCATTCAGCCCAGCCCTGAGCCATCAGCTTTATCCCCCTTCCTGGGGCTGGATTTTCCTCCCTGTGTGTGGGCTGCCACTGCGGCCTGAGCTGTGCTGTGGGCCCTGCTGAGGCTTTTGGGCCACCTCAAACACATCCTGGTGGAGCCATGTCAGTCTAAGGCCAGATGGGAGCAGGAGGAAGGAGGCTGGGGGATAATGTGTCCCATGTGCCCTCCTTGTGCCCAGTCTCCTGGTGGGGCCGGTTTAGCTTTTGCCTAGTGCATAGGCTCAGTCCAATCCTCCACGCAGCCAGGGAACGTGTGTGGGGCCAGTGCTGTGGGGCAGCTCCTGGGCTGGGCTGCTGCACCATGGCTGGACCCATCTCATCTTCACATGCACATCCCTCCTCTCCAGACCCGTGCCACAATGGTGGCTCCTGCTCCGATGGCATTGGCACATTCTTCTGTGAGTGCCTGGCTGGTTTCCGTGGGCCCAAGTGTGAGGAGGACATCAATGAGTGTGCCAGCAACCCCTGCAAGAACGGGGCCAACTGCACCGACTGCGTCAACAGCTACACCTGCACCTGCCCCTCCGGCTTCAGTGGCATCCACTGCGAGAACAACACACCCGACTGCACGGAGAGGTACGGCCCTGCCATGGCTGGGGCAAGGGCTGAGGTCCCCATACTGCCCCAGAGCCCTGGGTTGGTGGGTGGGGGCTTTGGTGTGCAGATTAACTAGTGGTGACTCACTGGGATGTGATGTCTGTGTTCCCAGCTCCTGCTTCAATGGTGGGACCTGCGTGGATGGCATCAACACCTTCACCTGCGTCTGTCTGCCCGGCTTCACGGGCAGCTACTGCGAGCACAACATCAACGAGTGTGACTCCAAGCCATGCCTGAATGGGGGCACGTGTCAGGACAGCTACGGGACGTACAAATGCACTTGTCCCCAGGGATACACCGGGCTCAACTGCCAGGTAGAGGAACCTTGGGGAGTGCCCACTTGTGCGTGCTGCCCCGGGGACTTGGGGGGGTCACTGCAGTCTCCACTCCTGCAGAAGCCCCACTGGGTCCTGACCCTCATCTCTTGCTCTGCTCCCCCAGAACCTGGTGCGCTGGTGTGACTCCTCTCCCTGCAAAAACGGAGGCAAGTGCTGGCAGACCAACAACCTGTACCGCTGTGAGTGCAACAGTGGGTGGACAGGGCTCTACTGCGACGTCCCCAGTGTCTCCTGCGAGGTGGCTGCCAAGCAGCAAGGTATGTCCCTGCCATGTGTACGGACTCACAGGGCCGGGCTGGCGTCAGTTCTCTTGGTGGGGATCTTTGGCACAACCAGAGTGATCTCAAGGGTTGCTGTCCTGGCTGTGATTCCCAGTGGGATGCGTGGTGGCCAGGACGTGGCCCTGTGGTGTGTATGTGTGTCACCAAGGTCCCTGCATCTCCCTCTGCTCTCCCTGACAGGTATCGATGTGGCACATCTCTGCAGGAACTCGGGGCTCTGTGTAGACACTGGCAACACTCACTTCTGCCGCTGCCAGGCCGGCTACACCGGCAGCTACTGCGAAGAGCAGGTGGACGAGTGCTCCCCCAACCCCTGCCAGAATGGAGCCACCTGCACAGACTACCTGGGGGGCTACTCCTGCGAGGTGGGTGCCGTGAGGGGCAGTGATGCCCAGGGAAAAATTCCCAGTTACTGCTTTTCTGCTGCCCAAGGAGCTGCCCTGGCTTCAGGTTGGCGCTGTGCCCCTTCACCAGGTTGGAGGCCGGGGTGCTGGCTGTGCTCCTGCAGCCACGTGGGAATTGAGGGAACCTCTCTGATAGTTCCCTTCTTCCCTCCTTGCAGTGTGTGGCTGGTTATCACGGAGTTAACTGCTCAGAGGAGATCAATGAGTGCTTGTCCCACCCGTGCCAGAACGGAGGAACCTGCATCGATCTCATCAATACCTACAAATGCTCCTGCCCCAGAGGAACCCAAGGTAAATTAACTCCCCAGGCTGGGGCATTAGTGGGCTGAGTGCAGATATCCTTGGATTCTGCTCATTAGCTGCTCGGGTTAGCAGCAGCGAGCGCAGAGGTGGAGGTTGGTGTTTGCTCGCGGGCTTAGCCATCAAGGCCACTCAGCCTCGGCCTTGGCCGCGCGCTGCCGCGTCCCCCTGCCCGGGCTGGGGCTCAGGCTGCCACTGCCGTGGTCAGACTCAGCCCCTGCGCAGGGAAGGCTCACACACGGGACCACCGGGCACCCCGACACTGTTTGATGAGCTGTGTGGGTTGTTCCCCCATCTCTCTAGGGGTGCACTGTGAGATCAATGTGGATGACTGCAGCCCTTTCTTTGATCCTGTCACCCTGGGGCCCAAGTGCTTTAACAATGGCAAGTGCAAGGATCGGGTAGGGGGCTACAGCTGCATCTGCCCCCCTGGCTTTGTAGGGGAGCGCTGCGAGGGAGATGTCAATGAGTGCCTGTCCAACCCCTGCGACGCCCGCGGCACCCAGAACTGCGTGCAGCGGGTCAACGACTACAAATGCGAGTGCAGGCCTGGCTATGCAGGTGAGCACCGTGTCCCCCCAGCTCCCAGAGCCCCCCCGGGCATCCCCACGCCTTCCTCAGCTCCTCATGCGCTCCTCTCCCTCGCAGGCCGTCGCTGTGACACGGTGGTGGATGGGTGTAAAGGCAAACCCTGCAGGAATGGTGGGACGTGTGCTGTTGCCAGCAACACTGGCCGCGGCTTCATCTGCAAGTGCCCCCCGGTAGGTACCTGCTCCTCTCCAGCTCTGAGCATGGCATCTGGTACAGGCCCTGCAAGCCAGCCCCGTCCTTGCTCGAGGGGTGATCAAGGGGCCAGTTTAGCCCCTGAGGCTTCCCTAGCTAGGATAGCCAGGGGAGGATGCTTTGCTGTGGGTGCTCACTGGCAGGAGATGTATCTGTGTTTGCACACCCCGTGTGCTTGCAAGGACACTGGGATAGGGTCAGAGACAAGGTGGCCTGCAGGTACCATGCACAGCTCTGTAGGACTGGCTCTTCCGAGTTGCCTGTTATTTGCACCACCTAAAAGTGGAGCAGGTAGCTGTGGAGAAGAGCTCACTTTATTTTAAGGGGATTCTCGAACAGGGTTTGCATTCCAGATAATTCTTACTCATCACTAGTTTCAGAGGACGCACCAGAGCCATGCCTTGATTCCCTGGGTTTCCCAGAACACACACTGTGTTAGGCTTGCTCGTAGGACAGCATCAGTGATCCTGACTCCCTCCTTGCTATCCCCTCCCCAGGGATTCGTGGGTGCCACCTGCGAGAACGACTCCCGCACCTGTGGGAACCTGCACTGCCTGAACGGTGGCACCTGCATCTCCATGCACAAGAGCTCCAAGTGCATGTGCGCGCCGGCCTTCACGGGCCCCGAGTGCCAGTACCCGGCCAGCAGCCCCTGCACGTCCAACCCCTGCTACAACGGGGGCACCTGCGAGTTCTTCGGCGATGCCTCCCCCTACTACCGCTGCAACTGCCCCGCCAACTTCAACGGCCTCAACTGCCACATCCTCGACTTCGATTTCCAGGGTGGGATCGGGCAGGACATCATCCCGCCCAAAATCGAGGAGAAGTGTGAGATCGCGGTGTGCGCGGGGTATGCCGGCAACAAGATCTGCGATGGGAAGTGCAACAACCACGCCTGCGGCTGGGACGGGGGCGACTGCTCCCTCAATTTCAACGATCCCTGGAAGAACTGCTCCCAGTCTCTGCAGTGCTGGAAGTATTTCAACGATGGCAAGTGTGATTCCCAGTGCAACAATGCTGGCTGCCTCTACGATGGATTTGACTGCCAGAAATACGAGGGGCAGTGCAAGTAAGTGACTTGCTCAGTGACCCTCTTGTTTTATAGACAAGACCTCCCGATGTGCTGATCATCTGGAGGTATTTTCTGGTTGCAGTTTGCTAAAGGTCCTAGGTGCAGACCTGTGTTCATTCTCTACATTCTGTTCTGCTGCCTGTGAGCAAGCAACCACACTTCCCTGTGGTCTCACTGAATTTATATCCACTTGAAAGCTCTCTGGGTTTGGCTCATTCCACATGGCTTCCCTGTCCTTGCCTGTATCACTTCACAGAATTGAATTCTCCAACTCACAGCAGTAACACAGTGAGTTTCAGGGCAGGGAGACCCCAGATGGAAGAGCAGCCAGGAAACATGATGATGTTAACATCCAGGCATTTCCCAAACATTGCCTTTGGCAACAGCATGAACTTAATCCCAGATTCCTGGACCAACTCTGGTCTGAGTAACTATTCTGTGTCCCCATGTCTTCTCTAAGTCCCAATGATTTCTCCTTTTTTCTGGCATCTAAATTGCAATTTATAATTTAACAGCTGCCATCTCTCACCTGCAGAGGTGAATGCTTTCTGTGTAAACTGGTGTAGCGTCCATCAGGGTGAAGAATATTTATACAGAAGAGATGTCCCTGTGGACCACCACTGTTTTTCTGAGCAGATGGGTGATATGTGCAGCACTTGGTCTAATTCATTATCCTGCCTTCTTCTTCCTCCCAGCCCTCTGTATGACCAGTACTGCAAAGATCACTTCTCAGATGGCCACTGCGACCAGGGCTGCAACAACTTCGAGTGCGAATGGGATGGTCTGGACTGTGCAAACAACATGCCAGAGAAGCTGGCAGATGGCACACTGGTGGTGGTGGTCCTCATCACCCCAGAGAACCTGAAGAACAACTCTTTCAACTTCCTGAGGGAGCTGAGCCGAGTGCTGCACACCAACGTGGTCTTCAAGAAGAACCCCAAGGGAGAGTATATGATCTTTCCATACTATGGCAATGAGGAGGAGCTGAAAAAACACTACATCAAGAGGTCCACAGAGGACTGGTCGGATATGTCCAGTGCTGTCATCAACAAAGTGAAGAGCAGCCTCTACTCCAGGGCTGGCAGGAGGCAGAAGAGGGAGCTCGATCAGATGGACATCAGAGGGTAAGGGGCACCGGTGGGATCCTCTCTTCACTGAGCAGCACTCATTTTCTGTGTTGATAATAGTAACACGCTATGAAGGGAAGGATGTAGGCCAGATAATTGTATTTAGAAGTTGCTTTCTGTGTGAACAGAAACCGGATTTTGCTCCCATGTGGGAAAATCGAGGGATCATTCAGGAGTCCCTGATACAATGCTGCGCCGACTCTCACGATTGAAGGAGTCCTGTGTATTGTTGGGAGCCGGGGCTGGGCTGGGTGGGACCTGGAAGCAGAGGTTGGCCTGACCGACTGTCTGACTTCAGGAAGTCATTAAGTTAAGCCTCAGTTTCTCCCTGGGAAATGCTTTCTAGAGCTTTGTTGTAAAACTCAATTACTGCAAACTGTGTTTGGAGATCTCTGGTGTAAACATATAGATCCAACCTGCTCCCTCTCCGTGGGCTTAATCAAAAACCACTGAAAGCAAAGGAGTTAGAGCAGCAAAACTGATGTGAGAAGATCTGAAGGGTCCCAAACAGCATTATTTAAGATACTGTACTGTCTGGGTAATTTTAAAACATTGTGAAGTGGAGACTCCCATTCCTGTAGATAAAGAGTTGGATTTTGCAGTATCCATTGAGGCAAATCCAATAGAACATGAGTGTGAGCTGCAGGGTTTGGGCTACAGGGAAGCAAGGAGATGGGTTCCCAACTTCTAATTCCCACTGATGGGGGGTTAAAGAGGTAAAGGAGATGGGGCTCTTGTGTCTTCTCAGTGTGGTCATCGCTCCCTGTGTCATATTGACTCTTCTCTCACACAGATCCATCGTCTACTTGGAAATTGATAACCGCCAGTGCATCCAGTCGTCCTCCCAGTGCTTCCAGAGTGCAACTGATGTGGCAGCATTCCTGGGTGCCTTGGCCTCCCTTGGCAACCTGAACATACCCTACAAAATAGAAGCTGTTAAAAGTAAGTACAGCTTGTCAGCTGGGGAGGAGAAACAACCAAAACTTTCCAGCCTTACCTGGGTTTAGTCATTTGTCAATTGGCTGCATTTGAACACAGTCTGGTTTTAATAGCCTCACATCTCTTTTTCTATAAGTCTTCTCTTAAAAAACAAAGCAAAACCAGTTTATTATTATTTCTCAGTTTGGGTTTTATTTCAAAATCATTATCACTCTAAAAGTTATTAAAAAAAAAAAAAAAAGAAAGAGAAAAAAGAAAAAGAAACCCCAAGCAGCCCCAATCAATCAGTGACATGCAAGGAGTTGAAGTTTGTATCTTGAAAATCCCCCCTAAATCCTTTTGTCTTAACAGCTCAATGCAAGTGCAATGATTTGAAGTTTGCTAATCCTTTTCCTTAAAGGAGAAAAAAGTGAAGCAGTCTCCTGGTGCAGGCTGGCTTGTGCAGCCGAGAATTTGCCGATAGTTTGCAATTCTGATTAATAGCGTATAAAATGACCTTATTTTGGGGAGGGGGGGGGAAGCTGATTTAGATCAGACTTAGGTACCTCTATTAACTAATTTTCCTTCATTTCCAGTCTCTCCCTGGTTTGCTATGCAGCTTAATGTCTCAGCATCTCTTTGTGCCCCACTGTTTTGTAGGTGAAACAGCTGAGCCCGCGACAAACTCCCAGCTGTATCCTATGTACGTGGTGGTGGCTGCACTGGTCTTGCTTGCTTTCATTGGACTGGGAGTACTGGTGTCTCGGAAGCGGCGCAGGGAGCATGGGCAGCTTTGGTTCCCAGAAGGCTTCAAAGTGACGGAGTCGAGCAAGAAGAAGCGGCGAGAACCACTGGGGGAGGACTCTGTTGGGCTGAAGTGAGTAATTTGCTTGCTGACACATTTAAAAACACAGTGGGTCTGCTCATCGGAGTTTTGTCCTCTAGTTCATCGTGTTGGTGTAGCGGGGAGGAGAAAAATCAGGGTTCTTAAAAGTTCTGCATGGGGAAAACAGTGTTCCCATCTGGAGGAGGGTTTTAAATGCTTCGTCTGTTTGCACTTGGTAAAAAATGAAAGGCAATCTGAGGAGAGCATCCTGGAAATTGCCTGGTTGATTCTTCTTTCAGTTCATGCATGTCCATGGACACTCCATCAGGGACAGTTCCTGCAGAGGAGATAACTTTTTGTATGGTTTTATTTTTAAAGACCCCTCAAAAATGCTTCGGACGGCACGCTGATGGATGACAACCAAAATGAGTGGGGTGACGAGGAGACCTTGGACACCAAGAAGTTCAGGGTAAGCCCTCTGCCACATTCCCTTTCCATGCTGCAGGCAGTCACCGGCTGGGTTAGTCACGGAGGGAGCAGAGCGCTGAGGGAAGCAGGGGAGCAGAGGGACCCTCAGGGGTGCTGTGCGTTGCTGCTCTCAGCTCCTTTGCCTGTGACAAACACACCTTGGAGACTCACAGAGCTTCCCAGGCTGGAGCTCAGCCCCGTCCTCACACCCTGATTCCCTGCTGTGGTTCCTCAGTTCGAGGAGCAGGCGATGCTGCCGGACACGGACGACCAGACGGATCACAGGCAGTGGACCCAGCAGCACCTGGATGCCGCTGACCTGCGCATCTCCTCCATGGCCCCTACTCCTCCACAGGGGGAAATCGATGCCGACTGCATGGATGTCAACGTCAGAGGGCCGGGTAAGGTGCAACCCCTTTCACTTGTGCGCTGGTTGTCAGCTCTTCTCAAACCTTCCCTCGCCCCTTGCAGAGGAGCAGCCCCAGACAGCCCTGCCTGTCTCTTGTTAGCACAGAGTCACTGCTACATGTTCTGCACCACACAGTTGCTGTTGTGTGTGATTTAGAGATAGACCTTATCACATTTTGCTTTCCATTAGAGCTCTTTTGTTTAATCACTGAGGTGGAAATCAGAGAATACAGAGGAAGTGCCTGTTAAATCACCCAGGTTATCTCTGTGCCACTTGTAGATTTCTCCCCTCCCACCAATCTGCACATTTCAGTGGTTTTTTTCAGGTTTTTAACTGTATTAATAGCTTTTAAATTATTACAAACATTTGGTCTTCCCCACATCTGTGAAATTGCCCTCTGAAATAACGAAGATTTATTTACCATACTCGATTTGAGCAGTCTTCCTTATAAACTGCACCTTCCATGGCACAGCCTGCAAGCTAGCAGATGAAATAGGAAAAGCAGTGAGTGATGAGATACCACTAAGGAATTTCAGATCCATATCAGAGGAAGGATATTCGTGTTTGATGTTTAGAACCAGTCAGGAACACAGCCTTGCTGCACCCACGAGAATGAGCGTCTATCACAGACAGAGCATCTTGCTGAGCCGCCTGCATTACAGAAGGGTAAAAAGCCTTTTTTCACCGGGTTCCCCTGTGCTTTCAGACGGCTTCACCCCCCTCATGATCGCCTCGTGCAGCGGAGGAGGGCTGGAGACCGGCAACAGTGAGGAGGAAGACGATGCTCCCGCTGTCATCTCGGATTTCATTTACCAAGGCGCCAGCCTGCACAACCAGACCGACCGCACGGGCGAGACGGCGCTGCACCTGGCCGCCAGGTACTCCCGCTCCGACGCTGCCAAGCGCCTGCTGGAGGCCAGTGCCGATGCCAACATCCAGGATAACATGGGCCGGACGCCCCTCCACGCCGCCGTCTCGGCCGATGCCCAAGGAGTCTTCCAGGTAATGGATCCCATGGCCAGCAGTCTCGGGGTTTTCAGGTGCTACGGGTTGAGTCAGTCACACAGCTGAGCTTACTGCAGGGTCTCCAGCTCACCTGGGCAAGGTGGGGGGTGAAAGTTGTAAAAATGAAGCGTTTGTTGTCTTGGGGCACAGCAAAGCGGCAACCCCACAGCAGCATCCCTGGACTGGGAGCGGGGACTGGAGGGCCCAACCTCTGGAAAGGGCTGAGACCCGGGTACCTGGAGTGCCTGCTGTGTGTCCCTCCTAACGTTTGTGTTTCTTGCCCTTTGTCCCTTGTTGTGGCAGATCCTGATTAGGAACAGGGCCACAGACCTCGATGCCCGGATGCACGATGGGACCACTCCTCTGATCCTGGCTGCTCGCTTGGCTGTGGAGGGAATGCTGGACGACCTCATCAACTGCCACGCAGACGTCAACGCCGTGGATGATCTAGGTACTGAGGCAACTAAAACACGGGCTGCCTCACATGTGGAAGGAAAGGGCTGCTTGCTCTTGCTGTTACTCTTACCTCTCACTAATGTGTGTTGCATTTCGTGGTCTTCCTCTCCAGGCAAGTCAGCCCTGCACTGGGCAGCTGCTGTGAATAATGTTGAAGCTGCAGTGGTCCTTCTGAAGAATGGTGCCAATAAGGACATGCAGAACAATAAGGTAATGTCTCCTTGGCTGACATATGCAAGGAAAGAACCATCTGGGGAGTCTGTTAAAGAGCAGTTTTTGCCAGACAAATGTCTGGCACTGAGACTCTTATTTGATTGTTCTGCTGTGAATGAAGTTGTTGGATATAGCTCAAAGGAGCACTGTGGGATTTGGTCGTACGGTTGATGTCGAGGGGCCACGCAGTGCTTGGTGGGCAGTTTGGTACAGTGTTTTTGTGGCCATCTCCAGCACGTTCAGGGTCACTCGTAGGGTTCCTGGTTTGATATCAGTAGAAGGACAGGCTCAGGAGGGTGGGAAAAAGCAGCAGCAAAATCTCACCAGAGAAACGGTTGTGGACAGCATGGTGTTGGGTGTGGAGCTCAGGGGAATCTGTCAAGTCGACCCTAACCATCTTTTTGCTGGGTTTCCAGGAGGAGACCCCACTGTTCCTCGCAGCCAGAGAAGGGAGCTACGAAACCGCCAAGGTCCTGCTGGACCACTTTGCCAACCGGGACATCACGGACCACATGGACCGCCTGCCGCGGGACATCGCCCAGGAGCGCATGCACCATGACATCGTGAGGCTGCTGGACGAGTACAACCTGGTGAGGAGCCCCCCGCTGCACAACGGCCCCCTGGGAGCGCCCACCCTGTCCCCGCCGCTCTGCTCCCCCAACAGCTACATCGGCAACCTCAAACCCGCCGTCCAGGGCAAGAAGGCCAGGAAGCCGAGTACCAAGGGCCTGAGCTGCAATGGCAAGGATGCCAAAGACCTCAAAGCCCGGAGGAAAAAATCCCAGGATGGAAAAGGATGTCTGCTTGACAACTCCAGCGTCTTGTCCCCAGTGGACTCCCTGGAGTCGCCCCATGGGTACCTCTCAGATGTGGCCTCCCCTCCGCTGATGACCTCCCCGTTTCAGCAGTCCCCTTCCATGCCCCTGAACCATCTGCCGGGCATGCCGGATGCCCACATGAGCATCAACCACCTCAACCTGGCGGGGAAGCAGGATATGGCCATGGGAAACTCCAGCAGGATGGCCTTCGATTCGGTGCCGCCGCGTCTCTCCCACCTGCCGGTGTCCAGCCCCAGCACGGTGATGAGCAACGCCCCGATGAGCTTCTCCGTCGGTGGAGCGGCCGGGCTGAACGGGCAGTGTGACTGGCTCACCAGGCTGCAGAACGGGATGGTCCAGAGCCAGTACAACCCCCTGAGAGGCAACATCCAACCCGGGGCGCACCAGCAGCCCCAAAACCTGCAGCACGGCATGATGACCTCCCTGCACAACGGCCTGCCCACCACCAGCTTGTCGCAGATGATGAGCTACCAGGCCATGCCCAACACCCGGCTGGCGTCCCAGCCCCACCTGATGCAGAGCCAGCAGCTCCAGCAGATGCAGCAGCAGCAGCTCCAGCAGCAGAACCTGCAGCCGCAGCAGCAGCCGCAGCAGCCCCAGCAGCCGCCGCAGCCGCAGCCGCAGCCGCACCACAACGCCAGCTCCAACGGGAGCGGCCACATGGGCCAGAATTTCCTTGGTACGGAGCTGAGCCAGCCCGACATGCAGCCGGTGAGCAGCAGCAGCATGGCAGTGCACACCATCCTGCCCCAGGAGTCCCAGATGCTGCCCACGTCCCTGCCGTCCTCCCTCGCCCAGCCCATGACCACCACGCAGTTCCTAACCCCGCCTTCCCAGCACAGTTATTCCTCCCCCTTGGACAACACCCCCAGCCACCAGCTCCAGGTGCCCGACCACCCTTTCCTAACGCCGTCTCCGGAGTCGCCGGACCAGTGGTCCAGCTCGTCTCCTCATTCCAACGTGTCCGACTGGTCCGAGGGCATCTCCAGCCCTCCCACGAGTATGCAGTCACAGATGGGACACATCCCCGAAGCCTTCAAGTGAAAGAAGGTGTTTCAGAGACACTCAGTGAGAGTCAGAAGCTCGAGGGAGATCTTTTTTTAAAAGGACCTTGGATGCTTTTATTAAAGGATCCTTTTTAAATATGTTTTTATAAAAAAAAAAAAAAGGAAAAAAAAAAGAAAAAGACAAATTTAATTCCTTTTTTTTTTTTTTTGGTATTTATTTATGTACTTTTTATTTTACATGGAAACACTGCCTTTTTTATTTATATGTTCTATTGTTAAGAACTCAATGTGGGACACCAGTTGTGTTTCAAGAAATGGACAAATTAGGTTTTTATAGGACGTTCTCTTTTGTTTGGGGGGGTTCATTGTGTTTGATTTGAGAGGAAATGTCTATGTAAAGCTCTAAGCAGCGATTTGTGCTTCTGAAATGCCATTAATTTATTTTTTTTCTCTTTCAACTCAGAAAGAGAGGTGAGAAAGAAAAGGGGAAGAAAAAATTGACTAAAAATACCACTCTTTAGGGGGGAAAAAATTAAGTATCAACAAATTTTTTAAATGTACTTTAAAATGTTTCCTTTGCTATTATATGAGAGGACATTTTATGGTACCAGTCATGAATCCTTGTTTAAATTTCAGTATTATAGAGTTGTACATTTGCCTTGATAATAGAAATTTTTGTTCTCTCTTGTTTTTATATATATAAAAATATATATATTTAAATGATTTCTATGATCTAAAAAAAAGGAAATCACAATTATAGAACCTGTAAGAACAGGTTCTAAGCTAAAAAAAAAAAACCCAACTACAAAACATGAATACTGTCCCCCATCAAAAAGAAGTGTATTTGCCAAACTTCCAAGAGAGCAATCCTGTTATGGAGTATATACACAAAGGAGACTTAATTTTACTTTAATATCTTTACTGGTTTTGGTTTTGTTTTTTTTTTTTCCTTGTTGTTCTTTTGTCGTGTTTGCCTTTGAGTAACTGTTTAGGAAAAATAAATGCCGATATAAACTTCGTGAAAAACCACATCCTTATTTTAAGGATGGCCTGCCTATTTTAAAGAGGGCGTGTCTATTAATGCAGACACCCTGAGTGAGATTACAAAGCATTATAACACTGCCACCAGCACGTGCTCGCCCGGATCCAGCTCCTCTGGCAGTGCCATTGCTGCTGGTTTTAGTGGGATGCTGGACTGGCTAAACTGGAGGGCGAAGGACAGCACAGCTGAGCCTGTGCTGCGAAACCTTAACATTTTGTTCTGTAACGTTAGCCTGGAGTGGTGCATCTTTTTTTATATTGGTGTCCACTCTTTCTGTGTATCATGTAAAATATAGTATAAGCCTGTGGCAGATTTAATGTTTGTAAATATCTTTTTTTCTTTTTTTTTTCTTTTTTTTTTTTTTTTAAAAAAAAAAAAGGTGGATTTTGTTTCAAAAATCTAAATGAGCGAGTCTTAAATATATCATAAATATATCGCCTTATAGAGGTGTTGGAATATCACTCACTCGGGTGCGAAGGCAAGCAGACACCCTAAGACTAGATATGTGTATGGGACAGGCAGATAGGGAGCAGTTAATCAAGAAAACCTAAGAAGAGGGTTCCTTTTCCTCATTCCTTTTTTATTAGAACACCAAATAAAATGGATATTTCTCAAGGCCCAGCGCCTTGCTGAGCACTCATCTTAGTTAACATTTCAGACCATTGTTATTGTGACACGCCTAATATGAGTGATAAAAACATCACCTGGTGTTGAACCTTCCTATGTTTTATAAACTAGAGCGTAGTTTAAGAAAAGATATCTTCTGTAATAAAGCTATCTACATGCAAAGTTGTAGTTTGCAAAAATGATGTATTTTTTTTTTTTTTTTTTGGTTAACTGATTTGCAATAAATGATGCTTCTGGGCATCTAGATTTTACTAAAACTGGAGCTCAGTGTTTTTGTTACGGAGCGGCTGGAGTCTGGGCTCGACACCTGCTGGTTCTCAGTGCTGCAGGGCTGCCTTTCGGCACAGAGGACTGGAGCTTCCCCAACATCTTGTTCTCTGCGTAGGAGCTCAGAGCAGGGCTTTGGACGGTGAAAATTTCTCCTTAACTTGCGGAAAAACTCCCATTGACTTGAGGCATCTGGTTTGAGCGAGGCAGAGGAAGGGCTCTGAAAAGCATGTTCAAAGCACTGTAAAATTTTGCTTTCTGATCAGTTTTTTAGGAGCGTTTTCTGGCCGATGAGGCGGTGAAGGGTGAAAAATAGCCACGTGGTTCTAATTCCACAGTGCCCGTGGGAACGGTGTGGTGTTAGGAGTTACCTGCAGTGCTTCCTACTTCACAGGCAGTGCTGAGCCTGTGCCTGGGCTCTTGGATGTGGTGGCTGGCACAGATTGGAACTGGGAAGCCACGGGATGAGGGACAGCAGCACCAGAGGGCCAGTTTTTGTGTCACTCCGAGCGCAACCGCCACCCAGAAATGTTTGCTGCCCTTGCCGCGCTGAAGATTTTTAAGGTAATTTAATTTCATTCTTCCTCTCCCCCACGGGGAGTCTCTAAATCCAAATGCAGCTGCGAAGTCCCCAAATAACTGGATATAAATAGCAGAGCCGTTGACCTCCTCCCAAATCACATAAGCCCGGAATGCTGGTATTTTCCACTCCGTGGCTGGGGAGGGAGTGGGCATGTGTGTACATGTACCTGATATCCAGCCCCAGACGGATCTGGGGCCACCAGACGTTTGCTGCGCAACCCGTCAGCAGCTGGTGCTGTAGTGTTTTACGTGCCACCCGGCAGTGAAACACAGCACGTTCAGGGGGTCAGGGAGGTGAAGTTTACCAGGGTGTGCACTCCCAGAAAGCTCCATGGAAAGGGGCGTTTTAGCTGAGGACAAACCCCCTTCGCCCCCTGCAAAAATGCGGTTCAGCGGCGGGGATCTCGTTGCCCGCCGAGGGACACCCTGGAGGTGGGCTTCCCAAGATAGGCTCTTCCCCACGGTTGTGTCTCGCTGCATCCCATCTGGAATATGCTAAATGAAGCGTGCCTGCCGTCGCTGTGACTCGCAGGTGGGCTGTTCGTGCACCCAGCCAGGCTCCCACGCAGCCCCATCCTTCCGGGCTTCTCCCACACATCCCCATCCCAGCACTCGTGCCCGTGGCTGGGTCCAGGTGAGGCTGGGAAAGGCTCGTGCCAACATCAGGAGACATCAGTAAGACCCTCTCCTGTCTGGTCTAGTGTTCAACAGCCCACTCAGTCGTGGTAAGAAATTCAAGTCATTCGAGGCAGAAATTCGGCCTGGAACAGATTAAAAAAGGGTTTACGAGGACGTGCGAAACAACATGACTTTGCAAGAGGCAAGTAAACACATGTGGCTCGTTTAAGGAGAGGGCCTGCAAAGCATTTAATTTTCCATGGGGAATGGTTAGAAGGACAGAACAAGGAAAGAGGGGGCTAAACACCAGGGAAAGAGGCAAATGAATAGACACTGATAAACTGGCCGCAAGGTAATTCCAACTAGGAGTCGGAAAAGGTTTCCTGAGCAGTAAAGGAATAAGGATGCAAAATTTAGTTTTTAAGTGTTTAGCCTCCAGTTACTCATATATTTATGAAGGCACATGGTGACCCACAAAGTCCTGCCAGTCCCTTGTCCCTGTTTTCCCGACTGGGTACGTGAGTTATCGTGGGGTCACAGATCCCCAGCTGGGATCAAGGCAAATTTAAACAAGAAATGAGAAAAATGGCCCCAGTTTCAAGCTCTCTCTCCACACTTAGGGCTTTCCCAGCAGCTCCCTAACCAGAAGGAGTTGCCTTCCCCCCAGTCCCCTCCAACCAAACCATGTTGTCCCACCACCAGCTCCTCTTCATGTCATGTTGGGAGCTGAATTTCAAGCCCTCCTGTCACCAGAAGATGATGAGGAATGAATGGATCGCGGCAAGTGTGTCTGTTTTAGCATTCCAGGTGAAAAAGCCTGAGAAGCACTAAAATTATATCCAGCGCCAAAGGAAGGGCTCAGAAGTGTTTGCATAAAACAAGATTAGCACCAGCTATTGCCATGGCAGGTACGTTGGTGCTATGAGAAATCAGTGCACCTGAACTATTTGTTTACATGCTGGAGGGCTTTTTTTTTTCTTTTTTTTTCATTCTTTGTTTTCATTATTCCTGCTCAATTAGATGGGACATTCAGAAGTTGCTACTCTGTATTGCTTCTACCTGCAGGCTGTTGGTGTTTGCTCAGAAGGTTGCTCACAGCTGCTCCAGCCCTGATTGACGATTTGTTGCTGCAGCTCAAATCACCCCCTGAAGAATGTACAAAGGAGCCAAATTCACCTCGGGTTTAGCCTCCCTCGAATTACACACAGGTTAATGTGGCTGGGGTAGTGTGAATAATCACAGCGACTAAATGAGTTAATTAATAAAACTCAGCTTGTCCAGTTGGCCAATACGATTCATAATGCTGGTAAGGAATACAGATACTCTCTTTTAACTGTTTTTCCTGTTTCTTAATTCAGAGAATGATCTTTTTCATAGGAAGCTGTGCTTATGCTTGGCTGCAACCTGACGACTGAATAAATCCTCAAAATTTAATGGAAGAAGGTCAGTATAATTTGTGTGGTACCCCAAGGGAGCTGAGGAAGCAGGAGAGAAGGACACGCGCCTTTTATTTGTAATGGGTCACTCAAGTCCAGAGAACTGTATTGCTGAGTACAGCAAATCACTTAGAAAACTTCAGGGTAAAAAGGGATCAAACATCTTAATGTGACAATTCTTTGAAATCACATACCAGGAGAACAGCAAAGGTGAGATCTCATCATTAATGTTTGCACTGTGTATCCGTAGATAAGAAGGTTAGATATGTAACACGAATCTCTGACTTCAGATACAGATGTGACAATTGATGGATTTTGGAACACATCTGTATTTCTAAAAAGCCAATCAGGCTAATTAAAATCATGTTTCCTCAGATTACACCTGTTGGGGGGAAAACATCAAGGGAGAACCAGGGCTTTAGCTGCAGCTCATGCCTGTGTAGGGAAATTGTATTTGACAAGCTGGTTTATAAGAATGTTCCTACAAAAGAGGGAGATGAAAGGCCCTTAAAAATCACAGCGCTGCCTCTGCTGTTCCCACACCGGCATCAAAGTGCTGCTTCCCCTGCTCGGATCGGGCTTTGAGGATATTCCCCTGCTTTAATGATCAGGCTGCAGAAACAGCTCTTGCACTGATAATGACCCTTGATTAAGATGTTTGTTTAGGTCGTTGTGTTGTCTTTCTCCTCTAAGGCTGGTTTTTGGGTGCAGAGCGTGGCAGTGTGGGCATCGCCAGTGAACGAGAGGCGTTTTTCTGGTGCTGGAACTGGGGGTCCCCACCTAAAAACTTCGTGTAAAATAGACCTGCAAACACAGAGCTAGGAGAGAGAGGGGAGTGAAATCTTTAGACTTGCACATAACTATGTGACATCATGTTATGATCTTGTATATATATGTATATACATATATATATATATATATAAACGTGCAAAAGGCCATAAAGCTGGGGAAGGGGCTGGAGCAGCTGAGGGAGCTTGGGGAGCTCATCCTGGAGAAAAGGAGGTTCAGGAGGGACCTTCTCACTCTCTGCAACTCCTTGACAAGAGTTTGGAGCCAGGGAGGGGTCGGGCCGGGCTCTGCTCTTAGGGAACAAGGGACAGGATGAAAGGAGACGGCATCAAGCTGCGCCAGGGGAGGTTTAGGTTGGACATCAGGGAAAAATTCTTTACGGAAGGGGGGGTCAGGTGTTCGTAGTTCTCAGTTCCAGCAGCCCTGGGCAGTCCCCACTCCGCGCCCTCCAGTCCCGGAGGACCAGGACCGGGAGCAGCGGTGCTCTGTCCCGCCCTGGCGGCCGCCCGCGACACTGCACCCACCCCGGGAACCTGAAGGGACAGCGACCCGCACGGGAACTCCACGGGACACTTCCCCCAGGACCCGGCCAGGAGAGGGGCGAGGCTGTGGCAGAACTGGAGAGAGGCTGAGGCGGGACTCGAACTCTCGGCCCTCTGTCCCGCAGCCGCCCCGGGCGGGAATCGAACCCTCGGTCCCGCCATGCTCCCCGGGCAGGATTCGAACCCGCGGCCCTGGATCCCGCAGCCGTCCCGGGCGGGACTCGAACCCGCGGCCCTCGGTCCCGGCCCCTTTTCCC
>VZRE01012909.1:282462-311034 GCA_013396775.1 Cephalopterus ornatus | reverse complement strand
AGGGAGAAGGTGCCGCCCGCTGTTTGTGTCGCGTACTCCCTCTGTGGGGACCCGAGCTGTCAGGTGCCACGGGTCCGAGCTGCGGCGCTGACTCAGGGACCTGCTGGGGCAGGAGAACCGGGGGTCGGGGCCCTCTCGAAGCGAACCGGGAGTGTTCTGCGCTGCCGCTCTGCTTCTGGTTCCCGAACTGCGCTTTTCCCGGGATCCCGGCCTGGCTTGGGTTGGAAGGGCCTTAAAGCCCGTCTCGTCCCACCCCCTGCCGTGGGCAGCGACACTGCCAGCGATCCCAGGTTGCTCCAAGCCCCGTCCAACCCGGCCTTGGACACTTCCAGGGATCCAGGGGCAGCCACAGCTTCTCTGGGAATTCCATCCCAGCCCCTCGCCACCCTGACAGGGAACAATCGCTTCCCAGTATCCCATGTAACCCTGCCTTCTGTCAGTTTAAAGCCTTTCCCCTCTGTCTTGTCCCTGCATTTTCACTGCACAACATTTGTACCCGTTTAGGAGAAGCCAGTCGGAAGCTGTGAGGGGTGTTGAAGATGTAGAATGTGTTCGGTCCGAGTGTCACCCGCGTGGTTGCAGCTGTCTACATAAAAAAGGAATTCTGGAAAAACAGTGTCCCAGTTGCTGCAGATCTCATTTTCCAGCTATTCTTGTCTTTGAGGTTCCAGTAGGGTTTGTTAGTCGCTTTGTTCTCGTTAGCAATCTGTGTATGTGAACGTGTTATTTATTATTTGGTTCATCATGTGTGAGAATTAGAATTAATACTAGTCCTCTGCAACCTGCTTTGTGGACATACTTATTCTGTCTAAGAGTAATTTATTTAGCTTATGTCTCTTGGATTAAATTAATTCCCCCCAAATAAATTATTATATATACGAAGCTATAGAGCTTTTCAGGTGAATTTTTTTTATGGCCTTTTCTAGAGGGTGATTTTAATCTCTTTTTTTTTTCTCTTTGGTAGTGTCCTTTTGGTGCTCCTGGAGACACCCTCTGCAATTGTTATTACTGCTGACTAATGTTTAGCAGTCTGCTCTGCTTTATCAATTAATAAACCAGCTGAAAGTTAAGAATTTCCAAACTAGATAAACCAGAGATGGATTGCTTTAACTTGTGTACTTATTTCTCATTTATAAATGCCTTCAAATCAGCATTTCTGTTAATCCCGGGTGAGGGGCGGGGAGGGTTCAGTAGCACTGAGTTGATATCTGTTGTTTAAATTACCTGACGTGGGCCTGTTCATTTTATTTGGACTCAATTCCTCAAATCTCGGGTGCTTCTACCACTGTGTGCAGTCTGTTAATATTAACTTTGCTTTTGAGGAAGCTGGTCCCTCGTGTTGAACCTCTTGTCGTGCACAATCAGAGATCCTGTTGGAGGAATGGCAACTTCTGCCTCAAAGTAGAACTCTACGCTTATTTTAATTAGCTCATTAGAGGTGCTGGCCGTAACAAAAGTGCGGTAAAGTATGAGGATTTTTTTTTGTTGTGTGTAAGGCACTGCAAGGAGTGAAGTCTGCACTAGAAGTTTGGAAGTGGGTATTTAAGTTGGCTTTCGTGCTCAGCTGTATTTCAGAAACAGCTTTTCTGTGAAAAACAGAACTGCTTGGTAGACATCAATATTTTCTTCAGTCAAATTAGTGCTTTCCATCTGCCTTGGCATATGGTTTAATTAGCTTTTTTTTCCCCCTCCCCAATCCAAAGTATGTTGCATAAACACACAAGTTTATTTGGAGGGGAGAGACGAGGTTTTGCAGTTTGATTAATGCAGCAAAAAACACGATGAAAAAGAACTGGTGATGTCCAGGATAGCCTGGGGTTACTTCAGCTCGTGGAAATTGGGCTGGGTGTTTAGGCAGGGTTTCCTGGAAACATGGTTGGCAGTAAGTGTGGCCAGCTGGAAAACCTTCACCTCGGGATCATAACAGGAGAAAAGATTGCAAAGCTCTAAAGCCTTTCTGTAAGCATTCCTTGGTGGAATTCAGCAGGCAGCTGTGCTCCAAAAAGAAGGGTGAAGGCGAATTCAAGTAATGTGTGAAACTAATGAAGCTTTGATGCTTCTGCTGAAGTCACTTCTGGTTGTCTTTTCCACTTTAATAAAACACAGATTTATGAAATCTGAAGATACAGCTGTGGAATATATGGATATGGAGAGAAACTGAGCGAGTCTAACTCTGGAAGAGGGTCCTGGATTATACACGGGGCTGTTGGAGAGGTTTTTCCCTAGGATATGTTGTACTGATGCCTGGTAGAGTCTGTGTAGGTCCTGCTGTGGAACTGTCAGTGTGCTTTTTATTGGATTTTTTTAGTTATAAATCTACATGTAGTTACTCAGTGTTCACTCAATACATATTTTTGATAACCAGAACGCGGGAGTGTTTTGCATTTGAACTTCTTTCTCACTGTTAAAATTCTGGCTTGATTACAAACATCTGACTTTTCTGGCTTCCTGTTTTATTACTGTTACTGACGAGATGCCGAATCTTAAAAGAACTCCAGCTAAAAATTGCACAGCTTTTGTCCGTCTTTTATAAAGATTTGGAATGGAGCAATTGCTGTGGGTACTTCACTCTACATATTATAAACTGTACTTGTTGTACCCCACCAGAAAACAAAACTGTCGCATGTTGCTAAAGCTTCACTGAGCTGCACTGGACAAATACTGAAGGATTCCTCTAGTTTTGTCAGCTTCCCTCTTCCCCACATTGCTAAGGGATGATAAAATTGACAAAGACACCCTGATGAATTGAGTGAGGTTCCTGTGGACCAGATTCCTGGCTGGCATTGTTTGGAGTTGGGGTTGGATTACTTCACCCTGAAACAGAGCTGTAACCCTGAGACTGTGCCCAAGTCCCTCTGGTGTTAAAGTGAGAACCTTCATTAATAGGTGGGGGGGAGCTGATTGTTCTTCTGTCCTTAAATGCAGTTTTACTATGCACCATTCATCCAGGAGAGACAATATTTGTGATGGAAATCCAGTTGCCTTTCTCAAAATAAATAACACCGGTGTCCTACACAACGTGGTCTTGCTAAAACAGAAATGGACTGGGTTCTTTTGGGGGGTGATAACATCTGGTGAATTCCTTCTTGGGATGCTTCTCATCTTACCTGTGAAAAGCTCCATTCACATGGAGCACCAGTGCAGCAGAGCTGAAGATCATCTTTAATAGAATTAGAGTTAGATAATAGCTTCTTATCTCCTCATAAGTGAATTAAGCAGGACATAGTACTTGCAGGCTCTGTTGTAGGCTGGCTGCTGGTGCATATTTCTCCTTAAAATGAATTTGGGGGAATGCAACAGTATAATAGCATTGGTGCTGTAACAGTCCAAGGGTTTAACACTAGTACAGGTCTGAACTGTGCTCAAATTACTCCTCCTTGGAACTATTTGTTAATACGGTTGGTAAATGATGTGCATTGTTACCACACAGCATTAAACTTCAGTAATACTGGAAATACAAGTGGAAATACAATGGAAATACAAATGGAAGAAGTACAGTGTTTTGTGTTAATTTCTGACACCTTCTGGAGAAAGGGCGGAATATTTTCCACTTCAAATTCTTCGAACGGTTTTGTTTCTAAAATAAAAATTGCTCAAGTGCTGCGGGTATTGTGAGAAGGGAGACTCACTTGTCATGTTTTGCCTTAGCAGGGCAGGAGAAGAAATCCATCTGCAGCATCCAGTGCCGGTGTGTCACAGCGTGACCCTGCAGGAGGCCACCATGCAGCAGCCACCACAACCTGTCCCGGCGGGAGCTGCAGCTCCTCCTCCCGCCGGCATCGCTCGGAACATGTACTGGAGGAACAGCCCCCTCAGCAAACGAGCCAACGCAGCAGCTGCCCCGGTGCAGCCCGTGACAGACCCCTTTGCCTTTGGCAGACAAACCCCACAGGGTCCCCCCTTAGATAATCCATCCAAGGGCAGTGTGCTGCCGTTCCCGCAGCCGGCCCTTGTGCATCCGTCACCCTCACGTGCAGGGGACAATCCCCACGGACCACACTCGTCTTTACCAGCTCCTGTGTCTCAACCAGGAATAAGTCCCAGTACGTTTTCTAATGTTCCAGTTCCTTCTCCGTCCCCGGGGTATGTTATAAATAGTGCTGTGGAAGCGCATCCCAGCGCGGATCCCGGACTCCGTGGGCCTGCGGTGCCGCTGCATTATAACACAGGAGCAGCAGTTGAAAATTCCTTCAGCGTGCATCCTGGAGCGGTGTCTGCATCAAACAAACCTGGAGGTAGACAGGATGCTGGCAGAGATCCAAATGATGTTCCTTCAGGACCCAACACGGCAGCGCTCTTCCCCCCACCGCCCCAGCAGCCTGTGTCCCAGTGGAGGCCTGGCCAAGGGAACCTGCAGTCTCCAGTTCGGAATTTTGTGCCCTACCCTGAGCCATCTTCTCAGATTGACAGTCAGAACATTTCTCATCCTTCTGGCAGCGTTTCTCACCCTCCTCCACACACAAATGTACTGCAGGGTCCTGGACACCAAGGTATTCCACAAAATATCGTGCAAGCGCCTTTATCTGCTGGTTGTGAAAAGAATGGGAGAAATGGCTCTGCAAATAGTCATCACATGAACAGCATCCAGCCTGGAAATGTGTTCAGGCAGAACACAGAAATGACTAACCTTTGGTTAAGTCAACCTTACCAGGAACAGTTTTACCCACAGCCACCCTTGCAAGACTCCAGTTTTGTCCTCCCCACAGCTCAGGAAAATAACCCCAAAAACCAGTCTCCAGCTATATCTGAAACATCAAATAGATCTCTTCCCACTGATCGAGATTCAGGAACTCTCTCCATGTTTTTCAAAGGGGATGAGGCAGAAAATGAAGAAATACTTACATCTGAAAAAAATTACATGGTGGAGAAAACAGAGTTTGATGCTTGTCAGCCAAATTCAGCATCCCTGTATCACCAGCCGGTGCATCCTCAGCAGGTGGCAACTAATGTTCTCTCTCAGGCACAGGTTGGTACAGGTTCAGCCAGTGAGATGGTACAGAAAGGAATGGATGTCCAGTACTTCCCAAAAATTGTGAGTCATCAGGAGGCACAGGCTGCTAAGCACTCTCTGTTTGTTGGTGATGACAAAGCTCATGTAGGTGACACGGCTGCTGGGTCCCAGTATGAAAACGTGGAGAACCTGGAGTGCATTCAGAACCAAGAAGTGCTGCCCAGTGAACCACAGAACATCAGTGCTTCATCCCCTGCTGCTGGTCCTGATCCGTACAGGTACGGATCCTTCCCGGGTCAGATGCTTCCAAAGAATGCTGTTGTGAGCCATGCTGAAGGAGGACCAAACTTGGAGGCACCTGATTCATTACCTCATCCTGTCCGACCAGACAGTGTATCTTCCAACTACAGCAACATGAGCCATAGGAGCACTTCCAGCTCAGCACGGCCTCCCGAGCAAGTCGGTACGTTCATCCAGCAGGAAAGTGGGAAGCCTGATGAGGAATCCTCTGCCAGCTTCTTCAAACAGATTGACTCCTCTCCTCTGGGAGGGGACTCAGGTGAGCTAAACCTGAGCAAGAACTATCATGGGAATCTATCCCAGCCTCCAACTCCAAGCCCTCCTAAACCTACGGGAGTATTTCAGACAAGTGCAAATAGTTCTTTTGAACCTGTGAGGTCCCATGGAGTTGGTATAAAACCTGCAGAGATCGACCAAGCAAAGATGGTGGTGGAATTGAGAGAGAACCACTCAAACCAAAAGAATATCAAGAAGAGCACAGCTGTGCCAGCTGCGTCCCCAGGCAACCTTGAACAGCCACCGGATAACCTGGAAACCATTTTCATGCCTCAGGTACATCCACTGCCTCTTGCAGGCTCTGGTGAAGCTGGGAATATGTTGCACTCTGGACCTGTTGTGGAAAACATACAATCAGTATCTGAGAGACGGTCCTCAACAAGAGCTCAGGGAGCAGTTAAGAAGTGTGATAGCCCAGCAACAACTTTGTGGGCTCATAATGAGCTACCCAA
This sequence comes from Cephalopterus ornatus, assembly GCA_013396775.1. NCBI lineage: Eukaryota > Metazoa > Chordata > Aves > Passeriformes > Cotingidae > Cephalopterus > Cephalopterus ornatus. Next base: position 305,055 of record VZRE01012909.1, on the reverse strand, counting down.
TTTTGGGGGAAATGTGCTTCTGGCTCCTGCTGCTCCTGCAGTCTATGTCCCTGCCAAACAGACTGTAGAAGTCATCCAGCCACCAGAAGAAGGCCTGTCTAATCAGCAGCCATGTAAACCAGGGACTATTGCTGTGCAGCATTCCCAGGATGGAAATATAACTTTTGAAAATCTTGAGAATCCTCCCAAAATGGGAGAAGAGGAGGCACTTCAGTCTCAGGCAAGTTCTGGTTATGCAAGTTTGTTGTCTTCTCCACCTACAGAGTCTTTGCAAAATCAGCCTATCCTGATTGCTCAGCCTAATCAAAGCTATAACTTGGCTCAGCCAATTAATTTTTCTATTTCTCTATCTAATCAGCTAAGCAACAATGAAAACAATCAGCCAATGAAGGACTCTGGAGTTGGGGACAAGCCTGCAATGGGTCCCCAAACTTCACATGCTGGTGGGGAAAACATGGCATTACCTGTGATGCAAGTTGGATCTCTATTAGTTAATGCACTTCCAAATACTAATCTGTTAAAACATAATTTATTACAAAGCCCTGTAAATTCCTCTGATCCTGCCTCTAATCAGCCTGCAAACTTGCTTATGAAAACTCCTCTTAATTTGGCTCCAGAAGGGCAAAAGAATGTTAATATGGAAGGTTTTGTTCCTGAATTTGCTAGCAAGCCAGGGTCTAACTCATCTGTTCCTCCTGGGACCAATCTTCCCAGTGGAAGTGGAAGTGCACTAGTGCCCCCTGTTAATTCCATAGGACAGGGTAATAATTCTGCAAACCACTCAAGTTGCAAAGAAGAAGCTGCTGGAGTGCTCGACTTCACGGTGTCACGGACGTTGGAGAAGAGCAGCACGAGTAATTCTGTCCAGGTGCACAGTCAGCCTGGTGGTCCAGCACAACAGGCAGCTGCTGGTGCTGCTCAGGTGCGTCCCGAGGTGCCTGACAAACAACATTTCTATCAACAGGTGACAAAAGATGTGCAGCATCAGGCTGTGTCAGACAGAGCTGCACAGGGAGCGTTGCCACCCCAACCACAAACGCAAGCAGCTCAAACGCAGCAGCCAACGTCTGGGCAGGCCTCGGCTCCTCCAGACCCCCAGGTTTCCACAGGGACTAAAGCTGTGCAGCAGGGGGAGAACCAGGGGCTGGGTAACCATCCTCAGCTTGGGGGTCCCCAGGAGGCAAGTTCAGCCCAGCCAAGGTACGACCAGACGAGTCCTGGGAAGCAGCTGAGGTCGGAACAGCCGCCGGGCGCCCCGGCTGCCACAGCACCCTCGGCCCCGTCCAGTCAGTCGGGCACACCCAGCGTGCAGCAGGACCTGCAGCGTCCATCCCTGCCTCAGACTCCTCAGGATGCCTTTGGTCCCCCCCAGAACCCTTACTACTACTACAGACACCCTTATGATGCTTATCAGCCTCCGTATCCGCCGCCTTATCCTCCTGCAGACCCCAGGACAGCAGCTCACCTTTATTACATGGTAAATTTTTGTTTTCCCATTCCACCCCCTTTAGTATGTGTTATTATTGTTCGTCTTTGAATGATGACTTTATATGTCATGATAAACATTCAGTAGAGCATTCTCATTAAGCGTAGGGAGAATCCAGGTGGCAGTAACAAAACTTATATTGCAAAGATTGTGGAAACTAAAGTAGTTGCTGATACCAGTTCCAGTTGGCACAGTTGTCGGTTCATAGCCATTTGTTTGGTTCTTTGGAAAAAGTTGGCAGTTTTAAGTGTCTTGGCTGCCCAGGTGCCCAAATTTGATTTCTATCTGCTTGATGGTTCAGTAGAGTGGTTGAACTGCCCTTAGTCCAGACATAATGTTTTTTTTTCTTAAGTTTTTGATATTAATAGGCTTAAATGCAATTTGCCACAGCACGTATTGAGAGCTAAACTGTAGTTTATTGATCTGCCTCTCTTCAGGTATCCCAGTTGTGGTGTGTGTGGTGATTTGTTCGCTTTTAACTTATTCTGGGAGGTGTGCAGCCTCTTCCCTTGGATGTGCCTCTCTTTTCCAGGAGGACAGCTATGGACAGTACGACCCCCGGTACCGACACTATGACAGCACCAGCACTGCTTACATGGAGCCTGGGAGCTACCGGTATCCCGAGCCCGAGCGTCCCAGTTCCAGAGCCAGCCACTGCTCTGACAGACCTTCTTCTAGGTATGCGATTCCTGAACTGAGTGAAGATCTGGGATACCCCGGAGCAGGGAGTGTGGTGATTCCTGTTGAAGTTTTATAGCACGAGCCGCAGTGAGGAATTCAAACCCTCCTTGTGTGCTGCCATAGGAACGGGCGGCATCGAATGCCAGGTCTGAAAGGGATACAATTCCCCAGCCCTTTCTGTTGCTGAAGCCTCGTTGCTGCTCTCCTTCAGTTCCCAGGGGGTTGGTGGTGTTTCTGCCAGGCGGGAAGTCACTGCCGTGGCCTCGGTGCTGAGGTTTGTGGTGTGAAAGAGCAGTGCAGGCCATGGGTTTGCTAATCAATACTCATTTATTTTCTGGCTTCCACTTAAGCAGTGGCCCCTCATGCTGTTAATAAATGGCACTTTTGCACATTGGTGTGGGATTTGCCTTGGAAGGACTGTGGTAAGTGTGGCCTAATGATCCACAGTGTTTGAGGTGTCCAGAAGAGAGGGTGGTGAGTCAGGTGACAACATCTTGGTGCTGTGTTAGGTTCATTTGTTTGAGAATTCCCTCAGCTGTGCATAAGCTTTCTCACAAATCTCCCAGGCTGTGGTCTGTGTAGGAAATGAGCTGTGTGGGCATATTCCACCCACTGACTTCACTGCAGGTTTTGAATAGGAAAACTTAAATAAGAGGAGAATTTAAATAATAGGAAAACCTAAAAGCCTTCATCTGTGTGATTATACGAAATAAAAAATTTGAGAGAGGGAAACTGTGTTCAGATGCTACTTGAAATTAAATCTCTGGTCTTTCTCAAGCTAGAAGCAGCAAATTACCTTTCAGGGACTGCTGCTTTCTGCTGATTATTGTATGAGTGATTTGTACGAACTTCAAAGTAATAACAAAATGTCGTTATCTGCTGGGAGGGGTTGAATTTGTCCAACAGAGAAACACCAGTTATCTGTCTGGAAATGATGAAACCCTTTGTAGTATTTGTCTGTTGTTGGTAGTTCAGTCATGGAGCAGGGATCAAATTAAAAGTAAAACATTTTGCTTTCCACCTGCAGAAGATTATAGATGTATTTTGCTCTTGAGGAGCATGAAACAACGGCTGTAGCTCCATGTGCTAACTTTCATCATTTTATTAAGTGAGTATAAGTGTACTGTGAGAATTTGAAATGAGATAATAAGCTCTAGTAGCAGTTCCTGGTGTGTACTCTTCTTATGTAGTGTTTTTAGAAGAGGCTGAGGTTCCTGTACGTGGCATTGGCAGATCAAAGCCCGGTAGCAGCAGCTGTGTCGGGGTTGTGTGTGGCTGCCAGTGCAGTCAGATGTGGGCTGTGGGGTGTCTGCAGGGCACCAGAGCTCTGTGTGGGACCTGCCCTTGATGTGCCAGGATTGAAGAGACAGCTCTGTAAACTCTGTTTGGGGAAGGGACTGAGATCCCTCTGAAGGAGACAAGGAAGACTCGGTTGGGTGGATGAACCTGTCCTGATAAGATCAGACCTCCTCCTTTGCAGAGCAAATGCTGTGTTAGCACCTTCCCACACTCCTGGGAGGAGCATCCCTTGATTTGCTTGGCCGCTTTGGAGTTGGCACTATCAGTTGTAGGATCAGTTGTAGAGGAGCGTGAAAATTCCCATCATCCCACACTGGCATTAAATATCTTTACCTTCTCTGTGTGTGTGTATGTGAAAACCTGTGTTTGAGTGTACGTACACCTGTGTAGGTACAAACACACATGTGTATGTACATGTGTGCATACCTCTATGTCTATGTTCATCCTACATTCTTCATTTAACATTCATCTTCTGGCATTTCTCAGAAATTGGAGGATGATGACTTAAAAATGGAATCTAATAAGGGCTTGTGATTTTTCAAGTAATGGCCACATCTTTCTTTTCCCACCAGAAGAATTTTAATAATCTTTTTGTATACAGTGACGCGTACTTTGATGTGTTGGTTTAATCAGGTTCTTTCGCTTGCGCTGTTTGGACAATCAGCATTCTGACATGGGCTCTGTAAATGAGTATTTTCTTCACCACAAGATGTGTAACAAAACACTCTTAAAAGTTGGAGGAGCTGTTATTTCATTAATTGTTAAATTATCGGCTTCTCTGTTGAGACACTTCAAAGGATGCTAATTATAGCAGTAGTTTTTGTGATTAATTGTCTGTAAGTAATTAAACTTATCACCAAAGCCACTAAATTATTGTATAGTAAGGGCTGTCAGCTTTTCATGACACACAACAATTTAGTGACGTACTGATTTGTAAAGTCTTAATTTTATGATTCCTTGATTTCCTGGAAATGCATAATTTTAAATATGAAACTCCCTAATCAGTGGTGACATACAGCTCTTCCTATCTCCTGCTGACTTCAGAAGATATTAAAGGAGTAATAATAACTTTTTATATTTGTATGCTTTCTTTCAGGCAAGGGTATTCAGAAGATTATTATGGAAAAAGTGGATGGGGTGATTATTATTCAGGCTATGACCCAAACTCTTATTATTATGGAGGTAAGTTGTCAAAATGAACTCTTAATTTTTTTTCTGTAGAAAATTGAAGGTTTAAACAATAATTTATGAGTAAGAGGAACTTTAAGATCAGAGAATTATCAGTTAATACAACTGATATCCTTTCCACAGCCAGCAAGAATAAAATTATACTTGCTGAAAATTGATCTTTGGGCCCACTTCAGTTCATAATACCTGGCCATCCTTCCTGTATGTTTTTTACTCAGTAGAAGTAGTAAACAGAAAATAAAATCAGTGGTTTTTTCTCACTACCAGCCTTCCCTTTGTGAAAACACACCATTCTAAGCGCACAGAATAGTTTTCTTCTAAGTGTGGCAGGCCTGCTGTTCTCTGGGGTGTGTCCCTGGTGTGTGACCTGCAGGCAGAGTTGTGAAGTGAATTTTAGGTGAGTGTGGAGAGAAGTTGGCTCATGACTGGCTTTTGGTTTTGTCCATCATGATCTCCGTGCTCACTGAGACACTCTGGCGTTGGCAGGCTGAGGGTAACGGCTTGTCTAGTGCCTGGGAGGGTTTTAAACAACATCTGTCCACATCCTGAGACATTTGGCATGAGGCTCTGCAGGCTGGTCACAAAGGTTCTGTGAGTGTCAGCACAAACAGTAGGATTGAGTTTTAAAGGTGTTGGTAAAGATCTGTCTGATGGTAAACATTGTCCCTTCAAGAGTAGGTAACTGTAAGCACCATATTTCTCTGAAAAGTGTGAAATTGATTTTTTTTGTTTGTTTTGGGGTTGTTTTGTTTGGTTTTTTTCCTAACTAAAACACTTTGGCTTTGCTCTGTGCTTCTGGACCAAACCAGCATGTAATTAAAGAGAAAAGAGTAGAAAAAGGTTATAGGCAGCGGCTTCCAACACTTGAACCATTTCTTTTTCTTTTCCAAAGATCCAAGTCGCTGGGAACGATACCCATCAGCTTATGACCCCAGGTACAGAGATCCCAGGAGTTATGACCAGAGGTACTGGTATGATGCTGAACACAACCCTTACCAGAAGAGAGAAGCGTATCCGTATGGCAGCAGGTTTGTGCGTTCAGTCCATGTTCTCTCAATGCTCTTTCCAGACCTAGGACAGCACAGGGCTGAGTGTGTGTCTGAGAGGAGGGGGAGAATTTGATCCTGGTTTCTTCAGGGGTGAGACCCCCATAGTCAAAGGTGCCACCAGAAAATTAAGTTCTGACAGTAAATGTTAAGGCAAAGGCTGAGGTTCTGCTTGTGCACTGATAGAGATATTAGTTCATTTGCTGAAGATCCTCCCCAAAGCCTTAAGAATTTATGAATTGATATGATGGTTGTATTGGGCATCAGAATTTCAGAGTATCATGCAGATTTATAAGTAAAATTCCCTCAACATTCTCTGTAACAGACTATTAAAAATGCAGTGTTACACATTTCACAGAGATGTGTTGTTAGTCCTTTCTGCAGCTTTAACAGGTCATGGAGGAAAAACAGATGAGCTGTCACATCACTCTAAAGAAAGGATTTAAGGCAGCAGCACTTGTTTTTCAGACCTGTTGAACATTCTGTGGGTTTTTAGAATGGACTCTGAGAATGATGTTGTTCTTGATCAGGAATATTCTGGATGAACTCTTGTTTGTTGACTGCCATAAGAACCTCAGCCTAAGCAGCGATTTAAAGTCCCTCTGAAGCGAGGCACAGTTGCCCTGACAGCCCCCCCCCTCAGGGATATGGGAGGCTGTGTTCATTTTTGGTTTGTTCTCCAGGAGTGACCGATACGAGGACAACTGGAGATACGATCCCCGTTTCACTGGGAGCTTTGATGACGACTCGGAGCCCCACAGGGATCCCTACGGAGACGAGTTCGACCGGCGCAGTGTCCACAGCGAACATTCCGGGCACAGCCTCCGCAGCTCCCGCAGCGTCCACAGCCACCAGAGCAGCTTCAGCTCCCGCTCCCAACAAGTGAGTTTCAGCTGGACGCATCAAGGGTGGTTTCGGCTCAGTTTTTCTCTCTTGGGACGGGCAAAACACTGGAAATACGAAAATATTTCTGGGATGTGTATTTTGAAAGTTTTTATTCTCTAAGCTAAGGCTGTTTTGTAATATACTTAATATTTGTCACAGTTGTCAAGAGAACTTTAACCAAAATCACACACACCACAGAGAAATGGAAAATTTCCTCTGCTGAGTCCATTTGCTGTTTGTGAGATCTTTGCCTTCCCCGTGCTTGGCTGTAGTGGACAACGTGCCTGGCTTTGTGTCATGTTTTTCTCATCACAAGCATGAAATTGTTACTGAACTTGGGAGCTGTTAAAGGACTAACTTCATATTTGTATGATGTTATTTTGACCAAATCTAACTGATTATTCATCCACTTACACCACAAGTACATTTACCTGAAGACCTCAGAGAATATTTGGCTAGTTTTTGAGGTACAGTCTTTGCCAGTGGAATGGGTCATTTCACCTATAGTTTCATGTGTTGTTTCGTCATGTTTCTTGGAAGTTTAGGTGGTTTTCCAGTCTGACTCCAATGCATTTAGTAATATTTGTAGTAGTATGGTATTGGAGATCATTGAGGCATTAATCTTTAGGCACCTGAAGTCATTTAGGCATTCATCAGGTTTAATGAGTTGAGATTTTCTGTCTGATACAGCAGAGGCGAACACTGATTCTGACAGTTGTTGACAACACAACTCCTATATGATGGTGTCAAAAGTAAGATTACAGAAGAAATTCTCATGAGAGAACTGAACATACTTAGATGCGACCAGACCAAATGATGGTAACAACAATAAGGGAGAACACCGAGATCTATTAATTGTTTTCGGTAGCGTGTTGCTGCAGCACAGACTGCGGCTCCTGCAGGGTGGCTTTCTCCAAGGCAGTGGTGCAGTAAGCCTGGTTTACAAACAGAATCAAAGCTGTCAGGGGGGGATGCTCACAGTCTGCAGTCCTGCTTGCAGTGTTACTCGCTCTGTGTAACCTCCTGCTCTCTAACACTCACTAATATGCTCTGTCTAGAGCCAGCTCTATAGGAGTAATCACGATCTAACGGCCAATGCCTATGAAACCACTGCCCAGGCAGTGTCCCTCCACACAGATTATCCCTATGGAGGATATGATGCCAGCTTTGATGGACAACAGCCTTTTCCAGATTATGGCTACCCGGCTGAAACTGGATGGGCAGCTGTGGAACAAGGTATGGGCACGCTGGGGAGGGAGGAGGGGAGGAACTGGGCCTGGAAGGGTCTCTACCAGTAGTACTTTGCACTGCTGGGAGTATTTGTAGGGTATGAGATGCCTTGAGGTACCTTTCCTGTATTCAGTGAGACTGTTAACAGGATAAAATGCTGTTTTAGAGTGTATATTCACACAAAGTTTTGTTTCCCTTTCAGTAGAGGATAACTTGCTGCTGAAGCCTGGGTGTATCACAGATCAGGAGTTCTAGACAGTGTTTGCTTTAAATACTGCAAACCTCCATTAGGTAGATTTTTAAGTGCAGTGGTTGTGCTTCACTGGGAATGATAGAAGTTTAACCTAAACTTCAGATTTTTCTGTAATTTTTCCTTACCCTTTTATGGAGAACAAAACACTTTGTATGGAAGAGCTTTTACAAAATATGTTGCCGTATATTACTGGCTCTTTGAGGGTGTGTTACATATTTGTACAGAGATCACAGAAGTGTGTCTGATACAAACAGTCAAATCCCCTGCACTGAAAAAAATAAGTGGATTTTAAAGCTCTATAATTTTGTTCTAGTTGTTGCAAATCTTCAGATTTGGGACTTTGGAATTATTTACATGTTTGGGACTATAAGGGAACTGATTAATTGTTGCTTATGAAGTTTAGCCAGATTAAATGGCAGGGTGTTTTCCACTAATACTGCAGGATTATTGAATTGGATAAATGCATCAGCAAGTTTTCTTAGTTGCAAGACAAGTTACCTGTTCTTACTTTATCTTTTCTTCCCATTTCAGCACCTTTAAGACCCTCAACGCCTGAGAAGTTTTCAGTGCCTCATATCTGTGCCAGGTTTGGGCCTGGGGGCTTCTTGATAAAAGCACTGCCAAACCTGCCTTCTGAGGGCCAGCCAGCTCTGGTTGAAATACACAGCATGGAGGTAAAGTTGAAAGGAATAAAAGGGAGGGGTGGAATACAGGTCTTTATTTTGGAAGGGAAAGAGGGTACTTGACTTTTTTGATATGTATTTTTTAACATGTTATGTTTGTTTGGGTTGTAATCATAAGAGTAGCTTTGAAAGTTCTTTTCCTTTGAGAGATGATTTAGTCATGATCAGGCCATCCAGCTCCTTACGGTTTTGTTCAGGATGATGTTCCGAATAACTTCCATGTAAAATAGATTTCATCATTTGTTATCCTTGGGCAGGTCACAAGTCACCCTTTGTGTTTTGTTTAAGAGCAATAGGCTTGATTACACAATGGGTTATGGTCAGGTCTGGGGGGGTTTGTTGTTAAAAAGCAATACTCATATTTTAAGAACTACTTCTGTATTATGTTTGTGTTTTAGACCATGTTACAACATTCTCCAGAGCAAGAAGAGATGAGAGCATTTCCTGGTCCTCTTGCTAAGTATGTTCTTACAATTTTCAGAAATAACTTCCAGCATTCAGGATTCATTTCTCCATTGAACATTTCTCTGCCTGTAAATTACAGGATTTAAACTTAATTAAAATATTTGTGGCTTTTCACCTGCTTAAATAACACATGAGTTTTAAATATGTTCCTTATACTAATCACAATAATGACCTGCAAGTTTATGTTTGTCTCATTACAAGCTTTTTTTTTTATTATTTGTTAATTTTTTTTTTTCAGGGATGAGACCCATAAAGTGGATGTTATTAATTTTGCACAAAGTAAAGCTTCGCAGTGCTTTAAGAATGAAAATCTCATTGACAAAGAATCTGCAAGTCTTCTTTGGGACTTTATTGTACTGCTGTGCAGGCAGAATGGGGTATGTCTCACTGCTTGAGTTTTTATCTACCCTAAAATATTTTATACACAAATAGTATTTATGTAAAAGTAAGTAATATGTGTATAGTGGCTTCTCCGGGAATAGTTCACGCAGGCAAACAGGGCTCCTGCCCTCAGGTGCTCACTCACATATTGTTGTTGGAGTAACAAATAAAATGAAGGCAAACAGATTTCTTTTATTTTTGTTTTCTCTGTAAACTTCCAGACTGTTGTGGGAACAGACCTGGCTGAACTTTTGCTCCGAGATCATAAAACAGTGTGGCTGCCTGGGAAATCCCCTAATGAGGCAAATCTGATTGATTTCACTAATGAGGCTCTGGAACAAGTGGAAGAGGAATCTGGTGAAGCCCAGCTCTCGTTTCTCACTGATAATCTTCTAACCACAGTTGGCAGTTTTGAGAAAGAGACTGAGAGATTCAGGGAGTTGCTGCTTTATGGCCGCAAGAAGGTGAGTGCTTGTGGTGTCCCAAACACTGCATGTGTCCTGTTTTGTTTAGTTATTTTCACGTAGGCATCAGTTAAAATAATTTTTGCAGCTTGCAGTGCATATTTTATTTCATGGCACTGCACTACCCCGATACAACAAAATGTTGTGCCCTACTGTCTATAATCTAAAACAAAATCATAGTCATGTGTCAGCTTTTATCTAAACAACCATGTTTTTATTTGATTACAAAGTACTCCTGTAAAACAGTCGTTGCTTATCTGAGCAATACTTTAAGCCGTTACCAGGAAACTAATATTTGTATTTATTAGGATGCCCTGGAGTCTGCCATGAAGCATGGATTGTGGGGCCATGCTCTGCTGCTTGCCAGCAAAATGGACAGCAGGACACATGCAAGAGTGATGACCAGGTACTGGTTTGCTTGTTGATGAGTAGGATTTGACTGCCTGTTTTGCTAATGAGATAAAAGACTTGGTGCTCAGAAATCCTAATGTCAAAATCATGAGTTACCCTTAGTAGTTCATGCAAGAATTATGCTTTAATTGTACTTGTGTGTTCGTTGACATCTGTTACTTTTTAATCTGGGGCCTTCTGGCTGTAAACTTACACCTGAGAAGTTAATTCTCTGCCGCTCCTTCCATTTACGGGATATTTGATCGCTGTCGTATGTGGCCTTGCTTGGCAGGTGCTGTTAGTCAGGCTTGGAAAAAACAGTGCAGAATCCAGCTGTCAGCTTTGTTAAAGCCAATTAACTCTGGTACCTTCACCCTCCTTGTCTAAAAGAAGTAGATGTGTTTGTGCATGATTTGTCTGTAGGCAGAAAAACTTCTTTTGGCTTCCTGAGCCTGTGAAATCATGTACAAAGTCTCATAACCTGGCTTGGGGAGAATCCTGAGGTTTTCCTACCTTGGACTGACTGATGTTGGAGTGACAGATCCAGTTCACTGGGGATGTTTTCAACATGACCCAGTGGGCAAATGCTTATTCGGTGTGTTGTTTTCAAACAGCACTTCCTCCTCCCGAACTAAAGTGGGATTAATTGCCACTGAGAGCTGAAGTTCATTTTAACTGCTTACCCCGTGTTTGTGTTTTGTTTTTCTCTGCAACGTCTCTGTAGATTTGCCAACAGTCTCCCAATTAATGACCCTCTGCAGACTGTTTACCAGCTCATGTCTGGAAGGATGCCAGCTGCATCCACGGTAAGATTCAAGTGGGAGCTGCAGTGAGCAGTGTAGTTCCCAGCAGAAGTCTTTCCATGTGCTTTCCTAGAATGTCAGATAAGTTGTTCTGGTCCTTTTTAGGCTGAAGCACTTACCCATGCAGAGCTCCAGTCACTGATTTGACTAAGTAATTCTTCTAATTTTAGTGCTGTGGAGATGAGAAATGGGGAGACTGGAGGCCTCATCTAGCAATGGTGTTATCCAACTTGACCAATAATGTGGACTTGGAATCCAGGACCATTGCTACCATGGGAGACACTCTTGGTAACTCTTGGGGAATGAACAGGGTGATGACTGAAGGAAAAGCTTTCTGAAAGATTTGATTACTCAGCTTATTTTTTTTGAAAACAAGTGATTGCTGTGTAAAATATAAAATGGAACAGTTTTATGTGGCCTTGTCTCTGTTGTGAAGGAATTTGATGCAAAGCCAAACAATACAGGACACTGAGTTACAACGTGCCACTGAGATATCCTGAGTTCTCTCATTTATTTCTCTACAGCTTCTAAAGGCCTGCTGGATGCTGCTCATTTTTGTTACCTTATGGCCCAAGTTGGGTTTGGAGTTTACACAAGGAAGACAACAAAGCTTGTCCTAATTGGATCAAATCACAGGTTTGGCTTTCCTCTTTTTTTTTTTTTTTAACACAACTTTTTAGATGCAAAAATGAAAGTTTGAGAGACTGAGTTATGCTGCTCCCTTTATCCTCACCAGGAACAGCTGGTTTTGAGAGAATTGTTTGATGCCCTGCCCTTTTTTGAAGAGAATTTGGTGGTATTGTGTGTCAACAGAGTTATGTTTGTGGCTTTATTTCTGATTGACAGATCCATGTTTATTGTCAGCATATATAACTCTAATAATTACTTTCCCTCTCCTGTTCCCAAACAGTTTACCATTTTTAAAGTTTGCTACCAATGAAGCCATTCAAAGAACAGAAGCCTATGAATATGCACAGTCACTAGGAAGTCAGCCTGGCTGCTTGCCCAATTTCCAGGTGAAGAGCTGTTTTATGTTTTGGTTTGGATTTTGTTTTGGCAGATTTCACGCAAGGTTTTAGTCTTTCATGTGCTGTATGCATCATAGCAAATATTTAATTCATAGCATAGTGCCATATAGCTCTTCACTTAAATTTCCATGTCACTTTATTCATCTCTACATCCTGAACTTCTGAATTTTAAATCTTGTTACTGTAATTTTATATTCCAGAAGAAAAATCCAGCAGCATTTGTTGACACTAGCTGTATATAAATTGATAGCTTCTGTTGGATACATTGTGTGGAAGAGGAGAATTGAATGCTTCTTCCCTAAATTCCTTTTCCTGCCTATATTAGATGTGATCAGGGGATAGCTGAGCTTCCAGCTGAAACGTCAGACTGCCTTTCAGTTTTTTGCTTCTCAGGGTGTTGTGAGCACTTGGTTTACTTCTCTGCTTGCATCCCCCAGGTTTTCAAATTCATCTATGCTTGCAGACTGGCTGAAATGGGACTGGCTGCTCAGGCTTTCCATTATTGTGAAGTGATTTCCAGAACTGTCCTAAAAGATCCACATTACTATTCCCCTGTACTAATTGGCCAACTAATCCAGGTAAGACGAGGAACAGTTAAGTACTTGTGGCATCCTATCGTAGGTGGGAGGCTGTGGCTGAAGGTGCCTGGTGTTGGCTGGGGAACTCACCCTTTGCAATGATTCCTTTCCCCAGATGTCATCCCAGCTGCGCCTGTTTGACCCACAGATAAAGGAAAAACCAGAACAGGAATCTTTTATTGAACCTCCCTGGCTGATAACACTTCGACATGTGGATGGACAGATCAAGGTACTTCAGAATGTGCTTTTCTACATGAAGTTTTCTCTTTTCAGGATTAGTGTATTAGTGTTTTTCTTCGTACTGCTAATTACAGAAGCATATGAAGTGACCTTACGTATTCATGTCATTAACTGCAAGTGTTATGATTTAAACCAAGTGGATTTACCACACTTCAGTGCCTTCAGATCCAATACAGAATAGTTAAAATTATGAGACAGGCTTTTCTTAATACCATAATGCAAAGGAGAATTGCAAGATTCATGAGGTTGTAATAACTCCTGCTGGAAGCAGGGGATCTGCTTGCCAGAAAAATAAGTTGTGTGTGAATTAGTGTTCCTAGATTGTAACAGAGGGGGAAGTAGTTCCCATTTATTTAAAGAGATCTTTCAGAAATTTGAACCTTGAGCTAATTACTTGTGCCTCAGTTTGAAAACAAATGAACCCTTTAAATTGTTTGAACTTGGCCTGTAAATGGCTGACAGCTAATTTTTTGACTGGACACTAAAAAACCCTGTGTGCTGTTTTGACACGTGAAGATTTCCTTTGCTCTGTGTTCCCTGTGAGCTGGATGTGTGGTGCAGTGAATAATACCTCTCTTTTTTGTGCAGGAGGGTGCAATAGCCTATAACACAGACAGATCCACCCCCCCACCGTATGAATGCAGCACCCCCAGCTCCGAACTGGACCGGGCGAGTCAGTGTGATGGAGGAGGGGGCCGTGACGTGGGTCCTGGTGCTGAGAATGCCTTGTTGGCATCCCTGTTACCCAACATGGCTCAACAGATGCAAAGCGTGCAGCTGATGCCTTCAGGTCAGTGTTTCATATCCTTTGTGATAGACAGAAAAGAAAGGTTTCGGGTTTCTGATAGCAGAAACCACCTGGGGCTGGTTGGAGTGGTGGGGTTTCACTTCTGCATTGTGTCATTCATAGGGTAAAAGGTTCACACTGGAATTTCTGTTTAATTCTATCTCTTAACTTTGTTTTTTTCATGCTGCAGTACCTCAGGCTGTCCTTGATGGCTCAGCTGCAATGATTCCTCCTGGTGACCAGGAAGCTCGAAGTGTCCCTTTCTATCCAGTGGCTCCTCAGCCTCTTGGTCCAGGGCCTGGCTTTACACCTCCAGGATTTTCAAATCCATATGGGACTGAACCATCCTCACTGTATTTAGGGTCAACACTGCCACCAGGAGGGCCACCACAAGAAACTGAACCACGGCCAGAAGAGCAGACAAACCTGGAAACAGGTCTGGGATCTTAATGAACAGCTTTCCTTCCATATAAAGGGAGTGAAGTACTTTGGGGAATAATTCAAAATATCTCCATATTTAAAAAATAGTCAGGATTTGGGTAATGAGATTTAAAACCACCATGCAATGGTAAGGAAGCATCTGTAGAAAGTTATTGGATTCATGCTGCTTGTTTGACTTGCTTTAAAAGCCAGGTCAGACTCATCAGATCATGATTTAGACCCTGCCAGGTGTAATCCCTGGGATTGGCAGTTCTATTTCTAAGGTCTGTGCTTGGAGCCTCAGGGATTTCTCCCTGTGGACATGAGCTTCTAGGACCCTGATAAGTTTTAGTTCAGTGACAGCAGAACCTGACTCAAGTGAAGGCAGGAATACACAGGTTTGGCAGAGCCGAGTTTGAGATGTGAAAAACCTTTAACTGCCCCATTCTGATGGCTGAATCCCTCAGCCTGCTCTGGCCTGTGCTTGGAACAAACACAAATCCCTGCAGGAGGGGAGAAAAATAACAGCAACTGCAGTTCATGTTCTTTAAAGACCGTATTGTTTCTAGAAGAAGATTCATAACTATGAAAGCTTTTACCTTAAAACTGTTGTGGGACTTGAGGGTTTTTGGGTTTGATGTTGGTTTTTTGTTGTTGTTGTGCCCCCTGGTAACATAATCTGATTTTTTTTTAAGGAATGCAGAGAATTGCCCCAGAGTCTCCTTCACAAAACTCCTTCCCTGAACAGAGAGAGGAGGATTTCTATGGCAGAATGGCCAGCATGGTATCTTTATTTCATTTCTTCAGCAAGTGGCAGCTGCATTGCAGCACGATGAAAACACACGAGGATTTTGGGGCTCTTCAGAAAGACTTGAAGCTTAGTTTTTAGAAGTCCCCAAATAAGCAGATTAAATGTCTTTAATTGTGTGGAAGTTCTTGATAAAAAGTGAATGTTGTGTCAGATATTTAGCTGCATGTTTATTAAGCATTTATGTTCAATATTTTTAACATATACAAATACATTTAATATTTATGCCCTGGCTTTATATCTAACCAGGCACCAGGATGAAGATCCATCTTTAGGTTTATTTTCTAGGAACTTTTATATCTCTTCCTATTATGAACTTTTCAAAGAAGGAATTTGTGTAGCAAGGTGAAATATAACTCCTAACTCCAGCAGTGACAGCTTTGTCCTTTCCTGTATATTTGTAATAACAGGGCTATGGACAAAGATCCCGAACAACCTCAGAGTCTTCTGCTCATTCTGTGGGACGAGAGAGATCCAACTCTGCAGCAAAACAGCCCTCTCCTCCTCCCTCTGCTCCTGCAGGGAAAGAGACCAAAAAAGAAACCAAAAAGGAGGCAGCACCTAGAAAGGTAAAACTTTATCACTAAGGTGTACTTACAGCTGGAGGAGATTTCTTACCGTGTGTGGTAACCCCTGGTCCAGGGAATTGATTTCAGAGGTCTTAACTGTTTATTTTTATCTGTTAGGTGCAACTCTGGGCTCAGAGTTAAAGGCCCTAACTGAAAATGTGTTGTTGCTTGAACGTTTCTTTTAATCTGGCTGTAAAGACAGTGGGGAGAGAACCAACTGACTGGATTAATTTGTTTTTAGACTGGGGCAACCTGGTTCCGCTGGCTGATGGGAAAAGGAAAGAATGAGGCTCACCTGCCAGATGACAAGAACAAATCAGTAAGATCACAAAAACATTCATACACTTGAATTTGTTCCAGATGTTCTCCTGCATGACAGATGAACATTGTTCTGACAAGTAAACAAATGCTTGTAAAACTTTGAGGATTATGCTTATTCCAAGACTGGCTTTTTTTTAAAGAAATGGTTACAGTTGCTTTTAGGGGTTTTTTTTAACAGCTTGTGTTGACCTCTTAATTTTTGACTGTGATTTTTCTTGTAGATTGTTTGGGATGAACAGAAACAGCGCTGGGTTAATCTGGATGAACCAGAGGAAGAGGTAAAAATCTGAATCCTCATGGTTTTTCCAAGTGGAAAACAGAAATCTGGCACACAATTTTCTTTAATCTGTTATGGGCTCCTAAGAGCTGCCTTTTGCTGCATTTGGGTTAAAATGTGCAGTATCTTGAAACTAATAAACGGGTTACATTTGTATCTTTAGTTGTTGCTGTGGATTCAGTAACTTCAATTGAATTTACAAGGGAATTTGTTTAAACTTAGTCTGGTCTATCACTTCATTAGAGGTTGGCATCACCTAGACAGTTGCTTGTAAATTGACTTGCTGCAAACCAAACATAGGGAAAAAGGTAGGAAGACTCTAGTTTTGAAAATATAATGCTTTGTACAGCAAAGAATATCACACTTCCTGTCCATTCTTGTCATTTGAGAATCTGCCTAAAAACACAAGTGATAAGAACCACTGTTGTTGTTCCCTTTTAGAGTGAGTGTAGGTGGGTTGTAGAAATGCCTTGGCATTACTTAAGGTATCAGTTGGGAGATACTGATATTCCCAATTGAAATATCTGTTGGGAATATTGATTTGTAGACCCAATTTCATGCGCTCTGGAATAAGGAGAGGAGAAGTCAGGTGGATACTTGGTTAAAACTCTCAGTTGATGATGAGATTGGATTTTTTTTTTGTTCTCCCTGCAGAGTAAACCTCCGCCACCACCTCCAACAGGATTTCCTAAAGCTCCTCAGGCTGCTCCACCTGGACCTGGAGGCCCCCCTGGTGCCCCTGTCAACATCTTCTCCAGAAGAGCAGGTAACAGATAACATTGGTGCTTGAAGTATGGAAGAATTCAGGTTTTCTCTTGCATCAGATGTGAAGGCAGCAGTCTGGGCTTCTCTGGAGTTGTTTGGGAACAGTTGGCAACTCAGTGGAGCTGTGGCTATTGCTGGCTTTGCTTGTGCCCAGATCCTGCACTGTGACTTCTGTCACAACTGTATCCTGACGTGGGTGTTACTGTTTGTGTCCCTGGGGTGTTATGTTCTGATTCTGAAAGATGCTTTAACCAGCAAACTGTTCAAAATAGTCACAGGCATAATTAACACAAGGCTTATTTCTGTTATTTCTGCATCTTTCTGTCGTAGCTGGAAGCAGAGCTCGTTACGTGGATGTCCTGAATCCAGGTGGAACCAAGTCAAGCGGAGCAGTCCCTGCACCATCAGACCTGTTTGCCCCCTTGGCACCAATGCCCATTCCTGCCAACGTGTTTGTTCCAAACTCAGGTGTGTCACGTGGATACCGTTGTAGGGAGGTTGTATGGCTGTTTATGGGTATGGTGTGCTTTGCTAAATCCTGTTTCCTCTGCAGTTCCAGGGGAATCCCAGCCCATGGAAGGGAGTGGTGCAGCAGAGCACACACCAGCTGCAAACCA
Source organism: Cephalopterus ornatus (assembly GCA_013396775.1). Lineage (NCBI taxonomy): Eukaryota > Metazoa > Chordata > Aves > Passeriformes > Cotingidae > Cephalopterus > Cephalopterus ornatus. Next base: position 287,391 of record VZRE01012909.1, on the reverse strand, counting down.
AACCAACGCAGATCCCGCTGCAGCTGTGGAACCAGAGGTGGGTTACAAAAAAATGCCTTGTGGATATATTTCAAACTTCTGATTAAAAACCCCTCATGGTTCTGAGTAGCAGTTTCACAGCCACAACACATCAAGAATGTTGTTGTAGAAATTGTGGTTTAACGGTTTCTTTGAAGAACTGAAGAAGGGAAATGCAATTGCAAATGGAAGTGGGAATCCCATGAGAAGTTGCATTTCCTAATTTGGCAGGGCTGCAGGTTCTGTGGGTGCAGGATGTGCCAGGAAAGGGACCAGGAACATAGGAATGTTACACTGCATGTTTCACCTGCTTCATGTAAAATTCTGCTTCAGTGAGATCTGTAGCAGAAATGTGAAATAGCATCTTAGTAACGATGATAAACAGAAGTGCCTTGTTTTTCTTTAGTACTTAAACCCTGCAGCCCTTCCTTCTGGATCTGGACTTCCTGTTCCAAACCCTGATGGCTCCCAATCAGGCGAGGTAAGGCTTGATGCAAAGTAGTTAATCAACTTTTACGGCATATTTTAAGCATTAATTTGTAGTGGTCTTACTATTGGCCATCAAAAACAAGTAACTGATTCAGTTTCTGATGAGTAGCCAAGATGGAATATGAATGCCTCCAGAACTGTAGAGAAAAAAACCTCTAGGCCCGCATGAGAAGTTCCACCTCCATGTCCTACATTCTGTGATATGATCTCCTTTTCCCATATAAGTACCTTTATGAGCCTTTTTCAGAGTAAAATTCGAGAGCAGTTTGAGGATCTCTTCTTGCCTCCATGCATGCATGTAATTTCACTAATATTAAGTGCAAGACACGAGGAGAATAGACTGCTGTGTGCCAGGCAGAGTAACATTACCTTTGTTCCTACTAAATGTTTTCTATATCTACATAATTTTGTGCTTTAAGAAGTCCTTTTGATTTAAACTAACTTCTGGCTTTACGTTTTAGTTTTGGGTTTTTTTGTTTGTTTTTTTTTTTTAACTTGAAGTTGGTTTAACCTTTTGGCAGTGAGACTTTTACAATGAAATAAAACAACTGAAAGCTTGGGGCAGTGACATGCATGACGACTTTTTTATTTGTGTTTTTTTGTATTTGTGTGTTCTTGCTGTTTTGTAGCTTTCGCGCTCTAGTTCAATGAGTTCATTATCACGTGAAGTAAGCCAGCATTTTAATCAGGTACATGTGGCTGGCCATTCTCATTTATGTTAACTTATTTACTTTCCTCCCCCCTCTTTATTTCGTGTTTGCTCAAACACTAATGCTACTTTTAGTCATTCTCCCCTCTTCTCATTTCACAGAAATATCATTAAAAGTAGCTAATGATGTAGTGTTCCTTTTTACACTCAAACAGGGTCTTTAGTTTTGTGTATTTATAAGAGTGCATGTAATCCAGGCATGCTTTTTGTTTATGTTCCTAAGAGATTTACATAATGATTTCACCATCTTTTTCCTGGGATACTAAAGAAGTCAGTTGATTTTAAACAAAAAAAACCCAAACAAACAACAGCAAAAAAAAAAAAATCCCCAAACCAAACACAACAAATCTAAAAAGACACAAACAAGCAAAACTTAGTCATTCTGCTGCTGCCAGTCTCAAATTGGTAATAAACCATCTGCAAAAGTCCCTGTAGGAATTAAAGGAATGCTTCATCTCTGCTGTAAGTTCCAGAGCTGTGGAGTCACCACGAAGGGGTGACACAGACTTTTCTGATATTTCTTAGTAAAGCCAAACCTGACATAGAATGTTTATTTTGGGGCAAGCCCTAAGGTGTACTAACAAAGGCAGAAGGTACTAATTCAGTGGAGTTGCACCGGTGTCTTGTGTTGGTTTTGCATGCTTTGGATCTTCAGAGCTACTGACAGTTTATGCATGTGTGGCATTGTTTGGCCAATTCCTACGTTAAGCAAGTAATAATCTAGATCTGGATGCAAACCGTACCAGCACTCTGCAGTTGTTACAATATGCTGTGCTCTCCATGTTGGTGGCATTATTCCTGTGAATATTTGCTCTGTATGACTCAGCAAACCACGTTTGAGAGGCAGCAAAGCTCTGCCCTGCTCTAACTGCAGTATTCTCTCTCTCCAGCCTGCCAGTGTACCACCCTCGGGGGCACCTGCAGCAGGAGCAGTACCGTTCTACAATCCCTCTCAATTTGCACAAGTGAGTAAAGGCCTCATCTTTCCTTTGCCTTATTCCTATTATCCAACACTGCCCAGAGAAGCTGTGGCTGCCCCGTCCATGGAAGTGCCCAAGGCCAGATTGGATGGGGCTTGGAGCAACCTGGGCTGTGGAAGGTGTCCCTGCCCATGGCACGGGGTGGGACTGGAGAGTCTTTAAGTTCCCTTCCAAGCCAAATCAGTCTGTGATTCTGTACTTTGAACAAAACATGATTTTGTGCTTAACCAGCTTAATCTGGATTGTTCCATGTAGGGTATTAAATGTGCTCAAAGACCAGTCTGGCACCTGTTTAATTTAACAGGTTTCCGTTCAAAACTTTATTCCCAATTTTTTGTAATTTGTCTCCAACAGGACACTTTTACAGAACACTTTTTTTTTTTTTTTTAATTTCTGTTCTTCCTTTTTTCAGTCTCCTGCATCCACTGGAAGTTCAAGACTGGGAAGAATTGGACAGAGGAAGTATCCAACATTGAAGTAGAATGCAATGGCTTTGTATTTGGAATCCTCAATCATGTTCTGAGTATGCAAAGAACTATTCAGCCTTATGGCACGTGGTATCAGCTGCAGTTGACATGACAGAAATTTAATGATGGGTGATTTTTTTTCATGGGTCTCCCTGCTTGCACCTCATCTACGCAAAACCATTACCAAACATGAAATATATGTAACTTTTCCTTTTAAAAAAAACCTGGCTAGAAATAGCTTTGCTGTGATAAAGAATAGACACAGGGGAGGAAATAGTTGCTGTCTGTTACAGAACCTATTTGTAAATTGCATAGGCAATTTATTCCTTATTTTAAACCTATTAGTGTGACCTTCCAAGGCATAGTTTCAGGGATTCCTTAATTTCTGAAGGATGCTCCCCTCCCAGCAGTGGCGGGGGGGGGAAAACATGTCCACATTGTAACATAACACTGTGGCCTTAAGAGGACCATGCACAGTTGTGATGCTTTGCCAGGAGGTGGAACTGGATCTGTTCCCCTGGGAGACGCCTCGCGCTGGTGTGTTTCTGGGAGCGGGGAGGGGGCCACAGCTCATCCAAATAAATTGACCTACGTTGAATGAAAAACTGTGACTGTAATCTAATACTGATTTGATTTGGAATCTTTCCTAGTCTGTATGTAGTTTGTGGTTTAGACTACTTGTAAAGCCAACTGTATAGTGGGAAGGAGCTCTGTATCATAGCCAATGCTGTTCTCTTGACGAGTGAGTGTTCGTTTAAGTGCAATACGGTTACTTGCTTTCTCTCAAACTGCTGGCACTGTGCAACTGGGGGGTAACAGCTTGAAAGTTCTGTTTATTTTTTTTTTTTTTTTCCTTTTGAGTGCCAGAATCAGCGTAATAATCCGTTCTTGAATCTCCATTACTAAAATAACCAAGGTCTTAAGTAGCTAACAGACGAATTTCAAACGTACTAAAAGTAGGTGGATTAGACCTCTACGGATGGACTCTAAAATCTTTAGGTTTAATATAGGAAATCCTGAAAACCATGATATGCAGCATTTATATTCAGTGAAGAATCTGAATTATCTACAAAGAGAGAAATAAACTTTAAATATTTATTAAATCATTAGGCCATATTTTATTTAGAACTTGTCACCAAACTATTTGATTTTACTTGAATTTCTGCCCGGGAATAGAAGTAACACGAATGTGAAATTGCCAGTGTTGGTCCCCCATTGTTTTGTTTTTTCTTTTTCTGAATAACACCACTTTTCTGAGATCATGATAGCCTTACATGTGTCCCAAAAGTTTTGTACACGGCCGAAGTAAAAGGCTGTTGGGGGGGATTAGAAACCTCTGTGTGATGGTCCGTACTCAATTCCAGCCGTGGGCAGCAGCAGTCAGTGTGGTTTACTTTTCTATAATTGAAACCTAATCAGACACTTGGCTTTCCTCTAGTCCAGCCAGGCTGCTGATTATTTTCTCCTTTCAGTAGAGACTGCCAAACAACTTCATTCAAGGAGGCTCCCTCGGAGCTGGGAGCAGCTGTCTTTCCTAAGTGTAAGATTTGACACTGTAAATTCTTAAATAAAATATTTTGCGCTCTGGAGCACTTTCACATTTTACTTTCTTCTTGTGGTTTATTGCTTTAGCGAGCTGGGTGGAGGAGAACCTCTCCTGTTCGTCGGGGAAGGATCCGTGTGAGGATCCTGGAGCCTGAGGGAGCCTGGAGTGCTCAGCGTTGGAACTGGCTTTGTGTGTCAGGAGTAGGTTTAGATGAGATCCTGGGAGGAAATTCTTGGCGGTGAGGGTGCTTGAGACCCTGGCACAGGTTTCCTGTAGAAATGATTAATGTCCCATCCCTGGAAGTGTCCAAGGCCAGGTTGGACGGGGCTTGGAGCAACCTACGATAGTGGAAGGTGGGCCCGTAAGGTCCCTTCCAGCCCGAGCCGTTCTGCGATTCCATGATCACTGTCTGTGTTGAAATGTTCAGAATCAAAGCTTTGAGCCTTAATACAGGCAACTTTTAATTTTTTTTTTTTTTTACGAGTGTAAAATGTTTGCTTTAAGCCGCGTGTTTAAACGCCGCCCGTGTCGTGACAGTGGCGACCGTGGGGCGATTCCCCGCTCCCTCAGGGCGGGCGCTCCTCCGGCCGCCAGGGGGCGCTGCCCGCGGGCCGGGCCCGGCGCCGCCGTTGCCAGGGAGGGGCCGGGGCGGCCTCAGAGAGAGCGGGACGAGGGCGGCACCGCCGCCGGCACCACACCGCCGCCGGCCACCACACCGCC
>VZRE01012909.1:267022-282412 GCA_013396775.1 Cephalopterus ornatus | reverse complement strand
CGGGCCGAGCCGGGACCGAGCCGTCCTGCCCGGCGCCGGGGATGCGGGGGCGGCCCCGCCGTGCCCGACCCGCGCTCGCCCCGGGTTGCCTTTGCGGGGGCGGGGGCTGGTCCGCGGCAGCCGCAGAATGACGAGGTGCTTCCCCCCATCCCTGTAGGGCTTTGCCTTGAACCCCGTTTCCGTCCGCTAAACCCACCCCTCTCTCGGGTGTTGGCTCGGTGTCAGCGGCTGGTGCGAGGCAGGCAAAGGCGGCAGCCATCCTCCTGCCGTGAGATGGGTGGAAATTTCCTGGCCTCGGGCAGCCCGGTGTGCTGGTGACGCCGTGTGTGTACGGCGAGGAGAGCGAGCTGGGCTTTGTGTGCAGGTCGAGTTTCCTCTCACTCTGACAGGGCACGCAGCCTTTTCTTGCAGAAGTGTTCACACAGCCCTGGTGTCTGCAGCAGCGAGGAGATCAGTTCTCTGCTCTGCTCTTGATAAAAGGAATAACGGTGTTTTTCTAACAAGGTCACGCTGAGGTTTGAGTTGTGCTGGAGAGAGGTCCTGCGAGGAGATGCTTTCTGATTAAGTATCACAATTCTCAGCTCCATAACTTTTTATCCTTCTGTGTTTCTCTTGGGGAAAACCAGCTATCCCACGTCTTGGAATTTTTCAGACCATGCATCTGCCTGCACGTGCACCTGTCCTTCATTCCCAGGTAAAGACTGAGCTGTCTGCAATTCCCATGCCTTGCTGGCATAGTTAAAGCCCTGTGAACCCACAGGGTGATAAAGGGAAGGAAACTATGCTGTGAGGAACTTTTCACCTGGAGCAGCATCCACAGCTGGTACCTGGGGGAGGATGAGCACTCCAAATGGATTTCCACAGCACTCAAGGGCGTGCGTTACTCAGAGCATGGAGGGTGGAGCAGTGCAGGACCTGCAGGCTAAAAAAGCTGGAAAAGCAGCCAAAAAGGAGGCTGGTGGCAATGTGGCACATCCTGCTGAAGGTCCTGTGAGTGTGGGCACCCCTGTAAGTGAGACCTTAAAGCTTCTACCAGAGGAGCTCAAAGCCAATATGAAAATTAAATCGATCACTCCAAGGCCTCCCCGAAAGCCCCGGCTGGAACGTGCTGCGTCTCTGGATGAGAAGAGCTGGAGGAGGTGGAGGCGGTTTAGGACGAGCCAGGAGAGCCTGACTGATCCCAACGACACGAGTTCCTCCAACGGTTCCCTGCAGGAAGCGTCCCCCAGCCCTCCCAACAGGGGCAGGGCGAGCCCCTGCCATCCCTGCTGCCAGCAGAATTCCTTGCACAGTTCACCAGACACCTCAGAAGCCAGTCCCGTGGGGAAGAGCAGGGGAAGCACCTCCGACCTGGGGAAACGAGCCTCCGAGATCTCCAGTGCCTTTGGGGGGCTGCTGCGGGGGAAAGCGTTCACAGGAGGCAAACCCCGGCTGTCCCAAATCATGCCAGCTCGCCCCCTGCCCCCCATGGAGCTCAACGTGGCCTCTCACACCCTGAGGACAGCTAATAGGATCGACTCAGATTGTCTGGATTACCGACATTATTCTCAGCACAAGTTTGGGAGGGTGAGCAGCAGCCTGAGCGACACCCGGCTGCACGGCAATGGGATGGTGTACGACAGCTGCTCCACAGACTCCATGAAATCCACCTTCAGCCTGCTCACTCCCATTCGAGCCAAGGATGTCCGGAGCCGGTAAGTCTCCCGGCTTCTCCTGGCAAAAGTTTGGGGGGTGTCAGCAGGGAGAAGAATCCCACTGGGCAGGGGCTGGCAATGTCCAACTGCTCAGAAAGCACAGAAGTCGTTCTGTGTTGTTTAACCTATGCTATGGAGACTGGAAACAGTTGGAAGATGAAGAGATTGGTACAGATACTCTGTGTTTACTCCTTTTAGCTGATTATTTTCATTCTCGTGTTTGATTTGCTGTCAGTTTGTTTGTAATATTTACATAACCTGTTTTGAAAATTTAGAAACAGTAACCGTGCATGCCAACCATTGGGAGAACTGGGTTTTTTTAAATCTAAAAGTATATTGGGCTTGAACTGAAGTGTTAAATGGCAGGTAAAATACCCAAATATTTTAGCTTGAAACTATCATGCAGGGCACGCAGTGTTATCACTGTCCTGTAAAGTGCTGTGAGACCTCTGCAGATGTTGTGCTTTTTTGGCTTCTGGCAGGATCAAATCACCTATTGGGAACTGCTCCAGTGTCCCACAGGAGCTCCTCTGCCCCAGCTTTTCCAGGCAAGAATCTAGTCATTGATTCAAAGGATGAGAGTCAGTGGTAGAGGGGAAAATAATTCTGAGATAAATTCAAGTGTTACTAACTGGTAAAAAAAGCCCCTGGGATAGATTGTTACTTGTTTGCCGTGAGGGTTTTCTTCCACTTCCCTCCCTGAAACAGCTGGAGGCAGTGGGTTGCCCAGTGCTCCCTGACATTGTGCTGTCATCGTTATTTGCAGAGCTTAAGCAAGATTAAAAATGCTTATTCAACGGGCAGTCCTTGTGCCAAGAGCCCTTGCCTGTGTAAACAGCGTGTCCTTCGGAGGGGCAGGAGGTGTGGGACGGATCTGTCCTTTCCAAATGTGATATTTTGAGACCTCAGGCTCAATAAATTCTTTATTTGATGAGCTGAATTGGAGGAAGAGTGTGAATTTGAGTCTTTGATTAGGAGAAACTTGGTGCCAGAACACCGGGCATGGTGGAGCTATTTTGATGTTTTAAGTAGAGCAAGGTGCTTCAAGATACTGCAATATCATGGAATCTCAGACTGGTTTGGGGTGGAAGGGACCTTAAAGCCCATCCAGTCCCACCCCCTGCCACGGCCAGGGACACCTTCCCCTATCCCAGGTTGCTCCAAGCCTCTTCCAGCCTGGCCTTGGACACTTCCAGGGATGGGGCAGCCACAGCTTCTCTGGGCAACCTGAGCCAGGTTATCAAACCAATCTCTTCATTCTGTGTCTGGGGTAAGTATTAGTGGGGCTGAAGACTTAGATGGCTTCAGCCTTCTCATCACAGCACCTGGGCAGCATCAGCCTCATCATCATTATTATCATCATCATCATCCTCGAGTCCTGGCTTTGAAAAGCTGGTTTATGACAATGGTTTTGTTTTACTGTAGATGATCTACAAACTCTCTGTAAGAGTTGGAACTTTATAAGGAACTTTAGGCAATCAGAACAATATATAAATACTAAATACTATATTCTTGAATAACTTGAGATTCAAGCATTACAAATCATTATTCCATGCCCTTTCCTTAGATACTCTTTTATGGATCTTCTGTTCACAGGAGCTATTTGGAAGGCAGCCTTATGGCAAGTGGTGCCTTACTGGGAGCAGAAGAACTTAGCAGATATTTCCCTGATCGGAATATTGGAATTTTTGTGGCCACCTGGAACATGCAGGGTCAGAAGGTAAGTGCACAGAAGTCTCCACAGTGGTAAAGTTACCCCTGCTTTACTGATAATTTTCTCTTCATGAACATGTTCCTCATCAAACTGAGTTCAGCATCTTTATCAAACTACAAGGTACTTTTCTTGTAAATCTTAGCACAACTAATACTGCTTTTTAATTGTTTTTCTTTTCTTTTTTTAATTTCTTTTATAATAGGAACTTCCAGTGAATCTGGATGACTTCTTATTGCCAACAGATCCTGACTATGCCCAGGACATGTATGTCATTGGGGTTCAAGAAGGCTGTCCAGACAGGTAGCAAAAACAATGTAATGAACCATCTTCTTTTATTGTTAACTAATTACTTTGAATTAGCCTGGAAATAGTATCCATCATAATCTTAGTATTTTCACTAATCAGCACGTTTATAAGACTGAATTCATTGCATGAGCACCAGGGGAAATGGACTTTGGAGAAAAAAAGGCACAAAGATCTGTAAATCATAGAGTCAGGGAATGGTTTGGGTTGGGAAGGATCTTGAAGTTCATCCAGTTCCACCCCCTGCCATGGGCAGGGACACCTTCCACTATCCCAGGTTGCTCCAAGCCCTGTCCAACCTGACCTTGGACACTTCCAGGATGGGGCAGCCACAGCTTCTCTGGGCATACGGAATTTGGTCCTGTTAGAGCAGCTGATGGCAAAATCCTGCTGCTTCCTGTTGCACCTCAGCCCAGCTCTGAGGGGCTCTGAGCTGCCTCGGCTGCGCAGCTGCTCCTTAGTCGTTCAGTGGAGGTTTTGCTTACTGTTCATTGATGTTCTGTATCAGAGGGACTGCTCTGTTTCCACAATACTGATTTCCTCTCTGGTTGTTGTCTCCTGTACTGTCTGTGTGATCCAGCTGTTGTTCTTTCCTGCAGAAGAGAGTGGGAGATCCGCCTGCAGGAGACACTGGGCCCCCACTACGTCCTGCTCTACTCGGCCGCACATGGGGTGCTCTACATGTCGGTCTTCATCCGCAGGGACCTCATCTGGTGCTGCTCAGGTGTGTGGGGAGCTGAAAACACTGCTGCCAGCCAGTGTCCTGGCTTGTTCTCCCTCTCCTAACTTCCCTGCTCACTGTCTCTAGAGGCTTTCATAGAATCATAGAATCATACGGGTTGGAAGGGACCTCTGAGATCATCAAGTCCAACCCTTGATCCACTACTACCAGTTACTAGACCATGGCACTAAGTGCCACATCCAGTCTCTTCTTAAATACCTCCAGGGACGGAGGATCTACCACTTCCCTGGGCAGCCCATTCCAATGTCTGATTGTCTTTCCGTGAAAGCTTCTTGTTTTTGTCCTTCCAGAAGTGGAGTACGCCACGGTGACAACTCGAATCGTATCTCAGATCAAGACCAAGGGAGCTCTGGGAATCTGCTTCACGTTTTTTGGGACCTCCTTTCTCTTCATCACCTCCCACTTCACATGTGAGACATTTGCAATCTTGTTAGAAGGGTCCTGTTTGAGGGAGGAGGGGAGGGAACTGTACAGAGGTGAAAAAGCAGGACAGGCTGAAGGCAAAGCTCAGGATTGCTGAGCTGAGAATGATAAGGGAGGAGGATTGTTTGGTAACAAACTTACAAAAGAACCGCGTTTATTGAAACAGAAATGAACTCTGCACCATTGTATTCCTTTTTCCACACCTTCTGTCATTATTTTTCAGTGTGTGAGTTCCCTGGGTCGGTGTCCCATTTTACACATGGAGAATGTCTGATGCCCTTTAGGAAGGTCCCGTTATAACCAAAAATGGGCATTGAATGAAAATTATTCATTGTTGGCAGTAATGGGGTTTGTGTCTTTCAGCTGGGGACAGTAAAGTGAATGAGAGGAAACTGGACTACAATAAAACCATTCAAGCCCTTACGCTTCCCAAGAATGTTCCAGACACAAATCCATATCGATCCAGTTCTAGTAAGTGTGAAACCGTGACTGTGTGAGAACCCAACAGTCTGTGCATTGTCTTTCAGTCTGCACTAAGGAAGAGAGAATGAGAGTTATAAATTGAGAGAGTGTAAAAAGAGACCACAGGGCTTTTTGTCTGAGGATGGTTATTACACAATTCTTTTCTTTTTCGTGTTTTTGGGGGGAGGGGGTATTTGAGAAAGCAATTGAAGTGGGAGAGAGAAAATTCAAAAAGGAATTTTTATGTGATGTATTTTTCCAGCAATATGATAATTTTGGTGCAATTATTAACAATATTACAGATGTGTTTTACTTTCCAAGTGTTTTCTAGAGCAATTAGAAATTAATTTATTTCAAAACTTAGGAGAAAGAACGTTATGTCACTTTGCACATACACAGGTCAGTGTATTGTTTGCCAAATTCCATTATTGTTTCTTAACACTGTGCTGATAACATCATGCCTAGGTAAGCAGTCAAGTCTTTTTTCTGGAAAGATGAATTGACTCTTCATCTGCAGATTAGGGTTTTGTGTTCACCCTGGTTTTAGTCCTGTAGATAGTTTGGTGTCTTTTCAGCTTTTTCTATGATGTTTAAAATTTCGGTTCTGTTTCTGCTGGGTTTTTTATAACCATATTCTGTGATGGTCACAGGCAGAAAACATGCTCAAGTATCACATCTCCTGGTAGGGAAAAGAAGGGATTTATGCCTGTTCCTTGACCACACCTGGCAGCATATCCTGAACACTTGTGGCCTGAATTTGCAGGTGATGTCACAACTCGGTTTGATGAAGTCTTCTGGTTTGGTGACTTCAACTTCCGACTGAACAAGGACCGTGAGACTGTGGATTCCATCCTGAACCAGAACCCGGACACAGACGTGTCCAAGCTCCTGGTGTACGACCAGCTCACCAGTGAGATGAGTCGGGGTGAGAGGCAGCTGTTTTCCTCCCTCATCCCCGGGAACAAAGATATCTGCACACAGGACTAATCACAGCCAGTTTACTAGAGACCTTTCCTGCTTCCTTTTGTTGCATTCCCTAAAAAAGGAAGTCAGATACAGTGGCAGTGTGTCAAGGGACCTTTTGCTGTAGCATTTTATCCATAGTTTAATCTCCCTATCCATAGTTAACCTCCCAAGCCATTTGCTGCTGTTTCATCTGACTCTCCATAACCTGGGACACCATTCTGTCACAGAGTCCAGGGAATTTGGATTTGAACATTTGAGCACTTGCAAAGCAGCACAGGCTTTCAGTGAAAGGGGAAGTGCATGGACCAGGTGTTGTTTAATTGGCCACTGACTAAACATCCACTGGCTATTTTTTATCCCTTTCTGGAGCCATGTTTTTCTAGTCATGTATGTACATGGCTGTTGTTTCTAGCCAGCATTAGTAGAATCAATGCAGAAATGTGCTGGATTCTCAGGAAGGAGGAATTTGTTCATGCTGTTCTCTTCCCTTACAGGGTCTATTTTCAAAGGATTCCAAGAGGCTGATATCCATTTCCGCCCTTCCTACAAGTTTGACATAGGGAAGGACAGCTATGACACCACTTCCAAACAAAGGACTCCTTCCTACACGGTAAGGGATGATTTCAGCACCTCACACCTGCACCAAAGGGGATCCAGATGTGCTGAGATTTGTGGCTTAAGGGCAACAGGGCGTGTGGGTCTGGTCTGGAAGAAAGGATTGTTGAACCTGTGAGCACAGGGAGAGTTTGGCACAGGCTGTTAACCTCATTTTCCCTGCCTTACATCCTGTTTGACTGGATTCTGGATTCTCCCTTGTGCTCAGAGCTGGGCATAGAACAGCTCTTGGGGTCAGACACACACTCTTCATGAATGGATCCCTGCCCAAGACACTTAATTTCACCAAGTGATAAATGAATGGGTTTGTCTCTTGTGAACCAGTGCTGCTTTCATGGGTGGGTGGCTCTGCAGAGGGAGTTACCAGCACTCTCCCCTCTCTGTCTCTGTCTCCAGGACCGGGTTGTGTTCCGCAGTCGGTACAAGGACGACATCCAGGCTGTCAAATATTCCTCTTGTCCCGTGATCAAAACCTCAGACCATCGCCCTGTGTTTGCCTTGTTTCGTGTGAAAGTGAGGCCTGGCAGAGACAAGTTAGTACCTCCTTGTGCTGCTCTGTGTGATTGCACATGGCTCCAGGGATCCTGAGGATATGCTCCTGTTTGGAGTTTGTCCTCTCAGAAGTCCTAAAATAGAGTTTATCCCATGTAGCTCTCTGCAGCCTGTTTGATTTTTATGCTGGTGGCCAGAGCAGTGAGAGCTTAAATCTTGCACTGACAGCTGAAATCCCTGCTTCCAGGTCCCTTAATCCTCCTGAGGGGGATAAACAGAGCCCATTGGAATTGATTGTAAATCTGTGTTTTATCTGAGATGCAGTTCTTTGTTTTCCCTATCAGCATGGGCAGCTTTCCTGTTCTCCTTTCCCTTTTTGGGATCAATGCTATTTTCCCTCCCCAGTGGTGCCTGCATTTCAGCATAGCTGGATGTCAGTGGAGTATTTTGAGACCCTCCAAGTTCCTAATGTCCAGCTGTGGATGTTTTACTATTAGAACTCCTTAGAAAATTTGGTTAAGTCACTAAAATTTATTTATTCTCTCTTCTGTGAGCAGCATGGTCAGGGATTTCAAGACCCAGGTATCTAGCAAATGGTGATTTCTCCAGGCATTTGATCAGTGGGGTTTGGTTTAGGATCATAAAGATCCTTTATATATGAATGCAGGCATAGTCATGCTTAAATTGAAAGTACATTTCCCTTTTACACCAGCACTTTCTCCATTTAAATATGTTGTGAAAAACCTTAACTTTTTGCTGTGGAAGAACAACTTTTGTTTCTCCCACAGCCGCAGCTGAACGCATTAAGAAAGTAAAAATTAGGTTTCTGGCCTTTATGTTGTATCAACTAGTTGGGAAATGTTGGGCAAAGAAGAATTCATTTATGCCCTGATCTATGGCTTTTGTTTCTGTTGTAGCATTCCACTTGCTGCGGGGCAGTTTGACAGAGAACTGTATTTAATGGGAATAAAGAGGAGGATTACAAGGGAACTTCAGAAACGTCGGGAGCAAAAGGACCAAAAATCCAGCAGCATATGTAGCATTTCTTGAGCTGAGAGCCCTGCAATGCTTGTGGTAGAGGTGCCCCGAAAGAGGATTTCAGGCCATGGCAAACTCTGCAGGGAATTGTCTGCTTAAGCACCTCTGGCAGTTGTGAAGAATGTCTTAAACCTCATCCTGCATTCATCTGCATGAGCTAATCCGTGTAGCTCAAGTGCTTTTGCCGAAGAAAAGGAGTCAGTTATTTAAGACATCCATCCCAACAGGTAAAATGGATTTATTTTCAACCAGACTATCTTAGGAAGCCACCAGGTGCAGCCTGTTGGTTGTAGGAGGACTCCACCCAGGGGCACAGCTGCTGGAACAGGCATCACCTGGGCCAGGGGACCTAAGCAAAGCCTGCAGAAAGGTGAATTTTTTTGTTTGTCTCTTTGGTTTGGCCAGATCTGCTCACATACAGTGTGGGGTTGGGTTTTGCTCCTTCTCTGCAGCCAAGTGTACAGTATTCTGTAAAATGAGTACGAGGGACCAGCGGATGAACTTCGGCAGTTCTGTGTGTGGATGGTGCTCCTGTGTTGGGCTTTTTGGGTCCTCTACAGCAAGATGTGTGTGAATGTACTCCTGTACAATGAAGTGTAGAAACATTGCCTTTCAATAATCATTCTATAGGCCTTCTTGTTACTAAGGGGGTAAATACCCTGCTCTCAGGCCATATATTTGGCTGCTTGAAACAATCCCTCCCTGACCTCACTTGCCCTCTCCAGGGCTCACAAAACACTACCTGCCTTCAGCAGCAGGACACCTGAATTGAGATGAATGGTTTAAGGACACTACTGTGTGATGCTTCACCAAAGTGATGCCAAGTGAGGGTACCAGGGAGGTCTGCAGAGCCCAGTCAGCTCCATGCAGTTCCATCACCTCCAGTCACAGTCAATTCCTTTTGGTTTTGTTTTCCAACTCGGTGAACCGTGAATAACTTGCTCTTTTTGAAGTTGGTGTTGTCTTAAGGCTAAACATACTACAAGGACCAGTATGGCAGTGGTCAAATGTTAAGTACAGCTAATACTTAAAAAACTCCTCGTGGGCACAGATGGGCTGGATCATTCATCACCTTTAGTACCTAAAACACCAAGCAAACACCTTGGAGGAAGTGCTGCTGACTATGCAACCTGTCCAAGACAGAGCTTCGGTTCTGCGGTACATTTTTGGCACTGACCTGTCTGTAGCCATCAGGTACTTTGATTTCCTTTCTTTTTAAAGGAATAAAAATAAATTAATGCAATACCTTAACTGAGAACCAGCTCTTACTGTTGACAGAACCAGAGTTCTTTGTGTGATGCATGTTTGGGTGACCTGAGCCATTTGTCTTCAGTAGGACAGTTTTCTCTGGGATTTTTAGAATTGAGCAAACAAATTTTTAGAATTGAACAAACGTTTCACCTGCCACTGCAAGAAACACAGCCCTTGGCTGATGAATTTCAGGAGTTTTACTACTTGCTGCAGCTGTTCAGAGGCCTCTTTATTTCCTTACAAACATACACAACAACTGAACAGGGTTTACAGACTGTGGGCTGCACAAGAAGCAATGCAACGTTTTTTTCTCGTTGCATGAGGGTAAAGCAGGTAAACAGCTGCCTCACAGTGCTCTGCTCCCAGTTTGATTGCTCCTCACCATACACAGCTAGCAGTGAAGTGCTGCAACGCAGCTGTTTATGTTTTTAAACCCATGTGTTGGGGGAATTATGTAACTCAAATGTTTTATTCCTGTTTTGAGTCTCTTCAGTACGTCACGTGTGGCACTTGGCTTTCTGTAACGTGGTGTCAGTCAAGACCATAATGTTTCTAAATGCTGTAATTTTGTGATGTTGACTCTCAGCTGAGGGACATCTCTGCTGTGAGACAGATGATTCTGTCTTTTTGCAAGGCCTTAAGTTCATCTGAGTGACACTGAGGAAATGAGGTGCAAGTTTTAAGGTGCAGCAGCAGCAACTCCTTTAATAACTGTTTGTGAAGCAACCCCTGGAGGAAAAGAACTTTTATTCTTTAGCAAAGTTCACTTCTGGGTGAAAAACCTGAAGAACAGGATCATTTTCATTCTCAGGTGTCCATGTAGCATTATGCACAGTATCTCTGCACATGAACTCCACAGAAACTTGGTTATGCTGTGGGTCTGCTTCCCTCTGAGCCCCAGCAAATGATCAAGTTATTCCCAGACACGTGACTCCTGGTGGGTACTACTGATGAAATGAATCCATGATTTGTAACAAAACCTGGACTGCAGGAAACTTTTTTTCCAAACTTGACAGGGATAATAACTATTATTGTCCTAATTCAGTTTGAGCAAGTCTTTGTCCACCTTGGTAACAGCTATAAATACTCCTTGAATTCAGACGTGTAAGCCAAGCTCTTTAAGGTGCCACCAACATCCCTCGGGAAGGAATCCCACGTGAGCTCTTCGCAGTCCGGTGCTCCGAAGCAGCTTTTGCTCAGTGGCAGCACAGCTCCGTGGTTGCACAGTATGCCTGGGAAAGACCTGGGGGAGGGAGGGTGGTACAGCAACATTATAATGTGAAAACCACGTTCCAAAAGAAGGGAGTCCGTGAGCCTGGCAGGAACGTGCCGCTCTATCGGAAGAGCCGGTACAGCCGCGGGAGCCGCCCATCCTTGCTGGAAAGCGCCGCCTGGATGTGCTCATAGGAGGGCAGGTCTGTCAGGTCACCCAGGGCAGCCACAGCTGGCTTCTTGTGGAGCATCTTAGTGACCACCCTCTTGATATCAGTAGGTTTCACCTGACCTGTAAGTAGAATGATACTCAGAAAAACAATCACTGACTCTTTTCTTCCATGCTTCTGGTTTTTCCTTCCTTCTGACTAAAATAAGCCCTGTGCTACCTTGAAAGCAATCAAGAACGGTTTGAAATATATTTGTTGCGGTATTTATGCCCCCAGGCTTTCTCAGGCCATTCAGCTGCACTGCAAGAATACGTTCTTAGTTGCCCTGCCCCGACTGTACCTGCAGTTTCACTCAAGGCAAGGCAGAGCATTTGTACTCACCGATGAGGGCACAGAGCTCATGAGGTAACTTCCTTGTGTTTGTGGCCAACACCTGCCTTCCCACATCCTCAAAGATCACTGGCCTGGACTCAAGGTTCATCATGAGCATGGACTTGAGCTGCGTCTTCGCTCGCTCAAGTTCTACCTGTGAAGGAGCGGGAAAATACAAATAATGTTCCAAAAATTCTGGTGGCTGCTCTCTAACACAGGATAACATGGAAGAGTTCTGCAGTGTGTTCACAGAATCCCAGTATGGTTTGCTTGGAAGGGACCTTGAGGCTCATCTCTTTCCACCCCCCTGCCATGGGCAGGGACACTTTTCTCTACCCCAGGTTGCTCCAAGCCTTGTCCAACCTGGCCTTGAACAATTCCAGGGATTATTTCAACTCAAAAGACCATCTGCAAGTTCAGATGTGCTACTGACCTCTCCCACTGCTCCTGCCATGAGGATGAATTCTCTGGTGATGATTTCCACCATCTCCCGAACCTACGGAAAACAGATCATTGAAAGAAGATCAGAACAGCACTTACTGTGTCAGCACTACTGTCTGGTACTGAGTGGTGTGGTTACTTTTTAAGGGCACCTGTCTTTGAATACAGGACTCTGTACCTGTTTTGGATCTGCACTGGCGTGGATACACAGGAGACCTGTGTCCTCATAACTGTGGTGGTAAGAGGTTGCATTGTACATCCAGTGGTGCCTGTGGGTACACAAACAGCATTTATCAAATTTAAAACCCAGAATTTACATGTGAAAATTAAACAAATGTGGACAGTGAGTGCCCTCCCAGTGCACTTTCAGGATTCTCTCAGCAGTGCCAATGAGACTTTCACCCTCTCAAAATGCCAACTGACAAACCCAGTCCCACGCTTCAAGCAGAATAACCTGGGGATGTTTGCTTTCATTTTTTTCCATATGACCCTGCTGGAGGACTGTTTCTGCCACCCCTTAAAAGGCAAACCAACCTGTTGAGCACATTGAGGTACAGTCGGGTGAACATGCCCTTGCCAGGCCCTCCAGCTGAGAAAGAGCCACCACCTCCCATCATCATGTTTAGCACCGCGAAGGGAATGAAATCGTCCTCCTGAATTGCAACAAGAAATTCAGTCAGATTCAAGGGTCTGGGGTGAGTAAAAGGGAGAGAAAGAAAAAAACATGGCACAAGAAGAGTGGGAAGGTCAGTGCCTGCAGCCAACTGTCAGTGGAAAAGCTGCTTGTCTGAACACGCAGCAGCAGGAGTGCCAGTGTTCATGGAATGAGTCAGTGTTCTGGGATTCTTCAAGTACAGGGCTCCCAAAACAAGGCACTTTAGGCTAATACTTACTAAAAATGAGCAGCTTTCTAACCCAATCATGATGTGGGTGAGCTCTGGGATGGGAGTAGGGCCCAGACTCACATCTGACATGTCTTTTTCAACCTGTGGGAAGAGCAGACAGATCATTAAGGCTGATTTTCACTGCTGTTGCGTCCAGCTTGATACATTCCTGATAATTAACATGTCACCCGATTACCAGCTATTATGGCCACTTTTGGCTCGTGATCATGAACAGTATGTAACTTTGGGACAGCAGAAACCAGCTCAACTCCAAATCTGCCCTTCCAACTGACAGCAAGGGGCACGACACCACCTCGACCCCTTACCTTGACGATGCCTCCCGTGTACTGAGCCACGGACCTGTCCACGGCCCTGCTCTGCCCGGTGCCCCACACCGGCTCCACTCCCAGCAGGTATTTCCTGGCACACTCCACCAGCTGCTCGTGCTCAATGCCCACCCCAGCCAGCACCATCCTGTCAGGGGTGTAGTAGCTGCGCAGGTACGAGTGCAGCACGTCCCGATCGATTTTGTCCGTGTTCTCCACGGGGCAGAACCTGTTCAGCCCAACTGTGTTGTCTCTGAAGGCTGCCTGAAAGGGAGCAGACACATTGAAGTAACAATTATCACCTCGCCCCCGCTAGACCCCTCACCTAAACCTTCCCTTTCTGTTTTGGAATTAAGCCGACCTGTTTGAGACGTGTAAGAGAGGAAAGGCTGAGCATTATTTCGTTAATCAACAACATACTGTCACCCACAACAACAAAGGTTAAGTTGCAGATAGTTTTTTTTTTTAGTTTAGGTTAGAATCTTTCAGAGTGGAGGGGACAGCAAAATTCTCCCATCACTGAAATCCACTCGAGCAACAAAAAAACCTGGTTTTAGAATAATGTAAAATAAACCCTGGAGTTGACGTTAAAACGAGAAGAATGCATGCAAGGTGGAATTTTCAGGGTGTTACCGCATGGATCATCTCGGTGAGCAGAGGCTCTGGGTCAGGCCTCATGTTCAAGTCCTCCAGCTCAAACCGTATGGCCGTGCGGGTCATCTCCATCTCCTCATCTGCAACGGGACAGAGAGCAAGAGATGGCAACCCCCAGCTGCTGCAAGGGAACTTCGTGATGAACACAACACAGTGAAGAATTCTAAGAGCAGGCCACACGTTAGAAATCTTTTTCAGAGGCAGAGAATCGTGTTCCCAGACCTGATAACCTGGGCTGCAGCGCTACGTCAGCCAGCAGGTTGACCACGGTGTCCAGGCCTCTGGCATCAGCAGACACAGCGTACATGATGGTGTCCCTGCAACACAGACAGACAGTTCTGCACTGAGAACTCACTTCTGGGATCGTTCAGCGTCCTTTCGGTATCAGGAAATCACAGGTAAAGCTGCTTCACTCATTAAATGCTTTCGAAAGGAAATAGAATTTCATAACCCGTTCAGGTTCAGTTTTGTAGCTTCCCAGCAGCCACACAAATGGATTTCTGCTGCTTGGAAACAAAAAGTGGCTTTTACTGACCCACACCAGAAAAAGCAACTCAAAGTACTTGTTAGTGTTACAACTGAGCAGGAGAAGGAGATCCCACCTCGATGCCTGGCAGTCACAAATGCCCCCATGCTTCTCCAAGGTGAGGAGAATTTCATCCTTGCTGCCAAACTGAGCTGTGGACTAAGAAAGAAAATGCGTTATCAATTATTAAACCAGTAACTTTTTATAACCCTTCAGTGTAGCCCAGAACAAGCATCTTCTGTGAGGGTGGGGAGGCCCTGGCACAGGTTGCCCAGAGAAGCTGTGGCTGCCCCTGGATCCCTGGAAGTGTCCAAGGCCAAGTTGGACGGGGCTTGGAGCAACCTGGGATCGTGGAAGGTGTCCCTGCCCAGGGCAGGGGGTGGAACAGGATGGGCTTTAATGTCCTGTCCAACCCAAACCATTCTGTGGTTCTGTCACTCTGGGAACACTGTCATCACTAAACAGCTCAAGTGCACAGAGTCCCGCGGGTCATCTCCTGCCCTTGGCTGCTCCCCCTCCCTTCCCCGTGCAGATTTCGGGTGCTCAGGACCCCGTGCTGGGCAGGGCAGGGCAGTACTCACGGAGAAGGCCAGCTTTTCCAAGAAGTGGGAGATACCACTGAGGTATTTCGCTTCGTGTCTTGATCCCGAATTCACAAGAACTGGCGTTGAGAGAATAAATCAGTGTAACTTTTACGCCTCCGGTCCTTACCCAGACACCCGGCTCCAGGGCAGCCGAGGCGTCACCGCCCCCGGCCCCTCCGGCGCACTTACTGCCCACGGTGCAGAACTGCCCGAACTTGTTCTGGGAGGCGACGCGCAGCCCGTTCTCCAGCACCGTCACCCGCGTCTCGAAGCGCTCCCGGCCCTCGGCGGCCGCGAACACGGCCTTGGGCACGCCGGGCAGCGGGCACGCCAGCGACACGCTGGGGTAGGCTCCGCCGCCGCTGTAGCTCCGCCCGGCCGCCAGCCCGCACCTGGGGACACCGGGGACACCGTCGGGGTGTGCGGGGACACCGTCGGGGTGTGCGGGGACACCGCGCCGGCAGCGCCTCCGCCAAGGCCGGCACCGAGCGCTGCGCACCCCGGGGCCGGCACCCAGCGCT
>VZRE01012909.1:237790-266746 GCA_013396775.1 Cephalopterus ornatus | reverse complement strand
GGAGCCCCCCAGGTAAGGCCCTGGGCGGTGGTGCGGCCGGGCCCCGCCCCGCCTCGCCTCAGCGCCCGCCTCAGCCCCGCTCTCCCCTGCGCAGGCGGCGCCGCCCGGGCCCGTCGCGCTCCCGCTTCCCGCAATGCCCAGGGAGGTGGAGAATGAAGAGGAGGAGGAGGAGGAAGAGGAGGAGTGGAGCGAGAGCTATCAGCCGCTGGCCGTGGAGCGGGCCCACCTCGCTGCCGCCGGACCCGCCTCACCCTCCGCCGCCTCCCTCTGCTTGGCCGCCCCCGGAGCGCCCCCGGGCCCGGGCCGTGCCCCCTCACGGCAGTCCAGCTACGAGCAGGTGAGCGCTGCCCGCCCACCGGCACCTTGCGCTGTCGGGCGAGCCCGGGGCTGGGTGTCAGATGACTGCAGGACTCGGTGTCACGGCCCCGTGCCTGAAGAGCAGCTGAGGGGGAGAGGCAGGTCTGGAAAAGCGCTTTTCAGCATGAGTCAGGTCTAGTGCCTTCCCTGCCCTTCTGCTCTGGGTATGACCCAGGTGACTTCCTCGTGCTCCTGCCCCTGGAGGTCACGTTAATTTAGAATTGGCAGCGTTGAATTAGTCACATCTCGCACGGGTTGCTCAGTGCCACCCTCCTGTGCCTCACGGGCTCAGCGAAGTGGTTTCCAGAGAGGGAAGCTGGGTGCAAAATTAAGCATGAGTGTATTAGAAAGTGCAAGAATTTCCAGCATTAAAGCTGGATGTTTTGGTGTTGGAGGGTTTGTATAGTTGTGAAACTGCACCCTCAATCCTAATGAGAATGTTTCTTTTTTTTTAGCTGAAAGAAGAGAATGCCACTTTGAGAAGCACGATCAGTAAACTTCAAATTCTCTCCGAAACCCAAGCAGACAAGTGCGTAAGACACAGCGTGGAGGGAAATAACCACCCAAGGAATTGGCTTAAAAGAGGAGCTACCTGGAAACAGTCAGTGTCCTTGAAGAAGAAGAGCGTAGTTGAAATCTACGCTGCTTATTAAAAAAACATTAGCAGACCTGGTTTTCTTACTGGAAAAGTCTTGGAAAGCAAGTAGCCAGCTGGTATCTGATGTGTCTGTGTGGCCTGTGCTTCGTGCAGTGGGAACAAGGGCAGGGCTCGACAGGATGCATTTCAGAAAGCTTCAGATTAATAAAATAATGAATAGGCATCTCTCCTTTGAAGCAAAAAAAATAGCTTTTATTTTTGCTGGTGAGCAGCCTGGGAGACTTGAATTTCCTGAGGCTAAACAACCCGGTGACCCAGCTGGGGTGGCAGTTTCTTCCCTTCTGAGTCTGATGGATGTGGAACAGAGAAATCCTCTGAGCCACAGCCTAGAACTCGGAGCTCCGTGGGAAGAATTAAATTTTTCTTATAAAAGAATGCGTTTCTTGATCCTTCCTTGATCCCTAGAATTTTATTCCTGAAGTATTTAACATTACAGGCGCTTACTGTACGTCGTCTCTTGTTCTTTCTTAGGATGAGGAAGCTTGAGAAAAAGCTTCAGGAAAACAAAATCAAAGAAGAAAAAGAAGCACAGGATCTGGAAGCAATGGTGCAGCACGTGGAGCAAAATCTCCAGCTGATGACTGTAAGTGTTGGTGTTTGCAGCTGGAACTGTAGTTCCATCCCTTCCCCTCCTTCCCCAGGAAAGGGAGGGAAGCTGAAGTGATTGCTTCACCCAGACAGCTCTGATGGGTTCCAACTCTTCCCTTGGAACAAGGCAGCATCCCAGGCCAGAACTTCTTTCTTTCCCTAGAGTAAGGCAGGGCTTTGCTTTCATAAAATTTTGTGATTCGTCAACTGAAGTTGCTTTTCTGCAGCCTTCTGACAAGACCTCTCACATGAACCGTGAGCTGTTATTCCTGTTTGCTTATTTATACTGAGTGTCTTTTCCTCTTGTCCAAGAAAAAACGATAAATAAGGTCCAGAAGTGCTGATCCCAGAAAGGAGAAATGGGGAGGGGAGGAGGGAGCTGTTCCCACCTCCTAAAGCATTTGGAACACAGGATGGGGAAACACAAACCATATCCCTCCAAGGTCTCTGCTGGAATCACTCATCCCTGTGTAGCCCAAAGCTGCTGCTGTGTCCTCCGTGGTGTAAATAACCTTTGTTGTGTTCCAGAAACGGGCTGTGAAAGCTGAGAACAGCGCTGCCAAACTGAGGCAGGAGAACGCCCTGCTCCAGGTACGGAGCAGCATCCCCGGGGCCTGGCTGGGAAACTGGGGCTGCAGGGACGTGTCTTGGAACTGAGCCTCCAAAAAGGATACCCCAAGATTTTTGCAGGCCGTTGGGACAATACTGAGGGTGTCCCTCAGGTTCAGTTGTGGTGCCCTGTCTGAGGCGGGGAGGACCTGGGTGGTGCCACACTTTTCAGTGGTGCCCAGTGACAGGATGACGAGCAGTGGCCATACATTAAAACACAAGTTCTACCTCAGCATGAAGAAGAACTTCTTTCCATGGAAGGTGGCAGGGCCCTGGAATGGGCTGACCAGGAGGGTCATGGAGTCTCCCTCTCTGGAGACATTCCAAACCTGCTGGACACGTTCCTGTGTCACCTGCTCTGGGTGACTCTGCCTTGGCAGGGGGTTGGACTGGATAATCTCCAGAGGCCTGTTCCAACCCTGATGATTCTGGGAAGGCATTCCCTCCAAACAGTCTGGTTCTGGGACCTAGTAACTATTGCATCCTTTTATTCTCCTCACTACCTCGGTGTGACATAAATTTTATTACGTGACATAAACGTAAACTGCTGTGTGAACATGATCATTAGTTGTAAGGCATCCACTGGAGTTTTGTGGCTGTTTCTCCTAGTTTCTGCCTGTTTCCCCCCCAGGTCCAGCTGAGGAATTACAAGGCAGAGAACGAGGCCCTGCAGCTGGGACAGGCAGGGCTGGCAGCAGCAAAGCAGAACGCAGAGCTGGCCCTGCAGCACCTGGTCAAGGTCACAACCAGCTCCCGAGCATCCATCAGGTGACACGCCTCTCCTGAGGCCATCCCAGGCTCTGGGCTAAATCCTGGGCTGGCAAATAAACCTCCTCAGTGGGCTTTTTTAGCGTTGAATCTCAGGTTTTTGTGTTTTGTGTGCCAGACGAGCTGCTCCGTGTTCTTATTCCCCTTCAGTGCGTTTTCCTCAAAGTGTAGGTAAAATAAAAATAACTGGAAATGAAATGGAGGTAAAACAAAAAAATAACTGGGACGTTGGAGTCTCTAAGTCTCTTATACTTCACTTTTAAGAAGTGAAGGTTCCAGTCTTGATGAGCTGCTGCTTGACAGGTCACATAGTGGGCAAACCCCCCCAAAACCGCTCATGAATTCTCTGGTCCCCCCCATCTAACACCGTGTCCCTCTCCCATTCCAGGCAGCTCCTCTCCGGAGCAGAATCCCTGCAGCTCGTCGCCGATCTCCTGAAATCCATCGACAGAATTTCCGAGGTGTCAGAGGACGGACAGTGAGTGACTCGGACACCGTGGAGGACTTTGCTTTCATTTAGTAACCGTTACTAAAAAGCGAATTTTTGATACTCGGCCTCGTGTCGCTGCACGAAGCTGCAGAGAACTGGCGTCGCCGGCCCTCCGCACCGCGCAGCCCTACGGATGGCTAAATCCCGAGTGGACAGGAGCGCGCTGCCCCTCATCCGCGAGCACCTCACCCTTCAGCTGGGGCTCCTGGTGCCGCGGAGGGGCCGCGGGTCGGATCCCGACCCCGATCCCGACCCCGACCCCACCAAAGCCCCGGAGGGTCTCGGCCCCTCCGCTCCCCGCAGGGCCCGGCGCCGCCCCGCCTTGGCCGAGCCCCGCCCCGATTGGCTGCGCCGCGTCACGTGGGGGGCCCAGCTGACCCGGGAGCCCGCGGCGATTGGGCGGTGCGCGGGAGGGGGGCGGGGCCAAGCGCAGCCCCGGCGCGGAGCGGCGGCCCCGCCATGTCCCGCGGGCAGGGCCCGGCCGGGCCCTCGCCGACCCCTCCGAGCGCCCCGGGGCTCGACCTGGACGCCGAGCGGGAGAGGATCCGCCGCGAGATCGAGGAGCTGGAGCGCAGCCTGGAGCCCGGCGGGGTCGACGTCGAGCTGGCCGTGTCCGACTGCAGCCTCAGCTCCGGCAGCGGTACGGGCTCGGGGGGGGCACCGGCGTGGGGCGTGCTCTCGTGGTGAAACCCCCGGAGCCGGCGGAGAGCTCCGTGACGGAGGGGTCTGGTCGGTTCTGGTCACCGGGGACGGGCGCGCTCACGACAGCCAACAACCCAAAAATACCTCCCGGAGCGAATCCACAGCATCTCGAGGGGCATCACAAACCCTGTGCGAGCCACCACAGCCCTCCCGCGCCGCCTGAAGTTCGTTTTCCAAAGCAAAGGGGAGGTGGTAACAGCTCGAGCATCTCTGTCCGTAGTGGCTTCACTCACCTCTGCTTTGGTGGTGCAAGTCTGAATAACTTCTGTCAGCAGGCGGTACCACTGGGTGCGAACCCAGGTGTTGCTGAGGGGCTCTTGGTGCTCTCAGAGGTGGTATTTCTGTTGGCTTGGAATGTTCATTTGGCTGCTCGCCCTGGGGCCTCTCATTTGCCACCGTGAACAGGATCAGGATGGAGCTGGATTATTGCTGTGGTCATCCTACCTTAATTATCCAGAGCTGCTCCTTTCTCCTACTCTAGAACCAAAAAAAAAATGCATATGTGGAGCGTAACTAAATACAACTTTACTTGACAATGTTGTCAGTATCTGGAGCCAGTGATTGTCATGTCTGGGTTCTCTGTGGTGCTTTATTCTGTCTGCGGTAATTGAAAAGTTTTGGGTTTGAGGCTTTCATTTTATCCCGCTATAGTCAGCACTTTTGTATCTGTGTTGTCCAACAGATGATGATGAAGAAGAAGATGATGATGATGATGATGAAGATTCTCATGCTGAAATGGTAAATGTTTTCTCTTTAAACCTATCTTTCCATCTATCTATTGAAGGTAAAATGGGGAAATCCAGGCAGCTGCCTTGGCTCTGTGCTCAGGAAGGGTTAATACCAGCTCTGGAGTTTGGGTATTCCTGCCCAGGACTTTGTTATTCAGTGTAATACCCAGATTTCGTCGTGTGACCACAAGTGACAGGGGGCAGAGGCCTCATGCTCTGGTGCTGCTGATCCCTGCCCCTGGAAACACCACAGGCTGTGGGTCAAACAGGCGTTAAATTAGAAAATTAATTATGTTACGTACCTGCCTTTAAAGCAAATATTTCATTCCTTTTCTCCTTAAATGCCTTATTTGCCTCAAGGAAATGGAAAGAGAAAAAGACAGCAGTGATGATGATATTGAGAGCCTGCCACAGGATCCAGAAACGTGCCTGCAGATGAACCACGTGTACCAGGAGGTTATCCAGGAAAAGATTGAGGAAGTGGAGCTGCTCATTGCACAAAACAGAGAGCAGCAGGTGAGCAGCACAGGAGGGAAATGTTCATTTCTGTGCTTTTCTGTGTTGCCATTTGCCATCTTCCCCTCCCCTCAAGCCTAGTAGGACTTCCCAGGGTGTTCCTAGTGCATCACAGGTGCCAGACAAATCAGCTGGAGCAGTCACAGTCCCTTATCCATGTGCTGGTGCAGTGCTCAGCTGGCTTGGCCAGGAACCAGGTGCTTTTTCTTCGTGGCAGTTCAAACCAGTGTCACCGAGTGGCTTTCCAAGTGGTTTATTTGACTGGTGTTTCCGTGTTTTCTTACAACCAAAAATGGTTATTTTACATCTTACATTTTAGCTTGCTGTGGCAAGCTGGTATTTTATTAATGTTTTAATCATCTGCATTGCACTGTAGAAAGTCAGGAAGTTCCAAATCCTGCCTTTAACATGCAGTGATTACAGTCTGGTGCTGCAAACTCAAACCCTGCCTGGAATGTTTGTGGTGCCTCAGCCACTGCTCTCTGAAATCAGGAGTTTGAAGGAGACACTGACACTGTTTAATTAACTCTTGTCTTGCAGAAGGAAATCATGGGCGATCTTGATGGTTCAAAAACAGCCAAGGCAGGAGATGGCAGAAGTCTACCAGCAAATGTCTTTTTGGGTCACTTTATGAAGCCTTACTTTAAGGATAAAACCACAGGAATTGTAAGTAACTGCAACTGTGTCTTCAGTGATAGATTTGCATTGTAACTGTGTTTTTGTAGCAGTTCATGCTCGAGTTCTAAGAAGAAAGAAGAATTTTTCTGGGTGTCTGACTCTTCCAGTGTATCTAACCCTTCTAATCCTCACCAGGGCCCTCCTTCCAATGAAGATGCCAAGCAAAAGGCAGCTCAGGGCATAAAATCCTTTGAAGATCTGCATTCAGCAAAGTGTAAGTAACTGCAGTCTGTTCAGTGTTCTAAAAGAGCTGTAACAAACGTATATATTCACATTGTTAGTCAGTGTGTGCTGCTTGCAGTTAAACATCAACGTTTCTGATACTGCACACTTGACTCCACAAAAAACGTAGTTAAAAGAGAATGGGATGCTCTATAAATTGTTTTATTGAGTGGTTAGTGACTCACTTGCATTTGTTTTGATACATCAACTCCTGCGAGCACTCCAAAACCATGGTGCAGGGGTAGAGAGAAGTTCAAGGGACCTCCAGCTCTGGGTGGTCACAGACACCTTGAGGGTGCTCTCGACTGAGGTCTTGTTGGAGATAAAACCGAGCGAGGGGCTGCGACTTGCCCAAGTCAGATGTGACATCAGTGATGTAGGCGGGGAACTCTTACTGCAGACCTGGGGGTTGTTTCCAGGGCTGTTGGAAGCAGTGGGTCTCTCTTGGCAGTGGTTCTGCACTGATGTCTGACTGCTCCACTGTTTGGTTTAGGGAAGAGCAGGGAGAAGACGCTGTTGCAGAAGTCAGTGGTGAGCGACCGCTTGCAACGCCTGCTCCAGCCAAAGCTCCTGAAGTGAGTACTGACAGAAACCCTCTTTCCTCCTGGGAATGTTACACGTGAAGGAAGGAGAAGGTAGATGTGGAGATTCCATCTTCCTTCAGCGAGTTCCTGTGTTAACTGTTTGTGTTGGTGTGATTTTATAGCCATCTAGTTTTTCCTGTTGACACAGTGATATAATTTAAAATGGTCTGCAGGGCTTGAAGCTGGAATTGTGACATGTGGTGAGTCATAATGGTGTGTCCAGAGGGAGATTTCTGTGCTGGAGCTGGTTTCAGTCTTTATTGCTGTTGTAACAACCATTGGTTCCCCCTGTAAATACTAAAATGGTTAATCTGAGACATGTTCTGGGTCAATGACTGCATTGAAGGGGCAGAAATAGGACAAAGAGTGTGCCATGTGGGAAAACCTGGGAGAACAACGGTTTTGTGTGGAAATAAACTGAAGGAAGGAATGGTATTGATGGGGAAACTGTCCCTGCTGAATGTCTTCTGATGCCATTGACCTCATTCCCATCTAGTCCTATTAAGTAATGATAAAAATGTCTTTGAACAGGATGAGTTATTGGAATCAGAAACTGGAGAAGGTCAAGACTGAAACGGAGAAACAGACCTTGGAAAAGCAAATCAAAGAAGTGGAGCGAGAAATAGAAGCAATTAAGTAAGTCTTTTTATGTTGGTGAAAAATAAATGTCTGTTCGTGGAGTTTAGCTTTTATAGTTCTCTCCTTCTACTTCTAGACGTGATGTTTGGAGAAATGCTTATTTGTCTTGGTGTTGTGGGTTTATATAGTTGGATTTTAGTAGCAAGGGGGGCTATAGGAGTAGCCTATAGTTAGAAGCCGCTGGAAACTTCCCCTGTCCTATGAAGAGCCAGTGTAAGCCACCTCCAGGAGGGACTTCCTGCTGCTGGCCAGGGCTGAGCCAATTAGCACTGAACACTTCTGTGAGAACATATTTAAGAACTGAGGAGATTGTTGTGCAGAGGAAAATTCCAGCCTGGGAAGAGCAGAGAGGAGAACTTGGGAACAACAAGTGTAGACGCCAAGGTCAGTGCAGCAGCAGGGGGAGGGGGTTCCCCCTCTCTCCCCTGGGAGCAGAGGAAGGACTTAGAGCTGAGGCCCCTGCAGCCCAGGGAGGGTGCAGAGACCCCCCTGCAGCCCAGGGAGGAGCCCATGCTGGAACCAAGTGGATGCATGAAGGAGGCTGTGACTCCCTGGGAGGCCCAAGGATAGAGCAGAGTCCTGCAGCAGACCTGTGGCCCATGGAGAGGGAAACCCACGCCGGAGCAAGTTTTTTCCCGGGTAGGACTTACAACCCTGTGGGGGACCCACGTCGGTACAGCTCATCCCTGAAAGACTGCAGCCCATGGAGGAGTGACCCACGGGACAGCAGATTGGGAAGAGCTGCTGCCTGAGGGATGGACTCACACTGGAGAGGTCCACCAAGGACTGTCTCCCGTGGGAGGGACCCAAAGGAAGCAGGGGAAGAACTCAGAGCTGTGGCCCCCTGCAGCCCGTGGTGAAGACCACGGTGAAGCAAGTTGTCCCCTTGCAGCCCGTGGAGGACATCGGGGTGCAGAGACTCGACTGCACCCCATGGGAAACAACAGCTGACTACAACCCCCCTTCCCTGTCCCCCTGCACTGCTGGGGGGAGGAGGGAGAACACGGAAAGAGGGAGGGGTGGGGACGGTCATGAAAGTGTTTTAAGACTGTTTTATTTTCTTACTCTTTAGCTCTCATCCTGTTAGTAATAAATTTAAGTTTTACCCCACGTTGAGTCTGTTTTGCCAATTAGTAAGTGAACTCTCCCAGCTCTTATGTCTACTTATAAATCCTTAGCTGTTTTTTTTCCTCTGTCCAGCTACGGAAAGAGAGGGAGGGAGTGACTTTGATGGGTATTTGAAATCTGGCCAGAGTCAAACCACCACAGTTGGCTTGTAAAAAGTGAAGTGTTGTTGAGTGGCTCTTTCATCTCCGCAGTTCTTTACTAAAAATTGTGGTTTGTAGTATCTCTACCCATCATAGAGATGCTGCTTTAGATAGATTTTAGTTTAGCAACAAAGGAGCAGAGAGCTCTGAAATGTTCAGTACATTTGAGCTTTTGCTCATGAATGTGCCTGGAGCAACATATTTGGATATTACATTAATTATTTCTCCTGCTAAACCAAGTGTTCAGTTCTTGTGGAAGTCAGGAACAGGTGGGAGGAAAAAGATGAAGCAGGATCAAGAAAACAAAGCATTTAATTAACCATTTAACATGGTTCTTTCTCTTTGTACCTTCTGCTATAGCCAACTGCCAGAAAGTGACTTGTTAGGAAACAGATTCGATGAGCACGACTGGGAGAAAATCTCAAACATCCATGTAAGTTGGGGGATCAGCTGTTTTATGGCTTCTGATATCTGTGTCCCTTCTCTTGAGAATCTCCTGACCTGGTTTGCATCTGCTGTTTCCATCATACGTTTCTCCAGGTTGACTCTTAAGTCATCTCAAATTGTTCAATTTGATGGTTTGAGTCTGGAAAACCTGGCAGTAAGATGTCTGGAATGCGAAATATTGGTGTTCCTGTCTGTCGGGGTGTTTCAGTCCCAGCTCGTGTGTGTGTAAAACAAAAAAGACAAGAAAGAATAAACCTCTAACTAATACATTTAGTTGTCCTTCATTTAAAGTAAAAGGCCTTTGCTCTGAGGTGTTCCTCCACAGAAGTTTAGCAGCTTCTTCTTTCACTCTCACTGATTATCCAAGGTCTTTTGCTGGATTCCAGAGTTATCTCTGACGCCTGTTGCTGGGAAGCTGCTCTCAGCTTCCCAGGCTGAGCACCTGTTTGTTCTCCAACAATTGCTCTAAGATAAAAAACAGATTTTTGTTGTTTCTTTTAGTTTGACGGACAGCGTAGTTCAGAAGAGCTGAGGAAGTTTTGGGAAAATTGGGAGCATCCAAGCATCAACAAAAAGGAGTGGACTGAGGAGGAAATCGAGAGGCTGAAGCGGATCGCTGCTAAACACAACTACCTGGACTGGCAGACCATAGCCCAGGAGCTGGGGGTAAGCTCTGAGGTGCCAAATCACTTAATTCTCACTAAACTGTGCCTCATATCAGGTTTCAGAAAACAATGTTGATGCTAATCCACTGTTAATTAATGCTTTTCTGAGGAACGTCCAGGAACAGTGCCAAAAACATTTGGTACTTCAGCCTTTCCCTCTTGCTCCTCATAAATAACCGGTTCTGTGTGTATCTGTTCTTGTATTAAGACAAACAGGACACCTTTCCAGTGCTTGCAGAAGTATCAAATCTATAACAAAGATTTGAAAAGGAAAGAATGGACCAAGGCTGAAGATCAGATGCTTTTAGAGCTGGTTCAAGAGATGAGAGTGGGAAGCCATATCCCATACAAGAAAAGTAAGTGACCAACAAGTGACTGCCATCCACCTGAGTCTAACAGCTGGTGTTTTCAACCTGTCAGACACGTGGGAGCTGAAACCTTCCCTAGCTTTCTGTAGCTGCAGGATGGATTGTTGGGTCATCGTGTGTCTAATGTGGATAATGCCACCATAGACAGTGACATTTTATGTGTGCTGTGCTCTTTCCATTCTTTTGTACTGTTGTTAACAGATGAAAATGCTGCTTATGGCAATCACTGCTTGGAAATCTCACCATTAGAATGTAAGGAGAAGAAAAACATAGTTTGCAACAGATTTCAAAACAGACTTTTGTGTTTCTAGTTGCTTATTACATGGAAGGAAGAGATTCTGCTCAGCTGATCTACCGCTGGACAAAGAGTGTGGACCCCAGCTTGAAGAAAGGACCCTGGACACCAGAGGAAGATGCTGTAAGCTCTGTTCTCTGGTGCCTGGAATTGCAGGGTGGGAATGTTGGGTGTTGAGATGTTGCATGGCTGTGTAGAGCTGAGCTTTAGCAGAGGCACAGAGCAGTGTAAAACGGGCCAAGGTGGGCAGTTCACAGAGGGCTCAGAAACTCCTGAACGCTTCAGAGATTTACGACACAAATACAGCTGCTTCTGTCTCAGGCCTGTTAGGATGTTACTGGTGAGAATTTCAGCTCTTGCTCTGTCTGATGGACACAGATGCTGTTGGCTGCAGTGAAGAAGTACGGAGAGAAGGACTGGTATAAAATCAGGACAGAGGTGCCGGGGAGGAGCGACGCTCAGTGCAGAGACAGGTGAGTGTAAATGTGCCAACAGTGCTTCAGGTTTATTACCCCTGATAGAACTTACCTTGCAAGTGTTTGATTTGCTTAAACCAGTGTCCCCTTAAGGGCTGTTTTATGGAGTGGTTGTGGTCTAAGTAGTCCTAAGGGAGTAGGGATGGGACCCCTTGGAAAAAGGAAGGCTCTGGTTTTGTTCGGGAGTGTGCAGTGATGATTTGAGCTGTACAAGCAGGACTGAATGTTCCTTACTGTAATTTTTCATTTTGAAGGTACTTAAAAGCATTGCACTGGAATGTAAAGAAAGGCAAGTGGAGCTTAGAGGAAGAGGAGCAGCTGATTGAACTGGTTGAAAAGCACGGCCTGGGTAGGTGTTTCTCTGGCTTAATCTATACAGGTTTAGAGAACTAAGTCTCATTAAAGATACAGGCTCTGCTTTGCACTGCTGATTGCAGCCTTGTACTGTGTGTTGTGGGCATTCAGGATTTGAGATCCATTCATTCAGTAACTCTTATACAAGGAGATGAATAGGATGTGTATAATGTTCTGCACTGAAAGGCCTTTGTGCTCAGAGTGTGGCACCAGTGGTCATGTTTTACATCCTCTGCATCCTTTTTAGGTCACTGGAGTAAAATAGCTTCCGAGTTGCCACATCGAACTGGCTCCCAGTGCCTGAGCAAGTGGAAACTCATGATTGGGTCTAAGGTACCGTGAAAATCCTGCCATGGCACAGTCCCCTCTCCTCAGTTCGTATTCTCTAAACCAAAAGTACAATCCTGTGAAATCTGGACAAAAATTGACATTGATTTTTGCGCGATCAAGATTTTTGTGCTGGGTGTTCATGGTTTAATTTTTTGATGTGTTAAAGCAGCCTTTGTTCAGAAGGTCTCAAGTTAATTTCCTGTATGTTTGTATGTTATCCAGAATTATTTACTGCCTTGAAATGGCTATAAGGATGGGATATACTTAGGTTTTCATGTATGTACCTCATGAGTTACCAGTTTTGGTGACAAGAATTACAGAAATTCTGGCTGCTTAACACCATGTTGAAGATGATCTTGTTTCCACTGATAAAGCACCTGCCCTAGGGAGGGGTCCATGGCCCCCCAAATGTGTCAAAGTGGGGCTCTGTACTTAGTTTGTACTTCCACATGCACCAGTTCTTCACAGAGCTTGTATTTGTAGCTTTTTTCTTTGCATACAAGAATCTAAACCAAAATCCATGTACTGGGTGTAGTCAATCTTAGCAGAAGCGAAGCAGAACCGTCCATGTGGAAGCCACTGGTAGGATCCTGCCCTATGAAACTTTTAACTTTCTGATTTGAGCAAGCCAAGGGTGAACACTGGCTAAAACTTGTCTGTGCTTTTTTTTGGCCGAGAAGAAAAGATCCAGGGCAGCAAAACGGGAGCACGTTGAGGAGAGTTCCAGCTTCTCAGAGAGCAGCAGTGAGGAGGACATAGAGCTGGACTTGGCAGACAGCTCAGAGGAGGAGGAGGAGCAGGAGGTGACAAGCAGGACCAGCAAGGAGGAGTGTGCGCTCCCCAGCATTGATTTGTGGATACCAACACAGCCAGACACGCAGGAGGCAAACAAGGGAAGATCCCAAACCTCAGCCCTTTCCTCTCCTGGGAGTGCTGATGCAGGGACCAGCGGCAGTGACATTCCAAGGGCAGCGTGTGATGGAGACACAGACAGAGCTGCTGATAAATCCTCGGAGCTGAACACTCTGCTGAGGGGCATCGCACGGCCCCACTCCACCGATATCGTGGTGAGGAATCCAGCAGAAGTAATGGCCAAGGTGAGCTGGGATTCCAGGCTGTGCTTGCTGGTTTGGGAGCTTAGCTCAGACGTGACTGGGAGGTGCAGCAGCTGCAGTAAGGAGAGGACGTGATGAGGAGATGACAAAATCTTTTTCTCGCCTCTCTTGGCTGCCTTCTCACTGTGCCATCGGAGGGAGCTGTTGGAAACTCAGCCGTGGGATTAAACGGAAATTTCCAGCGCTGCTTCCCTGTGCATTACTTTAAAAATAGCTGTGTTCTTCCCTGTGTGTGCTGCCACGCAAACAAAACTCTGTTCGGGTCTGCACAAAGCAGAATTGTCCCGTGAGTTGTGGTGTCTTTGGAAGAATGAAGTTACTTACACATCCATATCTTTTTCTGAGCTGGGTTTTCACCCCAGATCAGATGCTGAAGCAGTAAAAACCCTCCTAAGCATGTTTTTGCAGCAAGATATTCCTTAGCAAAATATGTAATGTCTAAATCACTATTTAAGTTCACACAAGCAAAATTGTTCTGAGTTTTGTGTTCAGAATTTGAATGTGTGCCCTGGACTGTGGGCAGACAAGTTTGGGTTACAGGTACAGCATTATTTTACAAGTAGAAGTTTAGGGAAGAATCAATGACTTCTCCAAACATCTTGCTGTTCCTTCCCTTGTACTGCTCAGTCAAAAAATGCAGAGAGAATCACCCAGTAAATTCTGACCCTCAGTGTGAGTTTTGGTAGATACTTCACACAAATCTGATATGAAACAACCATTTGGTGTTGTGAAGATGCACAAGGACTGAAAAACAAGGTCAAGGTCTGCTCTTTCATGGCTGATTTCATTTAATACAATACTTTCAACAGCAGGAATGTCGAAAACTCTTGTACCTGCTGTGCATATTCAGTGCAAGTCATTCTCTGTGAATTACTCTCCCTTTTATCTTTCCCTGTGTCCTTTCACATTCAGGCTTCCCAGTGTGGAAAACAAGTGCTGCGGGTTACCCTGGAGGATGTGAGGAGAATATTAAGGAACAACACATTCTTTCAGAGGAAATTTGTAAGTGCCTCTTCTGTCTCATCTTCTCTGGTGACATAAGCGCTGCTAGGCTGTATTTAGTGGGGATTTTTTAATATATAATTATGACATACCTTCTCGCACTGTGGTCCCAGGAGAAAAAGCTCGTCGTTTTTTGTCGTAACTGCCTCGTGAATCGTTTGCCCTGGGCCAAACTATTGCAGCTCTAATTGTGTATTTTTTTTTTCATGCACAGCAATTCAAGATGCTAAGACCTCCCGTTGGCCTTTTAGCAAAAACAGCTGGAGTTAGTGCAGCTGTTGGCCAGAATCCCCAGGGGCTGCAGAACCTTACACACAAAACTTACCGCCAGGAGAGGGAGCGTTGGAAGAGGCTCAGCCTGGACAGGAGGCTGCTCATGGCAGTGACCCCTTGGGTGGGCAACGTGCTGCTGCCCTGCACCTTGCAGACTGGGAGGATGGCTTTTCATCAGACAAAAGGTACTTCTGACCCATCTTGCTTTCTGTCTCTACTTTCTGACATCTTGGGAGTGAATTCCCAGCTGATTTTGATGTTGGATTTTTTTCTCCTAGCTGGTGCTATTCAAGAGAAGGTGAAGTCAATCAGTCTCACAAGCACTCCCCTGTTCACACTGTTCATTCAGGTAGGTATTACTGTCTTAATAGCATTATCTGCTTTCAAACAGTGGTAATCTTTATTTTTCTGTATTTGAGGCTTAAGTACATGATTTATCTTTGTTCCTTAAATCATCTAATTACTGGATTAAATCTGGCCTTGTGCCTTGCTTATGATATTTCTTAAATCCTGCACCCAAAATCTAATCCTGCCAGGGCTTTTTCTGTAAGTGTCAAAATGTCCCCAGAATCCTGCATGTGAGGCGTGTCCCATCCATCTTGTCTTGTCACTGACCCCACAGAACATTTTTGTTCTCAGTGTAATGTCAGTGAAGTTCTCCCCTTGCAGCTCTTTCAGATTGACACCAAGGGCTGTATGAAGATTATTCGTGAGAGGAAGCTGAGGGAGTTAGAGCTGCTCAAGGCTGATGCAAGAAGGCCTCAGCAGGTATTGGGCAGGGTTTGTTTCTAAGGTTTTCCCACTGAAGTCTTGACTGAAATAAACATTTTTTAATTGCTTGGTTAGTGGTGCTGTTTGTGCATGTGTTACCAGTTTGGTTTGGTTCAGAGGCATAATAATGTTGGCAGATGTGGGTTTGATTCACATCTGTGCTGGTTTAATGATCTTGAGGTACCTCAGAAGTATGATTTAATGTATTTTTTTTTTGACAGGCTTCCCAAAACATGGAGACTTCTTCAGGTACCTACCAGAACATTTATTTTTGTGATGTGCAAGAGCTTTCACTTAATTAATCACCGTTACATTAACAACCAGTTTAACTGAAAGGAGAACTTTCGGAACAAAACTGCACTGTCATGCTCGTTTTTGCTAACTCTTGGATCTCTGTTATTGGCTAAACACGTTCCTCTTTGGTAAGGACTGGAAAAGACACTGGAGGGCTGGGGGACCAGTGGCACTGGACCAGTACAATTCCTTGCTCAGTGATATCAGCTTGTTATCACAGTTATCTGAAGGTTGTCAGGACATGCCTTGATTAAATCAGGACTATAATGCTGTAGGAATTCTCACAAATAGGAATTTTGCCACTTCCTGTGCAGGATACTTGATGTTTAATAGCTGAGGAATGGCTTTTGAAAATACTGTTCGTTCATTTTAATTTTGTGTCCTCTCCTCTGCAGGCAGTTCATCCCAGCCTTGTGCTCAGAGGAACTCCCAGCGGGGCATACCAAGGAGTGCTGTCAGGAGACCTGTTGCCTTAAAAGCAAGAGAAACTTGTGCTGCTGCCTTTGAAAGCAGTGCCCCAGCTCCTCCAGCCCAGGGACAGAGGCAGAAGCCTAAAACTGTCTCAGAATTACTGAGAGAGAAGAGGTTAAGGGAGGCCCAGGCTAAGAAGGCCATGCAGAGGACAGTGTTGGTGGCCCCACAGGTGCTGGTTTCGGGGCCTTTGATAATCCAGCACCCACCACAGCAAATCGTTCCTTCTGCACCAGCAGGGAGCAAACCTGCAGCAGCTGGTTGTGCAAATAGCCAAGTGCAGGGTGCACCAGCTCCAGTGCCAGCAAGTGCTTCTGCTGCAGGTTCCACTTCTGCTGTTGTGCCTGAAAACCATTCCTCAGCAACGCCAGAAACAGGGGAAAGCCCTGATTGCTCACAAGGGACAGATCTGCAGTGCAGTAAGGAACTAAAAGAGCAAGCACTGGAAAGCAGCCCTGAAGGAGGGGGTTTTCCAGGCAGGAATCCCCAGGCAGCAGAGAAGGCCCCAGATCAGGGAGGGTGCAATGGTCAGGTCGTAGCTGGTAGCTCAGCCTCAGTCGTGCTGCAAAACCAGGCTTTTGTGCCAGGCCAGATCACGGTGGTGCCTGTTGGCCCGGAGTCTGGCACCAACAAACTGTCCCTTTCCACACCAGTCCCCTGTGAGCTCAGCAGTAACGGGTCACAACACAGGCCAGTCAGCCTCTTGCCTGCTCTTGTCACTCCCCAAGCTGGATCTCCCGTGATTCCCAACAGCATCCTGCCCTTCACGTGGCTGGTAACCCCACAGGCTCTGCTCCCCACCGCCGTGCAGACTGTGGTGGGTGTTCCCCAGGGAACACCAGCTGCTCCTGGCAGAAGTCAGTGTCAGACAGCTGTGGCTTCCAAAGGCAGTGTCTCTGGTTTGGGAGTGACTCCTGTAGCAGCTGGAGCAAATCCACCTCGCCCCAGCAGTGCAGAGGAAAAAGGGCCAAGTTCCCAGGGAGCAGGAGTTTCTTTGGGAAAGGCAGCTGAGCATTCCACAATCCTCTTACCTGGGATCTCAGCGAGTCCTGGATGCACCTCATCCAGCGTTTCTTCTGTAACACCTGCGTGTTCCAATGGCTTCTCCAAGGCTTCTGACTCCCCTGCAGCTCTGACTGCTCCTGCACCTGACAGCCCAGCCCTGGGTGCCGTGGTGCTGCCCCAGACACAGCCCCCTGCAAACACTCAGGGGGCTGATCCCCAACGTGTCTCCAGCCTCGCCAGCCTGGGAAAGAGCCCTGACTCTGCTACAGCAAACACAGAGATCATCACACAAGGGATTGTGCTCCAGCCAGGAGATCCAGTTCCCCATGGCAGTGTCCCAGGGAGCTCGGGTTGCTTTGCTGCCCCAGCCTTGAAGAACAGACCCATTGCCTCCAAGCCACCGGCGGCACAGCCCGAGGGCGTTCCCCCGCAGCCAAGCACTTCCAGTGCAGAAAGGAATCTCCTTGACCTCAGCCTGATTTCCCTGGAAGATGAGTGGCTGGTGAGGGAGTGGCTGAGTGGGAAACAAGGTGTCCAGGTCCCATCCCTGCAAACCAGGCTGCCTTATTTCCCGCCTTTTCTGTGCAACATAAAAACCCTCTCGAAGCTCCTCCTGCAGAAAGCAGCTCTGGAGGAGCAGGCATCGAGTCTCCTGCCCTCTGATTCCACTGAGGACAGAGGCACTCAGGATGTTTTCCATGCTATTGGAGAACTGGTGCAGCAGAAACTGGGTGATAACCCTGCTTACCTCCTGCTGAAAGCCAGATTCCTGGCAGCATTCACGCTCCCAGCTGTCCTGGCAACTCTGCCTCCTCCAAAAGTGACAACAACTCTGTCAGCCAGCAGGAAGCAATATGAGGAGAGTGATGAAGAGGAGTGGCAGAGTGAGAAGGAAGTGTCTGAGGAAGAGAGTTGTGGGAATGAATTAACAGGAGTACAGTTGGATGGGAGAGTTGGGGATGAGCCTGGAGACAAAGACACTGATTTACTAAGTCAGGTAAAACAGACGCCAGGAGCTAAAAGCAGAAAGTTACTCCCAGCTAAATATTGCACTGGAACCCAGGGAGAATCCTCCAGTGTTTTGAAGTGTAGCAGAAATTTGGTCCTTTTGAATAAACATGGTTTTACAGCTAAAGGAAAAGCTCTGCAGCTCAACTGGGAGCCCTTAGTCCAAGGCTAAATGTCTGTGCTTTATGTGGCACATTAAACCTGACAATTCCCAGAAGTTCATATCAAAGCTCCCTTCCTTTCACAGCTTATAACCTGCTGCACTGACTCTTGTATTTTTGAAATCAGGCCCTTTTTTTTCATTGTATGTGTCCTCAAAACCCCAGTAATATCAGGGGAATTGTGTATGTTCTATTTGCCTCTTCATCCCAAATTGGTTTAGGTGGCTGAAGATTGTTAAACTGCATGGATTGGTGGAAGCCAGAAGGTCCACCCCAAATAAGTTTCTAATTTTTAAGTTAAATCCATTACTGCCCAGCAGTCTTTCTTACAAAACACACCACGAAGTTGTGCAGCTCAAATTTGCGTTTCAATTCATTGTGGCTCCCAAGTAAACAAACAAAACACTGATGAAATGAATCAACAAGGCAAATGGCTGTTTCTATAGAAAGATGTCCAAGCTGCCTAAAAATGAGAGCTTCCCCAGCAGTTTTCTTTCTGTTCTGGCTCTGACTTTTGGGTCTGGGCCAAGTTCAGTGTTGTTGGAACTGAGAGCAGTAGCTCCAAAAGTCACCAGCAGGTTTTCACTGTCAACCTCTCTTCTGTGTCATCTTCCAGACTGGCCTCTGCTCCTGTGATTCCCACTACAGCCAGGTTGTTTTTCAGGGGAAAGTTCATGGTAGAGGTTGTGTTTCTTGAGAAATCAGAATTTGGTGTGACCTGTGCTGTCTGGGGCACTGTCTGGCTCCAGCATCACTCATGGCAGGCACCCAACCTCTAGCAAAAGGTTGTGCCACCACCTCTGTAATGGGCAGTTGTGCCCTGACAGAAACAACAGCAGGAATTGCTCTGCTTTGGGGGCAGGAACAGGAGGAAATGTCAGTGTTGGGCAAAGGTTTTGCTCTGAAAACTCTGGGATGTTTTGTGCTCTGTCTGACACTGGTAACAGAATGTTGTCCCATGCTTATTTTTGAAGGTAAGTGGAAGATTATTTTGGAAATCTTGCTGAGCTCCATAAAATAAAAGGATGGCTGA
This sequence comes from Cephalopterus ornatus, assembly GCA_013396775.1. Classification (NCBI taxonomy): domain Eukaryota; kingdom Metazoa; phylum Chordata; class Aves; order Passeriformes; family Cotingidae; genus Cephalopterus; species Cephalopterus ornatus. The sequence continues at coordinate 247,871 of VZRE01012909.1, read as the reverse complement.
AGGGGTTATTTGCAGCTCTGCTCATTCTCATGGTACTGATCATCTCCTGCTTGTGTTGCAGGGCCTGGGGGCTGAAGAGGGCACTGCCCGGTCTGCCTTGGACCCCTGCACTGCTGTGGCTGATGCCAGTGCTGCTCCGATCAGGAGAAGTGCCCGCTGCAGGAAGAGGAGGAGGATGTGAGAAGGAGATGTGTTAGTAGCTACTCAGAGTCTCGTATTTCGTGCCTGAGAACCTGAACCACATTTGTCTGTGGTTCAGCTCAGACGATGAATCACAACCCCAGGAAAGGGCTGAAATAATCTCTGCTCTTGTTCCCTGAGGACACAGAGTTCTGCAGTCACCCCTAATAACAGCCTTAGGCTGATAATCTGTTGGGGGGAGGGAAAGTTCATGTCTGCATGATAAAATTATATATACAACAGTCATGAAGTTCAAACATTTGGCAGCCTTTTAGCCCATGGCCTGCCCACTAGTGTGGTACCTGGTTGGTAGCACTCTACAGGCTGTTAAACTGGAGTTTAACACTTCACCTTTTAACAACATTGTGGGGTTTTGAGGGGTTTATTTCCCTTTTGTGCCTTCATTTCTCTACACTTACAACAGGCCAGCTTCTGTAGGGTCCAGGTGTGTGATGTCCTTAGTACCTGTTGAGGCTTTTAGTGCAAGAGATGGAATGAACATGAGCCGTGTTTGATTCTCGTGGCTGTCGGATGACACTGCTCCAGTTTTTTTCTATAAAATTCGTTTTAGAAACTCCAAAAGGGCAACTTCCCTGTAAAAATGCTGTGACTGATAGGAGCTGTTTGTGCTTCGTTACAGAGGTCACTGGAATGAGCTCTGCCTCCCTGTGTGGCAGTAGGAGGTACTCTTTGCACTGTGTTCACTTTTACCGCTTCCAACACACCGACTGGATGGACCTGGGGAAGAGCAAAAGGGCTGGACTGGTTTTCCCATCACCCAACAAAATCTGCGTCTGTGGGAAAGGTGCAAAAATGAAAGGAAATGGCCGGAGGGAAATCTTTCAGGCGTGGTGGACCAATTCTGCTCTTTCAAACTCACACCTGCCATAGATGCTGGGGGAGAAGGTGCTGGGAATCTGGGGGAACCAGCAATGGTGGTTATTTATTTCCTTTTTGTTCAGCCCCTATTTATGTGAATGTTTATCCATGTTCAGAATACGTTGTTAATTGGGTGGTTTTTAGTGCTGTGACAGTGGCTTTGCTTGCTAACTGACTGAATGCTGCTGAATAAGCAGCAGATTAATTTTGTATCAAAATGAGTCTTAAGTATTTGTTGAAATACAGATGTTTTATTTTTCTCACTTAAAAATTACTGCCGTATTCTGTGTGGTTTTTTCCCTGGTAAATAGTGCTTTTAATAACGTGTGTATGAGTGTGATTGCTAATGAGAAAAATGAAGTTTGCGAGCTGCATGAAAGCCAGGGAGAATGTGGAAAATGAATATTCATGTGGCTAAAAAGGATTGAATTCAGCTTGGATTCTTTCTCGGTTCTTCCGCCGCCTGCCCTGTAGAGACATCAGCAAATCACTTAACAAAAACTTGTTTCTTCATTTATAACCCAGCAATTTCTGTCTCCCAGAGAGGTGCAAGGTTAGCTGAGGCAAAGCTGATAAAATCTAGAGGGAACATGCTGCAGAAAGCTCCGTTGCACTGCACTGACTGAGCTTGCCCTGAGTGTGGTGATGAGTTCTGTGAGTTCCAGCTCTTCGACAAGGGCCCTTCAGGCAGAGCTGGGGTCAGGGGACAGTGCCAATGCTGCTGTAATTTGGTGTCAGGACATTCTGGAGCAATTGGAATGATTGTGGAATGCCTTTCCTCTTGCAGTGTGCTCTGTTTTCCATAAGCCAGTGCAGATAACGTTTTTCCAAGAAATTCATCTGGGTCAGAAGCAGTTCTGGGTGCTGTTCACAGGTTCTTGTGGTGATCTGGGCTCTAAATGACTGTTGTCCTCTGTAAATGCTGCTCAGGAGGTGCCCTTGTAAACTGTTTGTGGAAAAACTGTTCAAGAAGCAGCTGTCTTTGCCCTTCTTCAGGATTAAACTGATCTGTCACTATAGAACAAAACCTCCCAGGGTTAGATTGGTCGATTAGCAGCCACAGCTGACACAGGTACTATACCTTCTTTTAATGTAAAGCTAATTTAATGCCTACCAAGAGTCACAGACTGAAAGAATCCCTAAGCATCTCTGCCCCACTCCTGATGATAACATGGAAAAACTCTCCACAAACTTAGAAAGCAGAACAAAGAGGGGAGTGGGAAGCTAATGGGAACATGTGTCATGCTGCCATGGCATCGGAGCCTCTGTGTTCTCCAGGCTTTTTTAACAGACTCTTGAACAGAGTCCTTGTCTCAGCTACATCTCCAGGACTGTGGGAAGAGGGGGAGGCAGGCACAGGTCTTGTGTTGATGCTCAGCATCATCACGGTGCTGCTTTCTGTGCTGCTCCTTTAATTGCTCTTAGAGCCACAGCCTGTAATTTGGGAGTCGTGGGTTATGTTCCTCGCTTTGCCAAGGCTTGACTCCCTTTCCCCTCAAAGTACTGAGTTGTCGTAATTATGCCTGAAGCTTAAGGACATCCAAAATTAGAGGCATCATTATGGAAATCATCCTTTTCAGCAGAACTCTAAACTGAGTCCTTGCTGCCACCTGCTTTCCTGGACAGAGATGTTAACAGCTGGAAGGAAGGCCTTTGAAGAGCCTCTCTCTTCTAATTTTGTGGCTGGTTTTAATCCCCTGAAATCAGCTGCACAGACCTATGCCTGCGACTTTCATTCTTTTTAGTCTTTTTTTAGTCTTTCTGACCACTACACAGGGAAACTTTCTGGACCCCAGCAGGTAGTTCAGTGGGCCAAATTGAAAACCAAGCCAGAATGAGTCCAAAATCACTGTGTGTGCATTGCTGCTAACTCACGACACCACTACCATTTTTCTCCTCTTCAACACCCATTCTGTCTTCCCCTTTTTTTTTTTCCTCCCTTCCATTTCCCATCTTAGAGTACAGCTGAGTAGTTTCCCCTTTTCTCAAACCAGTTTTGCTCCTGGAATGATCTTTGGCCACAATATAAAGGGAGGCTGCACCCAAGACAAGTTTTCTCAGAGCCAGGACACGGGGAAACGAGTTTTTTTGTGGCGGCACAGGCTCAGGTTGGTCCGTGTAATACAGAATGGCTTAGGTTAACAGGGAGAAAATACATTTTATAGCTCTGAGGCAATAATGGGTTTAGCAACAGGGAAATGCATCTCTTATAATCTGCTGCTGTTTGTGACCATGAATTGCTGAAGCTGCAGAGGTGGGATCTGTCAGGTGGGATGTCCTGGAGAATGCAGGGTAATGTTTATTAGTGAGATTTGACAGCGCTTTTTTGGGATAGCTGTTGGGAATCTAGAATTGGTTGGATTTTCCTTTGTTCACAGGGCTCTCAATGAGTTGCCTATCCCCCACTAAGTCTGTTGCTAAATAGCTTTCTTTTCCTGTTGCAGTGAGCTCTGGGAGCTGTTCAGCTGCTTGGAAGAAGGTTCATTGAGCTTTAGTGACTTCTCTTTTCTCAGAATTTCTCCCCAGCTGTGGCAGCAGCACTGGCACCACCCTCAGCTGCTGCTGCTGCCCCCACTCTGGGACCTCCCTTTGTGTGGGGTGTGACTGTTCTGCAGGTGATTTGCCGGCACATGGAAGATGTGCTCCTGTGTCTAAAGGACACTCTTCCATTCTCAGTCTCTGAACATCCTTGGCTTTTCCACCGCACTCAGCACTCCAGGAGGCTGAGTTTGTTCTCTGGAAGTTGTCTTCCAGACAGGACAACGCTGCTCACTGACTTCTCACCGCTGCCATGTTGGAGGAAGATAACGATGACATCTGCTGGAATAACCTGGAGAACTTCCGAGTGAAGCTGATCTCTGTGATCGACCCTTCCCGGATAACCCCGTATCTCCGGCAGTGCAAAGTGCTCAGCCCTGATGATGAGGAGCAGGTCCTCAACGACCCCAGCCTGGTCATGCGCAAACGGAAGGCAGGTGGGTGGCTGAGGGCAGCCTTTGGCTCCCTGGGTGCTCCTGTGCTCTGCTGGGAGCAGATTGGAACAGTTAAAATACTTTTGTTTAGTCACTGGGCAACGGGTTTGGGATTTTCTGGGGAATTAGGCACTGGAAGGGCTGCCCAGGGGAGGTGGTGGTGTCACCGTCCCTGGAGGTGTTTAAGGGAAGACTGGATGTGGCACTCAGTGCTCTGGTCTAGTTGACAAAGTGGTGTTTGGTCATAAATTGGACTTCATAATCTCAGAGCTCTTTTTCAACCTGATTCTGTGATTCTGTGATTTAGTCCCAGGGACTTCTGTATGTGGAGAAAGTGAGCCGTTTTTTATTATGTTAGAAATAGGTGAAGAGATGAATAACTGAACAGAACATCCTAATGCCAATCTTTCAGGAGTTCTTCTGGACATTCTTCAGCGAACAGGACACAAGGGATTTGAGGCCTTTATGGAGAGTCTTGAGCTTTATTATCCACAGCTGTATAAGAAAATAACTGGAAAGGAGCCCAGCAGGGTTTTCTCTATGATTATAGGTACTGTTTGTGCTCTCAAAAACAGTTCTTCATTTGGTGTTGATGGGCAGAGTCAGGAGCATTCCCTTTCCTTGCTCCCTGTGTGCTTTGGGAGGGTTCTGGGAAGAACAGCCCTGGTGTCACAGGCTGGACTGGGGGGAGGGTGGAGAAGGAAGCAGAAGGATCAATTCTTTCTGCCTGTTCTGTCAGGGGCACTGTGGTGCAGGAGGGCACAGAGCAGGGGGAGGCAGCGGGGATAACTTGATCACACACGTTGGCATGGGCTGATCCCGAGCTGCAGTGGGAAGTGTGGGGAAGCTGAGCTGTGTGTGTGCCTGGGAGCAGCCAGGACAGCAGTGACTGACTCCTGCCCCCCAAACAGACACCGCTGGGGAATCGGGCCTGAGCCAGGTGCTGATGAACGAGATCATGAAGCTGCAGAGCGCGGTGCAGGAGGAGCGGCGCAGGGCCCAGGAGCTCACGGTGTGGCTGCACAGCAAGGAGGACACCATCAGGGAGATGTGGGTGAGGGACAGCCTGCTCCGAAAGCACCAGGAGCGGGCCCAGAGGATGAAGGAGGAGAGGGACAGCCTGAGTAGAGAGCTGAGGAAGTGCAAGGACGAGAACTACAACCTGGCCATGAGCTACGCCAAGCAGAGCGAGGAGAAGAGCGCGGCCCTCATGAAGAACAGGGATCTGATCCTAGAGGTCAGTCACATGTCTCCAGCTTCCCCCTTCTTACCTGACCCCTGGAAGGCTGGGCTGAGCACCTGACTTGTCTGTGCCCAGCATGAAGCACTGAGCATCTTCTCTAGCAAACGGCATGACTTGGTGGTCTCTGGCTCAGCCCTGTAGGCCTGAGTTTTACAAGATGTGCTGTGAAGAATTAACAGCCTTACCCTCTGCTCTCACAAAGGCAGCACAGGAACAACACGGATCTGTTAGCACGCAGGCAGGACTCTGGTCCCCAGAGCACCAAACCTCCTGAGGAAAACAGAGTGGGGAGAAACTTGCCCTGTGTTTGTCTGGTGCACGGAGCGAGAGCTGCTTTTGCAGGCCAGAGTTTTCCCCGTGTTCCTGATGAGCTCTGAACCTTCTCACAGATTGACCACTTGAAGCACAGCCTCATGAAGGCCGAGGATGACTGCAAGCTGGAGAGAAAGCACACCATGAAGCTCAAACACGCCATAGAGCAGCGCCCCAGCCACGAGGTGGTGTGGGAGATCCAGCAGGAGAAGGAGCTGCTCTTGGCCAAGAACCAGGAGCTGGAGAACACTCTCCAGGTTGGTGGGGCGGTTGAATATGGATTTGTGAGAAGTGGTTATTTGTGGCAGCCAGGGCAGTGATGGGGCTGCAGTGAAGATTCTGTGGGTCAGCTGTGACCTTGTTCTCCCAAGTCAAATAGAGCACTGTGGGGAGGAGAGTTGATACGGAGTTAGGTGGTGGCTGTATCTCACTTCTTCCTTTGTCCAGCAGGTTGCCAGGGAACAGAGTTTGGAGAAGAGCCTCTCCAAGGAGACTCTGGAGGGTGACTGCAGGCAGATACTGGAGGAACGGCGGGAGCTGGTGAACACCATTTACAGCCTGCGCAAGGAGCTGCGCCGAGCCAGGGCGCTCCAGGACAAAGTAGGTGCTGCAGGGCAAACTGCTTCTCAGGGTCCTGCTGGGAGACAGGCAGCTGAAGCACCTCTTGTCTGTGGAGCAGAGCAGCTGCTCAGGAGCAATCCTACTGTAGTATCTGTATTTTAGCATTCTGGGTGAAGGTGACGGCTCAGGCTGTGGAGGTGGCACAGGGTGGGAGTGGTGCCAGTCTGGCTCAGGCTCTGCCCACAGTCAGGTGCTTTTTGACTCTGTCTCAGCAGTATGCAGAGGAAAAAGAGATGCTTGAACTGCAGTGCACATCCCTGAGGAAGGACTCCCAGATGTATAAAAAGCGGATTGAAGCCGTTCTGCAGCAGATGGAGGAAGTGGCTGCAGAAAGAGACCAGGTGATAGAACATTCCTCATGGAGTGCTGCGCATCCCTGCTCTGCTGCCCGAAGAGGGCAGATACGTAGCCCTGACTGTGCTGCTGTGTGACGTGGCACGTGTTGTCCCTCTCCCCAGGCTCTCCTGACCCGGGAGCAGTTCCACATGCAGTACTCCAAGAATCTGGTGGAGAGGGACGCTCACCGCAAGCAGATCCGGGAGCTGGGGGAGAGATGTGACGAGATGCAGCTGCAGCTCTTCCAAAAGGAGAGCCAGCTGCTGGCCACTGAGGCCAAGCTGAAAAGGTTGCAACTGGAGCTGCCCACCCCGGTAGGACTGTGATCCCTGGAATGGGATTGGGAAGCTGAGTGTGAGGCCAGAGTGTGGCTGTTCCGAGGCCTTTGCACCTGGACAGCTCCAGGGGAACCGTTAAAATTAATTAAAACCAAATGCTGAGTTTAGAAAATGAAAGATGTGATGGTTCCTATGACCTGACCTTAGTTCTAGGCATAGATAAGGTGGACTGATGCTGTGTTTGTGTTTGGAGCATGTCCAAAGGTGATGAGGGGGGATCCTCAACCACCAAGGAGTGAACTCTATTTAGAGACTCTGTGTGAACCATTTGGATGAAATGGGAAGCTAAATTTTCTGGAACTAAATTAGATATACAGGGGCTTTTAGTTAATATGGCATCTTGTGTGCTTTCTCCAAGTGACCAGACAGGAGTGCAGGAGGCAGGAATTCCACACTTCTCAGGTTTTTTTTGGGCTCTCAGTCTCCTCTATGTTCCCTTGCTGCCACTTCCTTGCTTGTGAGGAATGATTAATTTCTACTGGTTTTGTTTTCAGACCTCTGACCTGGACGATACCTCCTCCAGAGACTCCCAGGAAGTGAGTAGGGTGCCTTTGTTACTTTCCACTTTCTTTTGGGATGGTTTCATATTCCTCACTTGTGCTCAGTTCCCCGAGTATCAGCAGTTGCCGATCCATGGCTCAGGCCAGCAAGGTGCACCAGCGAAAGGCTGGTTCTAAGCATGTCCAGTTTCTTATACTCCTGTATCTCCTCCTGCAGACCGAGGGACAGTTCTCACATCCTTCCTCTGTTTCTGTCCCACAGCTCACCCTTCACAGTCACCTGGATGAAGACGCACAGCCCACTAAAAGTAAGGCTTTACTTGGGAAAACACTGGGCAGAACCCTGGAGAGAATGGTCCAGTGTTTCAAAGGGAAATGAAAAGACATTCATGGGTTTTATTTTTACCTGGTCACAGAACAGAACAAACATCCTTCCACTTCGGCTGGACCATGTGGCTTTCTCCTGAGATTCTTCCCTCCCCTCTTCCCTTTTATGTTGCAGGTTGTTTTCCCAAAAGCAGAACCAGGTGGTGAGTGCTGTCACTGGTTCTGTTTCTGTGGCATCCCCAGTGGAAATGATTCAGCAGTGTGGAAAGGAATTAATAGGCACCTCTTAGAACTTGAAAATCTCTTTTGAAACACGTTGAGAAAGGGAGAAAACTGGCACAGTAGAAGAAATTTTCTGGTTTGACCTCCTAGAAGATCTAAATGATCATTGAGAGGGGAGATTTTTCACAAAAGCTGAACAACACTCACCAAAAAAAATTCTTTTATTATTCTACCTCAGTTCAAAAATATATATCATGACACCTGGTCACTACATAAGGAGTTTTCACCAAAATAAGTGCCTTGATATGCTCAACTTGGGGAACAGGGATAAATTACAGTTAAAATAATAATTAACATGTTTCTCACGGTGACCTCTAATATGAGAATTATTTTTTTAATGATGCTGAGCAAGAGGTGCTGCTTGGTAAAGGTTTGTTTTGCTCCTGCATAAGCAGAAACTGGGGAACTCTGCCATCTGAGCAAGACTCAGGGCTCAAGTAAAATGAGAAGTGACTCTGCACTGATCACAGGGCCAAGTCCTGGCATTTTGGGCTTGGTTTCAGTTCTGCTGAGGACTCTGTGCAGTTACATCACAGTTTGAAGAACTGGTGGAGGGAGAAGTTACTTCACAGTGGCGACTCTGACTAAAGCTGTGATTTTTCCATCTCTCAGAAGATTGCCCCAAAGGACCAAACCAGCAGCTCAGCCCCAGAGAGGACAATCTGCCCCCAAAGTCACCCAGTGTAAGAGAATCTTCGTGGGCTCTTCTGGGGTTTGTGGTCTTTAGTGTTCTCATTAATGACGGATTTACCAGGTTTGAGAAACCTGTCAGCAGCTACTGCTTTTCCAGAATCCGAGCACTTAGTGCAGAATTTACCCTCCAAAAAGGGTGAGCTCTGAACAGCAGAACACTTGTGGTTATTTCTCCACATGTGCATCGAAGTTTCTCCTAATTACTTTCTATCCTTCATCTCTGGGTGTGGACATTTTCCAGTTCAGTTGACTGCAGCATTACTGTTTGTACAGGAAACAGAATACCCCAAATTTACAAATCTGAGGGAATAAATATGCTAAAACTCTGTGAAGCAGAGGTATTCCCATCCTGCACACACTCACTAAGGGCCAGCCCAGAAACGAACCTACTGTACTTCATTCTGCAGGCAGCTACGTGGTGCTGATGTTTGGAGGAATCCAGTTAATGGTTTTTTTTAAATTTTTAATTCAAGGAGTGTGGCTTGGCCAACGAGGAGCTGGCAGAAAAGGAGAGGAAGAGGATGAAGGACTGCTTTGAGCGCTACCGCAGGTCTGGGCTGCAGTAGCAGGACTAACCTAGACATACCTGTGTGGCCTAACTTAGTATCTTGAGTTTCCTCTTTCCTGTCCATCCCCCGCCCCCAAACTTGACTCATGGAGGGCTTAAAATTAAACACAAAACGGTCTAATACATACTAATCCTCCCCAAAGCGCTGAGGCGCTGCTCGTTTGCAGAAAAGGCCTTCCAAAATTGACACGTCCAGTCTTGTTTTTCAGAAAAAGAGCCATGAGGAGGGTGCCAAAGGACCGGCACCACGAGGCCGACTGGGAGAACACCACGGGCAGCGACAACACCGACACCGAGGGCTCCTGAGAGAGGGACAACGGGGACACCGAGGGCTCTGGAATGAGGGACAACGGGGACACCGAGGGCTCTGGAATGAGGGACAACGGGGACACTCAGGGCTCTGGAATGAGGGACAACGGGGACACTGAGGGGACACCGAGGGCTCTGGAATGAGGGACAACGGGGACACTGAGGGCTCTGGAATGAGGGACAATAGGGACACTGAGGGCTCTGGAATCAGGGACAACAGGGACACTGAGGGGACACCGAGGGCTCTGGAATCAGGGACAACGGGGACACCGAGGGCTCTGGAATGAGGGACAACGGGGACACTGAGGGCTCTGGAATGAGGGACAATAGGGACACTGAGGGCTCTGGAATCAGGGACAACAGGGACACTGAGGGCTCTGGAATCAGGGACAACAGGGACACTGAGGGGACACCGAGGGCTCTGGAATCAGGGACAACGGGGACACCGAGGGCTCCTGAGAGAGGGACAACACTGGCGTTTGAGAGCCCCCGAGTGCAGGAACCAACCCGCGAGGAAAACC
>VZRE01012909.1:162532-236919 GCA_013396775.1 Cephalopterus ornatus | reverse complement strand
GGGGGGGCACAGAGAACGGCGGAACCCCGCTCGGCCTTTGTGTTGGGCCGAGCTGCGGGCATCGAGCTGCGGGCATCGAGCCGCGGGCATCGAGCCGCTTGGGGTACGTTCGAGGTGACGGGGCGGGAGAGAAAAGTTCTGATGGCGCGGAGCGGCCCGGGAGCTGCAGTTGCCGCGCTGACAAAATCCGCTCCCTTCTGCAGGTGTGCCGGGCGCGCTCGTCCAAATCCATCTCCAAGGCCGCCTACCACCGCGGGGTGGTGATCGTGACCTGCCCGGGCTGCGGGAACCACCACGTCATCGCCGACAACCTGGGCTGGTTCTCCGACCTGCAGGGGAAGAGGTGGGTGTGCCGAGGGATCCTGCTCTCGGGGGTGCAGCCGGACCCTCCTTGAGCTCGTGCGTTATTTCCGTGATGCTTTTAAAACGTGGCTCAGAGGAAAAAAACACAAACAAACAAAAAACAAACCACAGAGTTTTTGCTGGGTGTAATTCTGTTCCATCCGGTTCCTCAAAGCACACGGGCTCGGTTTTAAGTCGCCTGTAATTTGACTGGCGCTGCCTAGGATCCAAATAAATGGTGTGAAGCTGCAGCAGAAGCTGTGGGGTGCACTGAGGTCCTAGTTGGTGGCAGCAGGTGAATTGCTGCCCCGTGGGGTTCTGTCCCCTCAGGCTTTACCACATCACTGATGGGTTTCCCTGGATAAGTGCCTCAAGCGTGTAGACCCATCTGCTGTGGCATTCCAGTGATTTCTAACTTGCTGAGATACCTTTAAAAGCTTCTGTTGAGCTATAATTGCTAAGTTATTGATCACAGTGGATAAAAATAGTCCCAGAAGGTTTGGATGGTTTTCTCTGCTTCCCAAACTCATTCTTGAGGAATCCCATGCTGATGCTCTTGTGATTCACTGCGTGGAGTCAATCCTGAGGGCAGAGTGGAGGAGGGAACCTGCGCTTGGCTGTGCTGGGCCTTTGCTGTGGTGTCACTGTTGGTTCTCAAATCGCTGTTCAGGAATATCGAGGAGATCCTGGCAGCCAAAGGGGAGAAGGTGAGACGTGTGGCTGGTGAGGAAGCTTTGGAATTGCTGCTGGAAAGCTCGGCAGAGCCCGAGTCCCAAGGTCAGCTGGCAGAGGGGGACAGCAAGGAAGCCCCCCCAGAGCCTGGCAGCAAGGGAGAGACCTGACATGTGGGATTTGGGTTGTCCTGCTGGTGCCAAGAGACTTTTCACCTTCATTCCCTGATTTCCGCAGTCTGTATTTAAAATAAACTCAGGTGTGGGGTTTTCTCTGTTGTGTGTCTTTGTCGTGTGTAGCTTTGCCTTTGATCAGGCTGATGCCTCTAGAGGTGGTGTAGGTATTTGTCCTGTTTACTTGTTTTGCTGACTTTGAGGCTGTTTTCAGTGCTCCAGCAGTGCTCAGAGCCCAGCTTTGTTCCCTGCTCAGAAGGCAGCCAGAAATTGTGTGATTTTGGCCAAAGAAGGTGCAGCTGGAGCTGGAGGTTTTAGGGATTTCCCGTGCCCTTCCCAGGTGTTGCAGAGCTGGTGGAGGTGCATCCCGTGGCTGCTGAGCGGAGGGGGCAATTGATACCACCTGAGGAGGTGAGTCCCAAATTGCAAAGCCAAAATGGTCCCACAGGAGGGGTTAGATCACCAGCTTTTACTGCTTTCATCTGTCCTTTGCCGTCTTCCAGAGTTTTGTGGCCGTGCCCCTGCTGTCAGGGCTGAAAGTTCCGTATTTTGGGGGTTACAGCATCAGCCCCCACACTCGGGGATCCCACTTGGGCTCTGGTGTGGGGGTTTTGCAGCTCCTCGTTGGGGAGGGGCAGGATGGGTGTGAAGGCAAAACTAATAGTTGTGGAGCACGTTGGAGAGAAGTAGAGCACCTAGAAAGTTACCTTGGAGTTCACTGGAAGATACTGAGGGGCTTTTTAGTGCTACTGATGCATATTAAGATTAGTAAGAAATAAGAAAAGTAATAAATGAGAATTGTAGGTGTTTGCAGCCCTAGTGGTGGATCAGGCAGTGAGATGATCATGTTGGACTTTGTTAGGGCTTGTTTCCTCTGTATAGTGAAGTAGCTGCTTTGTTACGGTTTTGAACTTGCAATCAAAGACTAATTTAGGGTGTAAGAGCTCTTTGGAGGTTTCTAGTCCAACTCCCTTGTTAAAGGAGGATGTTTAGGGTCTCTGAGGGTGGAGATCCCACAACCTCTTTGGATCCCTCCTCATTAGAGAGGCACAGAAGGCAGTAAAACCCCTCTCAGCCTTTGTGTCTGGGGCAGAGCAAACCACTTCTCTCAGCCACGTGCTCGTGGTCCTTAATCAGCCAAGGATTCAGTGAGGGCATTGTGTGCATTAATGAGTTTACTTCATCAGAAGTGTTCATAGCAGTTTTATACATGTTGCATTATAAGTATTGGGTCAGAGCAGCAGGAAAGTTGTCGTGTTGCTGTTGGTGTGTCAGTTCAGAGTGATGAAACAGGGGCAGGACTTTCACCAGCCAGCTCGTGTGTGCTCAGAGCCTGGTGAAACAGCTCTCCCTGAAACAACAGCTGCTGGAGAGATCCAGTGTTGAGAAACAGGAGTCTTGCATCTCAGAGCACTGCCGTGTGCTCACCCTGTGCTGAGCTGTTGGCACCTATTAGCACTGCTGCAAAAAGTGCTTATTTTATTACCTTTAATCTGAAAATCAGCATTCTGCTTCCACGGTGCCGATGCCTTTGATGGGGTGGAACAGAGCAGCTGTTGCAGGATCTGTGTTGCCTTGGAAACCACTCATTTACAACCTGGCTTTTTTAGGCTGTTTTCCTTACCTTTCTTACCTGTTACTGTGCTCCAGCTACAGGAAGGTGGTGCTAGTTTTTTGCTGTGTTATAGTAAAAAATGTAGCAAAAGCTGTGGTGGCTGTTCCTAGATTTTAGTGTTTCCTTGTCCCAGGTGCCTCTGCAGCCCCCAGCTCTGAGCAGGGAGGGTGGCAGTTCTTGCTGCTGCTCTTAAGGTTCAGGCTAGCATCACAGGAGGGAATTTGCACGTAATACAAAAAAAATTTGCTGCTAAGAGATTCCAGGTAAAAAAAGGAATTTCTGTGCTCACTTTTGAAGTGGGTTTTTCTGAAAAATGTTGTGGGGCCGTGGGTTTGCTGTGGGAGGGGGACACAGCAGGAGCCCAGCAGAGCTTGGTTTAGCCAGAAATGGGGAGTGGGGAGAGGCAGCTTTTCTCCTGAACTGGAGGCGTGTCAGGATGGGGAAAAACTGCAGTGAAGGCCCAGTGAACAGGAGACAGACTGAAGGAGCAGAGGAGAGAGACTGGAGGCACAGCTGACCAGGGTAAGTCTTTGGGACACAGAGGGGAGGTGGTGATTTCCAGGGGGGCAAAGCAGCACTCCCAAGGCAGCAAACAAAGCTGTTTGCACGTTCTTTTACACATTCCACTGTGGTTAAGGGATGGATCCTGTTCCTGAATCCTGTCCCAGAAGGGCTTTTCTGCGAAAGGGCAAACACTGCCTCGTGTTCTGCCAGTGTTTACCCAGCAGAGCTGCGCTGTGTCTGTCAGATGGGGGGCTCTGGGTTCTGGGACCAGGGGTGGTAAAGAGGGGTGAGATGGGGTCCTGTGGGGCTGGGAGTGAGTGGCTGAGAGCCTTTCCAGCTGAGGAATATCAGCGAGGGCTGGAGCAGCAGCACAGTGAGGTTCTGGGGAGGGCTGAGGGAAGTGTGGGGCCTCAGCCCTGACGTGACTTGGCAGTAAGGAAAAAAAAAAAATCTCCCCAGGCCTGACATCAGCCCTGTCCTGCGAGTGCCTCGGCTGGGTAGGAGAGGGCAGGATCTCGTGTTCCTGCTGGGCTTTGGGAGTTCTTTATGAAGAGGATCTGCCCTGCACCAGGGACAACCTCTGTTCCCAGTAGCTCGCTCCACAGCTGCAGCAGCAGCACTGCACGGCCCCGGCAATCCCGCGGCTCTCCGGCGGGTGTCAGCATCGGAGAGCTCTTCCCAACTTGGGATCGAGCTCTGGGGGCGTGGGAGAGGGAAGGGTTCAGCGGAGCAGCCACCACAGCGGGCTCTGGGCTGCCCTGGAGACTCAGTTGCAGCCAGTGCCTCCGAACAAGCCACCGAGTGCTGCCTTCCCCAGCGCTGAGGAGGGAGAGACAGGAGGTGAGACCCCATCACTCATCCACAGGGATGGCATCTGCTCCTGGGAATCTGAGCCTGCACACACAGACTTCTGGCACAGAGCTACTGCATGGAGGGACCCAGAGATATGAGGATGGCTCTTGTGGATCTTTGCTCAGGACTGGCAGTGGCCAGCACGACTTAGCCAGGTGTGGGAAGACCAGCTGGGACTTGGCTTTGTCCTCACATTCAAACTCGGCTGCTCCCAAGGCCACTTTCTAGCACAGTCCAAGAGCCTGCTCCTGCCTGCTGCTGTGTGTGTGCCCTCTCTGAGGGCTGGTGCCAGGGCTGTGCAGTGCCCTCGCTGCCCTGGTCCCCTGGCAGCTGCTGGGGGACAGCACAGCTCTGGGCCAGGCGCCGGGGCGGCACCGAGACGGGCAGGGCCTGAAAGGAATGGCCTGGCCTTTCATCGGCCTTTTCCAGGGGTCTTTTCTGGCCACGCAGGGCTGCTCTGCCTGCCCTGTCGTCCTGGAAACTTCTGGCCAGGGAATTCTCAGGGCTTTGTACCCTCCCTCCACAGCCACATCCACGCTGGAAGGCAGGCAGAGCTGGAACAGGGGCTGCTGCCAAGAGACTATGTGCTCTCAGTGTAAAGGGATGTGTAGGTGGGTGCACATAGCCTTTTGTTAACATGTGGGGTGTCTGTCACCAGAGACCCCCCCCACCCACCCCCATTCCAAAGGGCCAGGATTAGCCCTGCTGTCAGCCAAGAAATAATGGAAATGAGTATTTGCACTGAAGCTTAGACACAAATATTTATTAAGCACAACCCCCCACACACACTCCTTCCCCTTGAGCTGTATTCATTTCTAATATATTAATCCATTTGGCAGATTATTTTTTAGAAAAAAAACAAGTACCTGTGGGTTGGAAATTTCCCATTAAAATGACATTTTAGCAAATGCACATGTAAAAAATAAATAAGCTCATACATTCAAGTATATGGCAAATAATACCTCAGTAATACCTCTGAAAGCTTAATGGTCAAATTCCAGTTCACCACCTGGCTGAGAGCTGCACAGGCCAGAGCCTGCAGCTGGTCAGGTCATCTTCATCATCATCAATGTTTTCCTCTTTTACAAATGCCAGCTTGGCTGGTACAAAGGTGGCTGGACAGGTCCTCCTCTCCCTTCTCCAGAGCTCTGCCCAGCCCCAGGAAGGAGGCCCAGCCTTGGCCAAGTGGTCCGTGCAGCAGGTGAGTGCTCCCAGGTAGCAGGTAAAATGCAGCTACCACTCCACATGGTCAGTGCAGGCAGGGAAAATGCCCCATGAGCAGCATCACTGGTCTAAAAACATCTCACTGCTGGTTGGGAATGTTTCCATCAAACGCATTTCAAACGGAAAGCGTTGATTTTATTCTCTGCAGGAACGTCGCTGCTTCGGCACAACTCGGTGCTGGAGTTTCTAAAGTCCAAGATAGTCTCTCGTCAAGAGAAGGGAAAATACTGCACCTCCTGAAGTCACGTCGCTGCTCCTCTCCTCTAGCTTTTCCAACTGGTCCAAGAGGGGAAGGAATGACAGTAAATGTGGCTGGGGCTCCCCTGAGGCTCCAGGTATTGGAGACAGGTGGGGCATAACCACGGTGCATAGCCAGGAGCAGCTCAGCACTGGTTTGTGGAGAAACATAGAGGGTGAAGGGCCATTATCCCGAGCTGCTGTTGGACACAGAAGGGAGGAAGGACAAGCTGTGGGCAGAAAGCTTTGCTGCCTGTCGAAGCGGGTCCCTGTCACACGCAGGTTCTGCCTCAGGCCCCCTCACCTGCCCGAGACCTCGGCACCAGAGCTGCCCACATTTGCCATGGGCTGAACACATGAGCTGAGACCTTCCCCTTCCCAGGCACAGCCCCTACCCCGGGGCTGCAGAGCTGGCTGAGCTCCAGAGGTAACAAATCCCACTAAAGCTTGGGGTGAGCGAGGCTTTGCTCCTGCCCAGGAGGCCCCACGACAGCTCTGTCCAGGGCTGGGGAAGCAGGAGGTGTCCAGGGCTCTGCAGAGTCCTCAGCAAACCTTAAATACACTCAGAGGTGTGTGGGACCGCGATGCAGCTGCGGTGGGGTAAGATTTAAAGGGCTGGTGTGGCCTCAGACTTGGGTTTATTTTCTCCTGTAGAAGGAACAAAGCTGAGCAAGACATTCCAGGGAAGGATCCAGAGTCGTTTGTGTCACCTTGTGAGGCAGGCAGTGCAGGAGGACTTCAAAATGGAAAAGGTGCTCTTCCCCCATTTAATTAAAAGTGTTGTGGAAATAAAAGACATCAAGGCTGGAGTTAACTACCCCCTCTGGGCTCCTCCAAGTTCCTGGGTTTTTAGGTGATCAGCAAAGGGGCTGCCAAAGCCTTCCCTCATGCCCAGTGTTACAGGGGCTGTGTGTCCTAAAAAAACCCCTTGTTTAAAAATCGTGCCCCATCCATTGGGCCTTCCCGTAGCAACAGGGCGGAGGTGCAGCTCCCACATCCCTGGGGCAGCTCCTGGGACAAGTCTGTGGTAACACAGGAGCCCTCGGGTTTGAAACCACCCACGCTTTTTTTTTTAAAAACAACCGAAAAACAAATAAAGCCAAAACAACCCCCCCAGACCAAACCCCAGTTCTTAGCTGGAACCAGGCCTGTGCTGCTCCTCCTCGGCCTCCTCCTGGGCTGAGGCCAAATCCACCCGCTGCTCGTCCATGCGCTTGGCCTGGACACGCTGGATGAGGCTGAAAAAGTCTTCGTCCGGCATGGTGGGACCGCGGGGGATGGAGTCAGGGGGGGCACAGCGCTGGTCATCGATCCTGGAGGACTGCACGGGGGGAGAGGGCGTTAGGGTGGGGCAGGACGACAAGGAAGGGCAGGAGCAGAGGGGTCGGGGCTCCCGCTCCCCCCCAGCACGGGTACCTGACACTTCATGAGCATGTTGAAGAACTCATCACCAGGCTCCTGGGCGTCCCCCTCCACACGCAGGTGCCCCAGGTTGTTGTGGGTTATCCGCAGCCCCGGCAGGTTGCCCACGTTGGCACGCTGGTCATCCAGGCGCCTGCTCTGGGAGCTGGCGATGAGGTCGAAGAACTCCTCTGTCTGTGGAGATGCCATCAGGGCAGACTGTGCTGTGGGGAGAGGAGACAGGGCAGGGTCACCCCTCTGCCTGCAGAGCCCAAATCCTCCTCACCAAACCACTGTCCAACCCGCCTCCCACACAGGCACAGACCCGGAGGCAGCACAAGGGGGAAGGAGGTGCCGTGACAGGGTGAAAAGCAGAACCTCACACCCATCTCCACTGCTGGACCCCCTGAGGGGCTCCCTGCCACTTGGTCAGCTCCTGGAAGCCACCAAAGGCGCCACCTCAGCCCAGGAGATTCAGTGCCCCCACCGTAACCACAGCCTGGGTGTGATCACTGTTTTTTCCAGCATTACAGGCAGCTTCTACTGCTGCTTCCACTCTGGTTCCCAGCTGGAGCCAAGAGGCACCAGGCAGACCCCAACAGCCACAGGTGAGCACAGAGTTCCTGAGTGCTGTGACAGGCACCTGCGCAGTCCTGAGGGTCAGGAATAATTCCAGACAGGTACTTAGCAAAGCCCAGGCCTAGCTGAGCCTTCCATCTGCCAGCACTTTCCCAGGCCCCCCAGAAGCCCAGCCTGCTTGGGCCAGCTCAGGGAGAGGCTGCCAAGGTGAGTCCACAGCCTGGGACAGGGTTGGCACAGGCTGGTGCCAGGGGATCCCCCCCGTCCAGAACCAGTACACATAATCCACCCTCTATAGACCCTTTGGAAATGCCTCACTGGAAAGAGCCTGCTGGCTCCTGGCAGCTTCTGGGCAGGGAAAGGCTCCCAAATAACAGACACGGCACTCAGACAGGGACAAGAAAAGGAAAAGTGTATGAAATCCAGCCTGACTGGTGTTCCTGTCCCACTGAGCACAAAGCACTGGGGCAGAGGCTGCCCCGAGCCTCCCGACACAGCGACTTGGAGCCCCAGCTCATGGAGCTGCAAAAACACAGGAAAATCTCAGCCCTGACGCAAAGATGAGTTTCTTCCCCTTCAGCTCACGAAGAATCCTTGAAAATAACACGTCCAAAAGGCTCAGAGCCCAAATGAGCCGAACAGAACATGTGCCTGCTTGTGCATTCTTTATAAAGCTCCATATTTTAAACCCAGTCTCCTAAATTACACAGCTGCTACAGCCAAATGCACTTGTGTGTCAGAAATGCATCTTTTGACAAAGTGATGCTTATTTCCACCCTATTTTTAGATGATAAAAACCCTCTCACCTCACAGCCAGCCTGCCTTCCTGACCTCCTCCGCACGGCTCTGCTCTCGCTGCCACTTCAGCCCCTGCCCCTTGTGCCAGCTCTGGCCGCACTCAGAGCGGTGTCAGGGGTCTCCTCCTCTCCCGTTTGCACTTTGTAGTCATTTGGAAACTGATAAACAAATCCCTCAGCTCAAATGGACTATTTGGAGCCCTTTGTGCCGGTGATTAAGTGTAGAGTGTGACCTGTGCATTTTAGAGCTTCTCTCCAGGTTGGATTAAACAAAGGCCCTCAACACCAAAAAACCCGAGTGCAAACACAGTCCCGCTTTTCCTGTCCCGTCTGTTTGTCAGGTGCCTTCCTCAATTTATCCCTGCTCTTCCTGGGGGCGAGCTCGCTGTCTGCCTGCTGGAGCTTCCCACTGTTTATCCATCCCTCTGGCTCCTCTGTCCTTATGCAGCACCTATCACCACAGCATCCAAGAACAGTACAAAATCCAGAAGTTTTTCCTCCATGGCAACACTATTACACAAAACTGGCAATATTTTAACTTGCCTGAGAAAGCCCGACCCAGCCCCTGCACGCCCCAGGTTCTTACGAGGCTCCCTCAGCCATGACCATCATCATCTTCCTCATGGAAGTGGCAGGAGTCCCCGTGCCAACCTCACCATTCCAAAGCCAAGACCTGAAGATCCACACTGGAAAAATCCAAGTGCATTTTACATTTTTCTTCCTAGTTTACTCCCCAGGCCTTTGCTCACATTCTCCAAGCCTTTCCCTCAGCAACCATTAACATGAGAATGGCTCTTCCTTCCTTAAATAATGAGGGAGATTGCCAAGGAACTGCTAAGTTCAGGGAACTGAGGCTTAGGGAAAACATCACGGGATCCACAGTAAACCACAACAGCTGGCCAGGCTGCGGGAGCAGTGGCACTCCCACAGAAACAGTGCCTTAGAAAGGCTCCGGTGCTCACATATCCGCTCTCCCAGGGCAGGCACCGGCGTGGCAGCTGCCTCCGCAGCCTCCGATGGGCACTCCTCCAGCGGGCAGCGCTGATCATCCATCCGGTTGCTCTGGAACTTGCTCAATAGGTCAAAGAAGCATTCCTCATCCGAAGGGGTCCGGTTGATTTTCTGGAAGGAGAGCAGAGAGAGTCAGAACACCCCGAACAGCTCCAATTGCTCCATCTGGTGCGGATTGGGAGTGGTCGTGGCCTTTCCTGGTCTGTTCAGAGGCCGGGTCCTGGCTGTGCCCTTGGCTTGCCAAGCCCCCCAGCTGGGAGCCTTTTGGGGTCACTGCTCCTGGATCCCTCCGATCGCAGAGGCTCCAGGCACTTCCACAGCCCAAAGCAGAGCCCGGCTCCCACCAGCACACAGACGAGCCTCACGCTGAGCAGCTGCTGTCACTGCAGTGCCTCGAGCACCCAGAGCAAACTGGAGGCTGAAGGAGAAAGAGGGGACAAAAGGGGATTCCCCTTGGCACTGCTCCGTGGGGAGCTCCTGGGCTGGAAAGGGCTGAGCTCAGAGAGGGATGAAGGGGAACTGTGCAGCCACCTTGGCTGAAGTGCTGCTGAGTGCCCAGCTGGGGCTCAGCCTGAGCTCAGCTAAATCCAACCCTTCCACAGTGCCCCTCGCACCCCAACACTTCCCTTCGGTGCCCCTGTGTCCTCAGCACAGCACTTGTAACAGTCACCCAGCCGAAAATGACACTAAATTACAGTTTTTCAGGACAGCAGTTCTTACACAAGAGCCCCAAATGAGCACCTTGCAGTGGACAGGGATATATTTAAGTCGTGCTGCAGGAGGGCTTGTGTTGGAGGCCACCAGTCCAACAGCCAGTTCCAGCACAGAGAGGGGCTGCGTGCCCTGAGAGCAAGCCCAGAGCAGCAGAACAACAGACCTTTCCAAGGAGTCCCTTGGAATGGGAGATAAAATTAACTAGCGATAAGAGGGGCATCTGCCAGGCTCAGGGATGGTCCCTGAGTGACGAGCTGGTCCCACCA
Organism: Cephalopterus ornatus; assembly: GCA_013396775.1. Taxonomy (NCBI): domain Eukaryota; kingdom Metazoa; phylum Chordata; class Aves; order Passeriformes; family Cotingidae; genus Cephalopterus; species Cephalopterus ornatus. The sequence goes on along the minus strand of VZRE01012909.1, from coordinate 226,532 downwards.
GTCGCTGGAAAAAATACCACAACAGAAACCAACCAAAACCTCCTACAACTGGGTCTATCTGTGCTATTTTCTGGCACAGAGTCTGGGCAGGAGCCATGGTTCCCTCCTGGGGGCATCACATCCCACCAGAGAGATGAAGAGGGCAGAGGGAGAGCCAACCCCGAGTGCCAGACTTTCCAGCAGAGAAGGGATCCCCTTGGCTGCTGATGAAGCAAAGTCCCTCTCCCAGCTCCGTTTGTGGCCAATCTGGGCAGCCTGGGAGTCTTCCCAATCCCACCAGACACAGTGCTATTCCCAGCAGAGCTCTTCCCTGGGGCAGGGGCAGGCAAAGCCCTTCATGGGAGCTCTGCAACGGGGAGAGACTTGTGCTGACAGGGTTAAAGCCACAAGTTGGATTCGGTAAATGAAGGAAAACAATTTTCCTGTATGCCAAGCGAAGCAGATGAGATGCTCTCAGCTTCTATTTAGGGCAGCGTCAAAATTAGCAGCGGGCCAGAGAGGAACATTAGCAATGTGGGAGCTGATCGGGGAGGGGAAAAACCCCTCTCACCTCCCTCCACGTGCCGATCTGTTCATGGATCCATCCTCTGAACCATCAACAATTGCACCTTGGAAATCAAAGCTTGAACCGAGGGTGAACTACATCTCTCACAGCTCTGCTGTGTTGGGCTGTTGACCCAAATTTCAGGCTAGAGGAGGAAGCGGCTCATTCACACCGAGCCTCCCTCCAGCTTCCCCACAACCACACGGAGTACATCAGAGCAGTCCTGGATCCACAGGACAAGTTCCCCCTTGCAGGAGCAGCCTGACAGTGTGTGGCGAGAGCCCTCAGCTCAGGGCTTCCCCCGACACAGACCAAGATTGCCCTGGGGCACGTCCTGCCAGAGACCCTGCGATTTAGGGTGTTGGGATCGCTGCTCACAACGTGTCTGGGAGAGGAAAGGATGCTCTGAATCAGTAGGAAGAAGAGCCAGTGCATGGAAGTGTGGGATGGGGCTGGCTGTGTGCCCAGGTACCTCCCGATACGGTGGCACCCGAGGGGCAGGAGGTTGGTGTCCGTGGGCCACGACTGGGGCTCACACGTGCTGTGCCAGCCGGGACGGGGCGTTGGGAGCCGCAGGGCAGCACCTGAGGACACTGGGCTCCCTCCAGCACTGCCCCAGCCAAACCCTGCCCCAGGCCTGCACCTCTCTAATTAAAATGCCCAAATGTGCCAAGGCACAGAGTGCTTGGCTCCCTCCCTCCCAGCCTGCTCCGAGCCCCGAGGCAGGAGCTGCGAGGGCAGATGGAAGTGTGATCACACCCCGGGGCTCACCATCTGTGCTCGCCTGGGGCTTGGCACATCCCGGGCATCCCCACACGGGGCTGAGCAACAGCCATAGGACACACACACACACACCAGGCACCACGGGCCCAGGTCCCTAAATGCTTCCTGGGCACCAGTTTCTGTTCCCAGCCCCAAGACTCACCCCATGGCTGGTGTCTCTGCCTGGCCTCATCCCCCATCCGCTGCTTGGAGCACTGCAACTGCCCAAATTCTGCCAACTGTCACCTTCCTGTGGTCAGCCAGATGCTGTCACAAAATTAAAACCAACCCTGTCTGCACGGGGCAGAGGGACCTGGGGTTTTTCCTGGCCCCCACAGCCCGAGGGCTGCTGGCACAGCAGAGCTCACTGCGGGGCAGATCTGGCTGCAAACACACTCGGCACACACACACCTCTCCCCATGAGGGGACAAGGCCAAGTGTGGAGCCTCTGCTCCCTGACCTTGGGAAGACAGGGATGGCTCCATCCCAGGCAGGTGGAGGTCCCATTCTTGGGGGTCAGAGCTTTGTTCCCCTTTTCTGAGAGTGGTATTCCCACCTGGACACCGCCAGCTCATCACAGAGCTGAGCAACCTGGCTCAGGACAGCCTTGGGAGCACTCCCTCTCCTGGAAGGCATCCAGGCTTTTGCATACATTCCCTTGCCGGTGGATGAACAGGCTGTTTAACCTGCCTGGGTGGATTCAGGATGTGCAAACCACAGCTGAGGTGTTGGAAAGGCAGCGAGGAGCAGATCCTGCTGCCACTCCCCCCTCTCCCTGCAGGATGGGACCAGCGGCTCTCCGGGAGGGGTTGGGAGTCCCTGGAGGTCACTGCCCTGTGGAGGAGCACAAAACCACCCTATTTCCTCTCTTGATAAACTCTCACTCACACCAAATAAGGTCCTGGGCTGCCCAACTCTGCCTGAGACGTGCAGGACACAGAGAAGAATCTCTTGGGGAAATGCCTCAGTCCGGACACTCTGGATGTGCAGGTGAAGCCGAGGCTGAAGCGATCCCAGGAAAGGCAAAAATGTCAAAACCAACTCCTGTGCCTAAACCCCCTCAGCCATTTTCACTTGGAGTCAGGAAAGCCATTAAACAAAGGCAGAAGACCTAACTGCAGGAACCAAACCACTTCCCAGCTCCCAACACCTGAAGTCACAGCCCCACAGATGCCCCACAGGGCTTCCACCCCTGGAGCCGCTGCCCACCTGTGAGAGCCTTTCTCTGACACATTCCCATTCCCAAGCCCCATCCCGGGATCGGTGCCCTGTCCCCAGTCTCTCTTTGGCCCCCGAGCAGCCAATACCCCCCACACCAGGCACCAACACCTGCTGTCACAGGTACTCTCAACCCAACGCTCCGGAGGTGGCAGCTTCTCCCACAGCTTCCTGCTGCCCCCACAGCAGCTCGGGATGTAGCTCTTCCCACACTTCCCTGAATCGCTCCCAGGGTGCTCTGGGACAGGGCTCCAGAGACCCCCCCAAACACCACCAGATCTTTCCGTGCTGGCCAAGTCATGGCACGTCCACCAGTGATTCCATGGGTGAAACATCCCCTTCAGAAGGAGCTTCTCCCACCAAACCAAACTGCCAACGCTCTCATGAGCCACCCAAAGGGCCAAACATTGTCCCTCTGTCAGACCAGCTTCTCCTCCCACAGCTGGTGTCCCCAGGGCACTGACCTGCCCTTGGTTCCCCTCCTGTCCTCCAGGCTCAGCTTCCTGCAGACCTGCCCCGAGGCAGGAAGGAGCCGTCAGGCTCAAGGGCTGCTCTGCCCAGCCCTCCGAGGGGACCTGCAGGCAGGACCTGCTGCCCAGCAGCCAGCAGATCCCAGTGGATCTGGCACAGTGGATCCAACCTCAGGAGCTGCTGCTCGAAGGCATCTGGTTGGTGGCTGGGTCAGGGACGAGTGAGGACGGCAGCGGGTTCAGGGATAACGCAGCTGTTTTCACTGGCACCCCCTCAGAACACACTGCCTTGGCATTTATGTGTCCACCACAATTCCACCTTATTTCAGGGAGGAGACAACCTGGAGATGTGACCTGCCCACGTCCTGCAGAGATGCAGTGGCAGAGCTGGGGCAGGATCCTGTGACTGGTCCTCAGGGCCAAGCTCTCCCCAGTGGACAATCCTTGGAAAACCGTGCCCCTTGTTCTGGCAGCATTATGTGCCCAGGGCCTGGCAGATATTCATTCCCACACATCCACGTCTCTGTGCCGTGCCTTATCTGCCTCTCCCTCTGTGAACCAGACACACCACCACTCCTCACCTCTGCTCTTTTCAAGGCAGCCAACCTCAAAACCCCCAGGCAGGAGCGGGGCTGGTGGTGCCGGTGACCCCCAGTGCTGGGAACACCTTCTCCAGGGCTGTCCCGCTGCCTGTCAGTGCCCTGCATGCAGCTTTTCTTTATCCTGCACCACCCCAACACCTCGCCCTGGAGAACCCACCGTGGGGGCTGCACAACCCCAAACCATCAGGCTCTGGACCTCCCCACCTCACCGGGTGAAGGGCAGCGAGGGGGAGGTTTGCAGAGAGCTCCCAAACAGCAAGTGGGGGCTGGAGGAGAGGAGTGGAAGGAAATCCCTGCCTGAAAGCCACAGCCTGTTTCACCAGGAGGTGAAATGCCTGGAACACCATCTCTCAGGGGCTCTTCCTAGTCCCTGGCCACCAGCACCTCGGCTGGAGTCTCCACTCCTTGACGAGCCCGTCATCTCCAGAGTCAGCAGAGCTGGAAAACTCGCCTGGTCTTTGCTGAGGACATCACTTCCCTTTCCATGCCAATCCTTCAGTGCCGCTGCCACGCTCCCCCCGAGGGCAGGGCTGGTGGCAGACACCCCGTGTGTCCCCCCCGGGCTCAGGGATCCACCACCCAACCCTCGGCACTCTCTGCTGTGAGACACAGCACAACCCCGAGAGCCTGAGCACTGCCTGCAGCCCACAAAGTTGCCATAATACCAGCAATAAAGTTACAAAAATATTAATAATAAAAAGTTCACGCTGAAGCTACCCGAAAACTTTAAAACCCCCGAGCATACACACGCACATCCTGGCCTGAGTGAATCTCTCCTCCGTGTCTCTGTATCTACCTCCTCCTCCTCCTTCTCCTCCTCCCGATCCAGCCTCCCGTTTCACAGAAAGAAGGAAACACAAACAAAATCCGAGTTTTCCTTACTGACCTCAGCAGCCAGCTCTTCCCCAGGCTCCAGCTTTCACATGTCCACGGGCAGGAACGACCTCCCCTCGCAGGGCAGCGGCAGCGATGCTCCGGAGCTCTCCCAGCCCCGCTCCGGGAGCGCGGATTTATGCGGAGCGCGGAGCCATGTGAAGAACGTCGCCAGCTCCAGTGACCCGCTGGGTGCGAGATGAGGCTTAAAGCGACAGCCCTGCTCCTCCCAGAGCCACTCCGGTGCCCTGGCACGGGGAGGAGGGGGGTGGGCTCCACAGAAGGCTCCTCTCTCCCTCACCTCGCTGCCACGATCCTCCTCGTGTTATTAGATGATGCTCTCAAACACACAGCGGAGCTACGTGAATATTTAGCTTTCCTTCCACCTCCTCACCTCCCACCCGCCACACTCACTTCACCTTAAAAATAGATTGGGATCGATCCTCCTAAACTACATCTGCAAACACACTCGGCTCCACAGGCACAAGGCACCGCGGCAGCAAATGCTCCGTGCACACACAGACACAATATGATCGCCTGGATTTAAAGCACCAAAATACTGAAGGGCCATTTTTAGCTCCTGATAGTCCTCCTGCTCCTCATATTATTAGATACGCGATTTTTTTTTTTTTTTGTCTTATGGCAAGAGCTGGAGCTGCTCAGCCATAAGCACCTCCTGATTTAAATGTACCACTGTTCAACAGAGGGAAATTTCTAATTGCAACAGGGTTTTAAACAGGGAAAGATGGAAACGCCACGCAGCAGCCAAAGAGCTGTTCTTACCTCACGTTTGTGAAATGGGGACTTCTGGCAGTGAAATGAGGCAAGAGAAGCAGTTTTCCAAAAGGGGCAAAATGGGGACAGAGCCCGGGTGGCACTCTCAGCTCTCTGTCTACACTGTCCTCTTACACTTCACTCTCATGTTGCACTGCAAAAGTAGTAGATTTCTTTAGCCTAGACAAATGCAGCTTTGGGGAACTGCCCATGCTTTGCCACACCAGTACATTTATTTCCAGGAGTCACACAGTAATTAGAAAGACGGAAACTGTGTGGGACCCGAGAGCAGGATCGCTGCAGAAGGTGGGTAACAACCCAGGGGCAGAGCCCACACACACACACACGAGGTCAGTGCTTGGAACAACAAGAGGAAATGACATTTCCCCTCTGGGTTTAGGATGCAGGAAAGGGGAGTGAGTGAGACGTCTGTGATCTGCAGAGACAGTCCCTGCACCGTCAGGTCCCAGCTCTGAGCCAGGGACTGAGTGTGCCCTGCAGGGTGCTCTGCCCCAGCCCCTGGCACAGACCATACACACCCTGCCCAAACCCAGGACGTGCACACGCTTCCCTTGTAGCATGAAATTATCACCCTCACTTGGACTGTTTTCAAAGATCCTTTTTTTTTCCCCTTTAAACAACTCGCCCACTCATCCCTATAAACGCCGGTGCTAAAAGCTGGTTCTGTTGTTAAGATTTCAAATAACTTGGGTTTTATTGTTCCAAACAAAATCAAAATAACTCACCCACGCTCCCTCCTTCCGTAACACAGTAAGTGCTGACCTGTTGGGACCAGGCCCTGCTGCCACACAGGGCTTCAATCCACGCCTGTGGCTCAACAGCAGGTGACAATGTAATTTCTGATCTCCTTTTGGGAGGGAGCGTGTTGTGCCTTGTGGGTGTCTGGCTGAAGTGTTACTGACACCTCTGCTGCTCGCAGTGCTCGATCCAACTGTCTGGAAGCTCCTGCCACTGTGACCAGATTTGGCCATTCTGTGCAACAACCACATTAATATTGGATTTACCCTTTTTCCTCAGCTACACAATAACCTGCCCTGGAACCACAGGTCAGCCCAGCCCTCACTGATGAGACCAATGTGCCCAAGGCACAGAAATGATTTCTGGCTTCTCTTTGGGAGGCAATATGTGCATTCAAACAGTTTCTCTAGTTAATGTAGTGACTTTTCCACATCGGTTTCAACAACATTTACCACACCAGGCTGGGTTTCCCTGCCACCATTTAATAGAAACACACCAGGCTGGATTTAGCACCTGAAGCTTGTTTTACTAACTGAGGAGACAGAGCAGAAGCATCGTCACTCCAGGTCAGTCTCTCCCGTCTGTGGAAGAAGATGAGTGATACAGAGTCAATCTGGCCCAGCAAAAACCTGGAGCATCCCTTAAACACTAAAACTGGGAGTGAACCTGAACTACTTACTTAAAACAACACACCAACACCCACCCAAGCAGCAAAACAGTGTTTTAGCTACAACCAGTTGCAGTGATTTACTCTGCAGTCGGAAGGGGATGGAAATAGGACCATGCTCAGCCTGTGCAGTCTCAGCTGAGCAGCAGTAATTTGCTAAACCGAAATAACTCCGTTGCTTTAAAGGATATAACCCATATTCTTGATTAATTAGCGCAGAGGCCAAGGTTAATATATGGAGCTCAACTCCCAGTCACCTGCTCTATCCACCAGACCAGCACCTCCCCACTTCCAGCCCTATGGAGCAGCAGGAGGTGATGGGGAGGCAGAGGAGGTCACTGCCAGCAAAGGGCACGTTCGTCTTTGGAGATGGAGATGATCCAACGCTCCAGCGGCAGAGGTGCCCTCCTCCCCCCCAACCACTGCTCTCCCTGCATCTCAAATTGGAAGCTCCTGACAATTTGCTTTGAAAACGCTCTGCAAAACGGCCTCCTTGTCTCTGGATTGCCAAAATTGGGCTGCTTTCCTGAAGCAGACTTTTATTTAGACACCTACTTGCTCTCAGCGCAGCGATGTTTTAAGAAGGAGCCGAACAGATGCGGCACCTTCACCAGGGGTGGTGCTGATGGTGAAGCTGGTGGTGGATCTGTGCACACCCATCTACATCAGCACCCATAACACATCCAGCCTGCGCACAAACACCCCTCGCTGCAGCAAACGCCCAGATCTTAATTATTATTTACTCACACTCCGGTAATGCCTGAAGGCCGCGTTCAAGATCAAGGCTTTGTTGTGCAAGGCACCCCACAAAACATGAAATCCTGGCCCTGCTGGGGCAGGGAGGGTTCCTGGGGCTGGTACCTGTGGGTTTGCCTTCGCAGGGATGGTCAGACACAGCCCTGCTCAGGAGAGTTTAAACAGGTAAGACAAAAATCACATGCGAAGGCAGGAGCAGCTTCTCCTATCAGCCAAAAGCATCTGGTACCTGCTGCTGTAAAGGGCAGGATGAAACTACACCCTGTTTGGAGTTTGCTCCACATGACAGTGCCCAGAGAATACTGGGATGCAAATGGCTTCAGATACAGGCAAAAATGTCCTCCTGGGACTTTCCTGCACATCCCATGGGAGCTGCACCTCCTGTCCCCAGGCACGTTCGGTGCTCTCACTCTCTGCTGGCTCTCGGGTCAGGCCAGAACCATTGCAGAAGGTGGTTCCCCCTCTCCTCCGGCACAATAAGCACTGCAGGGAACTGGGACTCTCCCTGTGGGCACAGGCAGCACGATCCAGCATGGAAAAGTTGGATCTAGGGGATGGTTTGGGGCCCTGCTCTAACGGCACATCTCCCCAGGAAGCTTCCCAGCAGTGCCCACACACGGAGTCCTTCCCAGGCTCAGCTCTGCCAGGGCTGGGGCTGCGAGAACAGGAAAGAGCCAGAGGCTCTGAAAAACCATTATTTGGGCTTTTTTAGATTAATTGGTGTTAATTGCCTTGGGAGGCTTAAAAATAGCACTGCTAATGGGAACGTGGACACAGGCTGAAGGTGAGGCGTGAGCAGAGGCTGGTGATGGCCCCATTAACCCTGACCCAGGCTGTGCCCTGCCCAGCAGCCACTGCCAAAAACAGGGACACCCTCTGTCCAGCTGGGAATTGCCTGCCTGCAGCTCTAACCCTGACAGCCCCCGAGCTGCCTTCACTCTCAGGCAGGGGCAGAGGGAACCCTCCTGCTGCCATGGCGGGTTTTATCAGGAGAGCTCCAAGAAACGGTGTTTGAACCTTCCTCCTTTCAGGCTCCTTTGATTTATGGATTCACATCCTGCTCCTGACTCCTGCAGCCATGGAGGACCCTTGGCCAGCTCCCAGGGAGCCTCAGTTTTCTGCTCTTAGTCCAAGTATAGTGACAAGGACAGCCCAGAAAGACCCCAAAACCTCTGCTATCCTAAATCCAGAGGAGAGGATTGACATTGGATGGGACCACATCCATGCAAAAGCAGGGGGTTAAGGAGGCCACTGCCCATCACTGGCTCCTTAAACTCCCCTCCCTGCCCACAAATGAACTCTGGGATGGAGTTGCCTGGTGCCAGTGAAGGCAGTGGGGTGGCCTCCAGGCAGGATGCCCTGGTGGCTGCTCACGGGGGGTGATTTGGCCTCCCCAAAGCTGGGCAATAAAAGCCAAACCCCAAACTTGCCCCAAGGCTGTGCTGTGCTTGTGTCCTCTGGGGGAGCCTCCAGCCCTGCCCCAGCAGCTGGAAACAGCCACTATCCAAGATAAGGAACAGACAAAACTGGTCTGGTCCTACAGCTCCTGCACGGCCACAGGTCTGTCCTTCAAGGAAACCCAAAATATGTAATATTAGGGTGCATTTCCTGTTTTTTAAATATAATTTAGATAAAGAGAAACACAAGTTCTCGGTATAGAAAAGATTCTATACCAGGCAGACCCACCGAGCAATAGCAGAGTGCAGCTCAGCAGGTACAGCCAGACCATGATCCCTTCCCAGCACAGAGATCCCTGGGGATCCATCAGGTGCTCCCTTGCACACCAGATCCCACCAGCCACGGCTGGGAGCTCAGGGACAGTTGTGGAAGAAAAGCAAACACATCCCCCAGTCACCAGAGGCCTCTGTGTCATCTGGTGTCATCCCAGCTCCAGGGATTTACATCCAAAGAGAACCTGGACTATGATTTTTCCTTAAGCTCTTCTGGCATGTGCAGCTCAATAAATGCCAGAGGCCAGAACTGTGAACACACAAAGTGCCCCAGGTACAGCAGAGACCTGAGAAATGAATGAGAAGTTCCAGGTTTTGAGAGAAATCAAACACCTGGAGTTTATTGCTCTGGGTCTGGCTTCAATTCATCCCTTTTTTTTTTGTAGTGCTGTTCTCTTTAAAGTGACAGTTTCTAGGAAATGGTGAGTGTAACATCTCTTTTACTGTCTCATACCACTTGAAGGCTGACAGTTTGCCGGGAGAAAAGGTTGTGCAAGGAGGAGAGCAGACCTCAATTATGGCTTTAAAGTGCCAATAAATGAAAACTCAGTTTTCAATGAGTCAAGGCGAGAAAAATGGATTTTGGTAGCTTGGTGAGTCACCTCCAGCCCGGATCACTGGACCAGCAAGTGGCAGACATTCAGTCCTAACCTCCGAAGGTCTGCCGGGGGTCCCTGCACAACCAGCTCAGGTTTTATCTCCTCCCTAGAGCAGATTCCTGTGCTAAGTGGCTCCTTCTTACAGTTTCCAAGCTCTGATCAGTTATGGATGGAATATGTGCTTTCCTACATTGCCCTGATCCTCATCCCAAGGGATGTGAGAAGCATCCAGACCTTGGGGGTCCTTGGTGTAACCTCTGCAGAGCCAAGGGCTTGGCCACCACCCTGCACGTGGCACAGCCAGCGTCTTCTTTTCTCTGTGTGTGGTTGATGCACAGGCACAGGCTTGTCCAAATCCTGCCTCCTATCTCCCTTCCACACAGCGTGGCTTTGATTCACAGCCTGACCTCAGTCTGGGAGGAGGGAAAACAAGGGACAGGTGGACTGGGGAAACGCAGAAAGAGGTTGTGCAAGCAACAGGAATATCCCAATGGTGGAGATAAGGAATTAATCTTTATCTCTGGGACTTTCAATACCGAAGCACCTCATCGAGTAGGAAGGATACTGATCCCTGCAGCCCATACCACATGCCCTGCCACCGTCAGCCCTGTCCCAGGGAGCACATGGAAGTTTCCTGCATCCTAAGTGGTGGCAGGGTCTCGTTTCTACTCAGTCTGAGGAGCCTGGCAGGTAATTCTAGCTTTGACTCCAGCTATGCATGTTAGTCTCCCTCCCAGATCACCTCTGCATGAGAAAAAGGGACTTGAAGAAGGACTATAAAGCCCTAAGCCTCAGGCAGCAGCTGGTGCAGCCCCAGCCCTGGAGCTGCCCTCGGGAAGGGTCGTGCCTGGGCTCAGTCCCCTGGGCACAGGACACTCCTGCAGCAGAGCCAGCGGGGCCCAGCTCTGCCCTGCCTCCCTCTCACTCACGCAGGCTCATTGGGTAATTACAGAGAAAACCAAGGCAAATCCCAATTTTAGTGCCATTATAAAACAGAGAGGGGGAATTCATTACCTGGCAGCTGTTAATATTTAAGGAAGAAACTGATAATTTGCCTTCTGAGGCAACGAATGCAGCAGAAGCAGCGCAAGGCAGAAAACGCGGCTGCCTCCCCCCCGCTTCTCCGTGCAGTCGCTTTGCAGAGGTTTTCTGTCCCCACGTTTATTTCCCTGCCTCCCATGCCAGCACCGAAGTCCCACTGAGGAACAGCATGTCAGGGCTCTGCACTGCAAAACTCCCAAGAGCTTTGGCTCTGCTGCCCCTCCGGATTTGGGAGAGCGTTTTTTATTTTACACCTCTCCCGGCTCAGGCAGCATCTGTGCAACCAGCCCACCCGAGCCAGAGCACAGCAGCGAAAGAAGGGCCCGACGGCTCAACAAAGAGATTCAAGGAAAGGCAGGTCAGACAATTTCAGATGACTCTCTGGAGACAACCAGGTCCTGGCTGCTTCTCCAGGCAGCCCAAATCCCTGGAAGAGCCTCCCAGTACCTGTCAGGCTCGAGCTCTCCAGAAGGTTTTCTGGTGCAGCATGCTGCCTCCAGCTAGGAAATAGCACAGCCTCCCTCCTGGGTCTGCATCTGCCAAGAGCACCTTGGAAGGTCCCACAAGCTGAACAGGAAGATAAAACACTGCAAGAACAAGCCGCGGCTCAGTGTTTACCTGCTCACTTCCAACAGGACTGACACCACCACAGCAGCCTCCAGGTGTCATAGGAACAGGCTTAAATTTAGCAGCAGCCGCCTTCCCTCTCTCCCTGGCTCTGCCTTCTCCTTTCCTCTCCACTCCCCTTGCTCTGGGAGCACGTTTACACCAGAAAGTCTGACCAACGCTAATGGCATAATTACACCTCTGCAGTTAAACAAACATCAAGGCTGTGGGACAAAGGAGGGTGTGCTTTGCACTGCCCTCGAGTTGAGGGAGTTCACACATCACTGAGATGAAGCAGCGACCAACCTGACGGTAAAAGAGAGGGAAGATGCACAGACATCACAGAGCAGCAAAGGCTGCCCGGTGCTAATCCCACGTTCCAGCTCCTGAGGGACTCGAGGAAGCATCAGTTTAACCTTCTCTCAAACAAGACAACCAGAGAAATGATGTTCTGGGGCCAGAAGCCCCCGAGGCTGATGCATCCTTCCAGCCCAGCATCCAACCAGCCCATTCCACAGCCCCCAGGGAAGCCACAGGGCATGGATGGGGACACCTGACATCTGAGCACTGCCTGGACAACACGTGGCTCAGCAGGGACAGGCAGGACCTCCCTGCCACAGCCACGAGCCCCGCACTGAACCCTCACACCTGCAGGCCAGGCAGAGGGGCAACCACGAGCATCCTGCAACCCAACAATCCCCCAGGAAATCATGAGACAGAAAACCATCAAAAGAGCCCTGGCAACCTGCCTTTGGGGCGGGGAGCTATGATCTACAAAACTTTCCCTTCTTTTATGGTTGCTTCTCACTGTAATCATAAAAAAAGGCCTTATAAAAACATTAGTCCTAGGGAACGTCTGGCGATGCAGCTTGAAAATTGTTCAGTGTCTAAATACATCAGCAACCCATCTCTGCAAGTCGTCACTGCAATCAAACACAGCTCCTCTTTCTCTTGACTATAAATGGTCTTTGCTGAGGACAGGGTGGGGGACAGGTTTGAAGAGCTCCCTCGAGCTGGTGCACTCCCTGGGAAGGGCAGAGTCCAGAGGAACAGGACCATTTCTAGAGCACAGATCCCCAGGGAGGGGAGAGGAGTGGGTTTGATCCTCACCACTCCCCATGGTTTTTGCTCCAGCTGTTGACCCACCTTGACCCACTGAAGTGCAGCTCTGGTGCATGCACAGTCCCACTGACCTCAAAGACTTTAGTTCAGTGCTACCCTTATATCAGGCCCAGAATTGAAGCAGGTCCCCAGCCCCTCCCCAGGCAGTTTTTTATGGAATACACAGCATCTTTCCTCTATGGATCCTCTCCTTCTTCCATAGCAGCTGCTCCCTCAGAGAGGAGGGTGAGGGACACAATCTCTGATATTTTTGAAGTGTTAGAAAAATCTCATCCTTCTACTAACCTTCCAGTTACCTTCTAGTAACCCCCTAAAACACATCTCTTACCAAGTCAATCCCAAGCAGGAGCATTATGACCTTCTCCACAGCAGAGCAGGGAGGTTAAATTCACGAGCAAGACTTTGATGTCTGCAAGCTTCATGTAGTACAAAACCTCTGCTTTGATGTTCATTTTAAAAGAGGAAACTCAGAAGGTGTGCGCTGCACGAGTCCCAGGGAGGGATTTAGAGGGACTTGGATCTGTCTGTCCACAACTGCAGGCACAGGGGCCCGAGCTCTAACGCAGCTCCTTCTGCTCAGGGCTCTGCTGCAACAGGGCAAAAATGTGACCAAACACGTCTCACCCTCACCAGCTTCTCCCAGACCAAACCCACCTTTGTGGAGAACCAGGCACTCACAGCCCCGAGTATTCCCACGGGAGCTCCACACCTGACCTCAAAGGTGGACAGGACCCTGCCCTCGCCCGTCCCCAGACTCAGGCAGTGCTGGTCCTTCCCAGTGGGGAAATCCCCCCACTTCATGGGGCCATGGGAAGGGGTAAGGAAGCCCCTCTCTGCCCCACCAGCCACAGGACCCTCCTGTGTGAGCACCACGGGCAGCACCAGCACAGCAGTGGCAGGTGTGAGGCACAGGGAGGGACCTGCCACGCTCTCCTACCTTACGCAGCACCTGGGCCATGGCTTCTCCTATCCATCCCAGCATTCCCACGGCTTTGCCAGCAGGCTGAGCCCCTCTCTCAGGGCCCGACAGAGCTGCCAGGAGGGACAGGCTCCTCTCCATCCCCCGGCTCTCTTCGCCTCCCTGCACTTTTCCCTGCCTCCCCTCCCCTGTCCCGCCCCCTCCCATGGGGAGTTTCCCAGCAGCTCAGTAATTAGCGGCATCATCACCAGTGCTAATAACAACCACCACAGCTCCTGCCATCCAAAGCTCAAACAACTTCGTAGCCACCATCACGCCCCTGTAACCTCCCCGGGGCTGGCAGGGAGGCAGCGTTACCCCAGCACAAGGAGAGGGAACGGGAGGTAAACACCAGGCAGAGGATGGGTGGAAATCCAGGAGCTCTGACTCAGGCACTGCTCTCCCAGGAACTCCCCATCCCGGGACCTGCCCGCTGCACAAGCCCCTTGGGAAGGAGGTCAGTGGCTATGCTGACAGCAGGAGTTATCCAGAGATTGCACCACTCCATCTGGGACTCCTGGGATGAGGTTTTTTTCCTGAGAATCCCCACAAACAGCCTGGGTTCTCCTCTGCAGATCAACCATGGGAGAGCAGCACACAGGACCACATGTGCAGCCTGAGCTGGTGGGACAGCAGGGACCCCGTAAAAGCACCTTAGATCAACCATCAGAACTCACCTCGAGTCAAGGACTCGCTGTTTACTGATGGATTAAAGACAATTTTTGCTCTGAGCATTCACAAAATGAGGAATCTGGGGGGATTCTTGTCTGAACTCCCTGACCTGGAAACGCTTCTCTCCCATTTGGGATGGGTTTGCTATGTTTGATTAATCAAAGTTCCCACGGATGGGAATTGCAGCTCTTCAAAAAAACCACCCAGAACCGGCACCCCCCTGACAGAAGGGACACCAGCAGGACACAAGGCAATGGGGTTGCTTTGCTTTTGGCAAGACAACAGTGACTTTAAACATTACAGAGCCAGGCTGGGAGCACCCACACAACAAAATTCCCCTGCAGTGACCCCGCTGTGTCCCCCAGAAGGTGCCACAGAAATGCCATGTCACGGCCATTCACCAAACCCCACGGGCACTGCCAGGAGGTCACCGGTGGTTGGCGAGGTCCCACAGAGCCACTTTTAGACACAGCCTAAAGATCCACAGCCACACTCCTAAGGAAAGCTTTTTCCTGGCTCTTGATGGAGTGTGGCTTTTGTTTGGTCTCTGGCTGAATGTCTGAGTTAAAAATACAAGGCTATTTCTGGCAGAAGTGGGGGTTTTTTTCTGCCTTTGTATTGCCTTGTGTGCCCCCATGTTGCTGTCTCCTTTCTGGCTCAGATGAGCTTTGTTTTCCTTCTCAATGATCATGTTTGCACCGGTGAGCAGTAGGAAACGCTTTTTCCCATCAGACCATTTCCACGAGCACTGTTGGGAATGAAGAATGAGCTCAGAGAAGTCTAAAAAAACCACCAGTTAGTGTAAAGATCCTGTCTCCAGTGGCCAGAGAACTGAAAATCAGGAATGTCTGTGGTACACACACCCATGCACACAGGTAGAGCAGGATATGTTCTCCCCACGATCCACAGACCAGGAACAAAGGACTCAGAGCTAGAAACACCTCCAAGCATCCCCACTCCACAGCCAGGCTTCATCCCAAGCTCTGCAGCTCAGACCCAGCATGAAAATATTTAATTTCACTTTTCTTAAATGCCAAGAAAAAATAGGCCTATCTTTCCTGGCTTGGATTTATTCCATCTGGAATCGCTGCATAATCAGGGCTGTGATAGTGCGTTACAGACTCAGTATAAAGCAAAAGCCTAAATACTTCCAAGCACCATGAGATCATTGATCTTCCCTGTTACTCTTCATATCTCCTGGCAACAAGCTGAGGACTTGGGGCTTCTCACTTGAGATCACAGAGTTCAGATATCTCCAAGCCCCCTCCCACGACCCAGAAGCATGCCATGGTTGTGGGTGTGATCCCTGTCTCCAGGACCGAGAACAAAACCAACACAGCTGCAGGAAAACCTCCCCAGTATTTGTGTTTGTTCTGTGTCACAACAAACATCAACACAAACGGAAGGTTAACGGGCCCACAAACAGCTCAGTTGTCAGGCTGAAGACATCAAAAAGGCACCTGGAGAGCTCTTCAGGACATGGATCCCCACCACCATCCGGGGAGACGAGCACAGGCTGAGTCAGAGCTCCCCAACAGGTCAGCGACCTGCAAATCCCCGACACTGGGGCAGCTCCTGCCCCTGGGGAAATGTGCTCCACCTACACTGCTTCCAAAGAGAAGCTCCTGGACAATGGTTTCTATCATCTCTGACTAACAACTGATGAGTTCTAACAGACCACTGTGCACACTGACCATCGGTGGCAGCAGATGAGGGGGAACAACACCCACAGTCCCACATTCGGCAAAGGCAACCAGAACTTCTGGCTGCTCATCAAAGACCTGAGGAGGGTTCTGTGTCTTGAAGGCAATAAGCCCCCTCCTCACGAGCCCCAGGAGGCTGATAAATCAAGCTCAGCAAAGCATGGGGTCCAAACTGCTGGGTTTTCCTGGAATTCAAGGCATCACATCCTGACAGTCCCAGGAAAGCTCAGGTCCAAACTCCTGCCCCTCAAGAGAAGGTTCCAAATATCACAACAAAATACCAGTCTCTCATAAACCAGTTTGTGATGGAGGTTGGTACCACTGCTCTGTTAAATGGTCAGTAATTCTGAGGCTCAAAGAGGCAAAATGATTTGCCCAAGCTTCCCAAATTGCCCACAGCAGAGCTACACATGGGCTCTTGTTTTCCAGCCGAAAGGCCACCCCTGCACCATGTCAGAAACGAAGTAAGAACATTCTCTCCAAGAAACTCCCAAATCAGCACTAAAATAAGAAATAAAACATTCATAAAAATCATCTTCCTACCGACTGTGACACCTGGACTCGGACTTCACCAGCATCCAAGGGTGATGCACTCAGCCCCGGGGACTTCCTCTCTGAACTGGATTGGTGTTCCCGGTATTTCCTTGTCCTCGCAGGTAACGACAGGAACTCTTTTCCCGAGATCTTCAGGTCTCCCACATGGTGGCTGTCCCCGTTCTGGTCCTTGGGAAAGCAAGAAACAGTCATTGCATCACTTGCCTGTCTCAGGTTTACATGGAGATCTGCTGGCACGTATCCACGGAACAGGAGACGCGGGAGCACGGAGTGACTGTGGAGTTTGGAGGGTGGGAGTGCCACTCACCACCTGCAGGGCTGAACCAGGACACTTGGTCTGTCTCTGCAGCGTGTGATTTTAATGAGTGGGGAGGAAGCATCACCCAAACAACACACAGGAGTCAACTCCTCCACAGGGAGAAGCAGCATCCTCTTAAAAAGCCCAGGTGTGCAGGTAGGAGCGGGGCTGGTTTATTTATGGGCACAGGGAACGAGGGATGACAGGTGCAGAAACAGGCACTGCTGCGAGTGACTGCTGCCAACTGCACTCCTAAAAACCTCCTTCAAACAGAGTGGCAAGCTCATCCTGCCCAGGATACCAAACTCTCGGCACAAGTCCCTCCACTGGCTGTATCTCCACTCGTTCCCAGCGCCCAGCCCTGCACTGAGCCATGGATAACCTGACCAGGCCCAAGGGCAGGATGCTCCACAGCATTTTCCACCTCTAGGATTTTGCTCCCAGCACAGACAGAGCACTGGCTGCCTCAGAGTCTTTCACTGTCTACAACAAGAAGGAAACCACTGGGTTAAGGGCCCTAAAAGGCAGATGGACATGGATGGTTGGAGTCCCTTCCAGCCTTTTGCCAACCCTCACACCACCAGAAGGATGAGGGGACAGCAGGGTAATGTAAGTACAGCAGAAGGCTACGAGCAGTCTCACTCCTGCCCTCTCTGCTCCCTTAAATGCTTGTGCTCAGTGCTCCCACAGACATAAATACAGGATTATCACCCCCAGGTCATGTGTGGGGAAACAGAGGTGGCAGAGATTGCAAACAGGAATAGTGAGAACAAGTAAGGAGACATTCATTTCCCTGGATGCTATTAATGGGACCAGGGCAGCCAGGCCAGTGTCCACAGCTTGAAAAGGAGCCACAAGAATATATTTCAGAACTAGAAACTGCCTTACAGGGTCTTAGTTGGAGCCCTCAGACTGCTCGGTGCATGACAGCCAGGAGAGATGACTCAATTACGGCACGTAAGCACCTTCAGGGTGAAACCCAGCATATGATAAAGAGATTTTAGTCTGGTACAGAGAGGAATAAACAAGAACCAAAGGCTGGGAGCTAAAGCCAGAGAAGCTCAAACCAAGGAAAAGGGCACAGGATGGAGAAAACAGGATGAGCAGGAAGGAGGATTCCTGCAATCTGCTGGGGCCCTCAGACCAGTTGACCCATTCCCTGGCAGACACACTCGGCCCCAACGCATAACCCCGTGCAGGATCTGGACAGGAGCTCCTGACCTGCTGACTTTGAAGGCTGCCTCTGGCAGAGCTGGTGGGCAGAAGGTGAGACAATACTGAGGGGATGCTGCAGCGATCACAGTTCACTGTTTTCCACCTTACAGTCTTACCACTCCCACCACAGCGAGCGCAAAGCAAACAAGCCTCTCCCACGGCTGTAATCCCCTTTCCCTGTGAGCAAAGCAGCAGAGAGGAAGGGGAAATGCATGCAAAACCCTGTCTCAAGTAGAGAGAGGTGAACTCACACACACCCCACAGGACCACTGCAGGGGGAACAGGAGCACTCACACCTGACTCCACAGCTCCTGCTTACTCCATCCTCCCCATGAAACCCCCGAAATCCGTAATCCAGCCTGAGCTATTGAATGAGGTTCAGCTTTCACAGCAAAGAGCAGGAAACCAACAGCATTAACAGCATCAGCAGCAAGTCACACACCAGCAGAGCCCCCCAGGCAGCCCTCTGGGCTGTGCTGCTCTGATGAGGACACACGATCCAATGTCCCCTGACGTCGGACATCGCTGTCCCTGCCATCGACACCCCAGGGATGGAGTCACACTGGTGAGAGCAGGGGCCAAAATGGCCAGGGGCCAGCTGAGAGAATTGATAGAAACACATCAGGGCACATGGAATTTATTTCCCAAAGACAGTCAATTCAGGGAGGAGCTTCTGTCTGCCCTTCCCAGCACTTACTGGGATGTTCAGGCTCCCAAATGGTTTCTCAAGCCTGAGGTTGTTTCCCATTGACCATTTACACCCACCTGCAGCTTGGATGAGCTTTTCCTCTCTGTGACAGTTCTGTAAAGGGGAAATTCTCCCTGGGATGCTCAGGAGAGCTGTGCCTGGAAAGCACTGGATGAATGTAAATTATTTGTGCCAAAGACATTCCAAAAAGGCAGAGTGTGGCTGCTTGCCTGGCCACCTCCTCTGGGAACAGGCATGACTGCGCCCCACAGCAGCACCAGTGCCTGCTGCTGGGCAGACAGAGCATCCTGAGCAGGATTTTCTGAGAGACTTAAATGGCCCCTGCAGCTGGAAAGGCTCAGTGCCTCCCAGCTGGCTGCAGAAACTGCTCTTGCCCTGGGGACACGGAGAAAACGCTGATCTGCTTAGATATGACATTCCCAGCAGCCAAGTGGAGCAGAGGCAATCCTTGGAGCCTCTGGAACAGAACCCTCCTGCAGTGCTCCACCTCCTGTATCTGCCCTCTCTGTCACTCCTCCGGGGTGACAAGGCACCAGGATCTGCCACCAGCCCCTGCAGAGGCTAAATCGCTCACGATTATCCTTCCAAGAAAGGGCTGTTTTTTCAAAAAAGCACAGAAGTGGCTTTTCAGCTTTGAGTGTTAAGTGCCTTTTTAGTTAGACCAGCTGTTCCTCTCCTCCAAGCTCTCTAGAAACCCTCTTTGGTTAATCCCATCGACTCCAGTGATATCTGCTAATTGCATATTTCCCTGCAAATGAAGCCAGTCAACAAACCAGTTGGAATCTGCGTACACATTCCTACTGACGCTTAATCTTTGAGGCCAGACATCTTTGCTTACCTTTTCAGAAGGGAACTTGAGGAGGTCTAAGCTGTCCATGCTGTTCCTTTGGAGTCTCTTTGGCCTGGCTCCTGCAAAACAATGCACCCTCACATCAGGGGGGGTGTCACTCACCCACAGCACCAACTCACACAGAGAAAACTCAAACCACGGCAGATCCTCTGCTCTGGTGCACTGCAAAGTCAAAGGGATGGGATGTTGCAGCTGTGCTGGCCTTGAGATTCAAATGGGTGGGGGGGTGTTCTTTATTGTTTTGGGTCTTCTTGCAAAGCACTATCCCAGCTTGGGTTGTGTGAGGCCTTCACCACTGAACCAGTACCCAGATCACACAACCACTGACCTCAAACGGGGTCTCTGGAATTCAGGAGTTACAAACCCTGCTCTAAACCACAAAAGTCATGGGACTGGCATTGAGAAAAATCTTAACAAAAACATAGTTTAATAATAATACATCTGTGGATTTGTTGCTTTATCTTCATGTTTTTAACTCAAAGAATGTTTCTGGGACTCAACTTCGAGCTTTTCTCCACAGACACAAAGGCTGGAAAATTAAGTGAAGGAGTAAATATTTTCTAACTATCATAGGCCCAAACTTAAGGGGAGCGAAACCTTGCCTTGAACCTGACAGAGAAATCAAAATTTGGCAGCGTCCATATTTATTTGAGATTTCACAAAATTCATTTCAACATACTATTCCAACAACAACAGAGTGGGTGAAACACAGTTCAGCTCCGACTCCTGATTCCCAAACCTTTTTGCCTCCACAGACTCCCTCCAACCTCCTTCCAGCTGTTCTTTCCTTACAAAATGGCCCTGGGATGCCTCCACCACACCTGGGAAAGCTCCTGCCTTTCCACTCTCCTGCTCCCCCCTTCCCTGATCTTTCCCGAAGGCTCAGTTTAGCTGATTCCCACGTGACATCCCACACCAGCAACACCACGCAGGGCAGAAGCCAAAGCTCTCCGTTCAAGGTCCCATGACAACTTCCAGGCTTCAGGGGGAATCCTGGGGGAGGGGGAGTGAATGCATGTGAGTGGAAACCCACCCCCATGCTGAGCCCTGAGAACGGAAACCACGGAGCTTTGCGTGGTTCCTGCAACAGCAAACTCACCAAACCCGAGCATTCCCCAGCTTCCCACCCCCACCAACAGCACCAGTGCCTGTCAGAGCAGCCCCCACAGACCCCATCCGAGCCCATGGAGCTGCTCCCTAGACAAACTTAACACAGAGAAGGCACAAAACTCATAAATCAAGACCGACTGTGAGCAGCACATGGGGATTAAATGGAAAAAGCCCCCAGGTAGCAGGGATTCCTGCGGGAACACACACCCAGCTCAGCCAGGGCTCCAGATGCCACCACAGCTGTATCTAAACTGCACCAGCTCCAAGGACACGCCCCTGCTTTTGAAAGTTCAGCCCTGCTCAGCTTCATGGGATATGAAACAAGCTCAGACCAGCTGGGACTTCACCAAGGGTCGCGCACACACATCACAGCTTGGCTATAAGTGACCTGATAATGTCTCTGCCCCTCGCCACCCTGAAGTGATTTCCTCCTGCAGCCATAAAGACTCAAATCAGCAAAATATTTCTGTGTGTTTCTGCCTCCCTGCTCCAAAAAGCACCAGCTTCTTTCTAAGGTGACTCATTACCAGGCTCTGAGTTCAGAGGGACTGACATCAGGGCTGGCGAGGAGGTGCAGAACAGATATTGATGGGAATACACAGGAGAGCGAGGAACACATGGAATGATGAGCAGTGTCATTTCTAGCAAACTTTACCCTCCTCCCCAGTACAAAGCCAGTTGCTCAACTGGCAGCAGCTCAGAACACTTAGGTTGGAAAAACCCTCTAAGATCGAGTCCAACCTGTGCCCGATCCCCACCTTGTCCCCCAGCCCAGAGCACCGAGTGCCACGTCCAGTCGTTCCTTGGACTCCTCCAGGGATGGGGACTCCCCCACCTGCCTGGGCAGCCCCTTCCAACGCCTGAGCACACTCTCCATGAAGAAAGCTCCCTGTGAGGCAGCAGGGCAGCTGCCAAATGGGTGAAGGGCTTCTGGCTGCTGCCACATTGGTCAGGCAGGAGCTCAGCGAGGGGAAGGCAGAGATGGGTTGTTCCCAGTGGCTCCCAGTTACATACCATGACATTCTGGACATTGCTGTTGCTGCTCATGGCTTTAAGAACAACCCACAGCCTCACCTGTGGAGCAGCAAGGTGGGTCTGGAATGAAAGTCACCCACAAACACCTGATCAGAGGCATGTTTGGGTCTCAGAGTGATGCCCAAGAGGCCAGACCAGCCTCTGGGAGCGAATGAGCTTTTAACAGCCACATCCAGGAAAGCAAGAAAGCAGCAAAGTGTGTCCCATTAGATAAACACACATCGTTTCCAGCTGTCTAAAGAGTCATTAATTACACACCTCCTTCCTCAGGTGCTTTTGTGCCTTTCCAACAGCCCTGAACCGTTGGCCAGCAGCCATTAATCTCCGAGCTGAGGAAACCTGCCCTCCCCATTGTTAATTGAATAGAGTCGGCTGAGACTCCCCCAGCAGAACGACTTGTCTTTTTCACTTGTTTGGATGCTGGTGTCTCTCTTCTACCCCTTGGGTTTACACACAGTTGAGCCAAGAGAGGAAGAAGTTTGGAGTTACAAACAACTCCAGAGCCACCCAACTTGGCTGTTTCTTCCAGGAGAAATCCCAAGCAGTGCCGGGGCTGAACGTCTTCTCCCCTCACCGTGAGCTGAGGAGCACCATTAAAACAAGGGATTACTAAATTTAAGAGGGTACCTATCCCTCAGGGCCACCAGAAACGGGATTAACACAGGCAGATTCTCCCCTTTACTCCACACAGGAGAGCAGAGAGGTTTCCATACTCACAGGTGCCTCGCGACAGGAGTCCCGTTAACTTTCTGTCTCCACCCAGGACATTCCCTCAGATGGCTCCGGGAGTAAGTTTCAGCCTCCTCCAAGCTGTTTTTCCCAGCAATACCTGCAGCACCACTCAATACCCAGCAGAAGCTGAACTCTGCCTCCTCCTCCCCAGTGCCGATCACCAGCGGCAGCAGCGGCCGTGGATGCGAAGGACTGAGCAGCTGAAAACTCGGGTCTGTTCCTCTGGAAGGTTTTTTTCCCTGTCTCTCCAGCATTTATTGGCATGTTTACCAAGCCTGCTGCACAGTAACGGAAAACCTCAGGGGCATTTCTAAATGCTCTCTCTGTCTCGAAGGTTTGCTGAGGTCTCTAACAGGGCAAGCTGAAACCTTCTTGTGAACATCAGCTGAGCAACACTCCTGACTGGCTGCATTCATGCCTTGTTTTCCTGCAGCTCCTTGGATGTTGTTCTTTTCACTGCTCAGGGGTGTTGTTTCTTTTTTAAATATTTTTTTTCAAAATCTCTTCCTCCCCCACCCCTGATCTCAGCACGACCAGGAACCAACGGGGATTTTTTTTTTTTTTTTTTTAAATTTTCTGCTTTTGCAACTTGGTTCCTGAGGTGAGTTTAACGGTTTTCACGTTCTTGTGTTTAAAATTCTGATGAAGGAGCCACCTCCCTCCTTGGAAGAGAGCAACAGATTCCAGGGAGGAGGAAGGTCACTGCAACAGAGCAGAGGGTGATGCTCAGGTGCCTGCCTGCGCGCAGGAGACATCCTGGCTTCCCTCATGTCCTCCCATCTCACAAATACTATCTGTTCTCCTATCTTTGGGGCACTAACCCAACATCTCCAGGCCAGATACCCACCTAGATCCACCTGCAGAGATGGGGATGGCCCCTCTGCACATCCTTGATGTGATGACCTGGATACAGGAACCTCTCCCTACAGTCAGGGGTTTGGGACTGAACCCTCCCTGCTCTCCTTGGGCTTTCTAAGCTCCTCAGTGTAGAGCTACAAGGACCCTGCATGCCTGATGGAAAGGCTAAAACAGAACACTGACATGGTGCATGCAGCAGGCACAGCACCTTCCTCCCCTTCTTCTCCTATCCTTGGAATCTGCCACCAGCTCCACGCTGTCTGGGAGGGCAGGGTCACTATGGCCTCCAGAGGGAAGGGCTCTATTCCTGTACCAGGACAGGCAAGTCCTCAGTTTTCAGGGTGCAACTAGAGGAGAAATCATAATATCAATATCCTCACTTGGAGGAGGCCCACAAATATCAAAGTCCAACTCCTGGATGCTCACGTAGCGAAAATTCTCCAGCACTACAAAGAGAGATGCAGCCACAGAAAACACAAGGAAGTTTTATCAGAGGTTGGCGATGGGATCATCCCGTGGGAATGTGCAGTAGGACAAAGCTGGGCACACGGTGCAGGCAGAGTTTTGCTCCTCCATGGACAGGCTCCACATCCAACAGGCGCTCCAGAGATTTCACTTGACAAAATCGAGCAGAACATGTGTAGCAGCGACTCAGGGAGCCCTGCCAGGAGCTCTCATCAAGTTGACATGTGCTTTGATAACTCCAAGGCTCTCCCCCATCTCCAGCAGCTCCGAGAGCTGCCTACTCCCTCCCGGATGGAGGGGAAGCGAGGCCCCCCCGCCGCGGATCGAGCGACAGTTCTATTTGCAGGCCAGGAACAGGCTGTACCCCTCTGGGTGGCTGCACCAGGGGAATCACAATTAAACCTGACAGAGGACCCCATGGAAGACCAACAGGGAAAGGTTGTACAGCCAAATCAGCCCCTCATTGCCTCCAGTGCTCCTGAGTGAGCCACACACACGGCTCAGTGGTTACCCCACAGAGCACAGGCTTTGCACCCCAAAGACCACAAATCTGGCATGAGCTCCTGCTGTATTTTTCATGAAAAGGTCATTTCTCTCTGTATCTGTATTAACCAAGATACCAACCTGTCTTTGGGGCGAGTTCTTCCTGCCCTGGCTGGAGCCTTCCCCGGTTTGTACCGACCCAAACCTTGATTCTGGCAGACAACTCTAAATATTGTTCAATATAATTAAATCAGATCAGCCAGCCAGTTGTTTGGGGTGGAACACTGGTCTGGAAACCCTCCTAAGCTTGGGAGTGACAGTGGAGATACGGTCCAGCGATCCCAGTGCTCGCGGAGCATCTCAAATCATACGCTGCTGACATCTAATCAGGGGAGCTCTGTCAAGCTCCTGCTCCATTATTACAGCAAAGCTCTTAAAGAGGAAAGGGGGAGGGGGAATCAAGCACAGCAGCAAGCAAAGAAATAAGGGGAAAAAAAAAAAATCAGCCTCCAGTAGGACAAGCATCTCATCTAAGGCTTTAATTAGTCTTCAAACACATAATGGGTTCTGGCACTATAAATCCACTTGACCTCTATTATTGTCAGCACTCGCCTGATAAATGGTGGCATTTGTTTTCCCAGTTGTTACTGGGATAGAACGATACTTTTCTCTAAATAGAGAAAGCAAATAATACCAGTTATTTACGATGACTGTGCCATAAAATGCTGGCGCCAAGCTGTTGTGTGCCCACCCCGAGAAGGACCATCTGCTTACCCCCTGTCCTGCAGGCAGGAAAGGAGCAGGAAATCCCAACAGCTCTGGGTCCTTCTGTGAGGATATAGCCAGAGGGCACAGTGTAAATAACCCCATCAGTTAATTTGAGGGGTTTTCTGGCTACACAGTCTAGACAAAAGCCAAGAGTCAGAGCTTACAAGAGAAACAAGAGTCCACGTGAAAATAAAGGACCAGGGGAAGCTGTGGGGAGGTTGTTTTCAACGTGTCACATCATTCCTCAGGAATGCTCTGGGCCCATGCAAGCTCCTCCATGGCAGAACTGGGAGCCACAAGGACAGGAATGATCCATCTGTTGCTGGGAAGATCAGGCTCCAGGACGTTTGCTCTGACGCGCTGAACCCACTGGCACACGGAGCACAAGCTGAGCAAACACCAACCTCCCAAACAGACCCTGAGCTCTACAAAAACCAGCTCCAGAATGAGAATCTCGAAATTTTTTTCCTCCATGGCAAAACTGCTCCTTTAAAAAAAGCTACATAGAATATCTGGTAACAAAGAGAAGCTCCTTTTGAATCAAGATTCTCGTCTGGCTGACTTGGCAGAAGATGCTCTGCGTACGTGTCACCCAGGCTCTGCATCTCCAGAATCCAGTCTGACAGCTGAGCAACTGGCTGAAAATAACTGAAATAGCAGCAATACTGCACGTCTACACAGCACCCAGGAGCCCCGGGGCGTTTGCTGACTGCACTAAGGGTGAACAGCTACCACAGAGGCTTCTCAGGTGGGGACAGGGAAGAAGGGGGCACTCTGGAGCCTTCACATGGAAGAGATAAGGCTTGGAGCAAGAGTCCTCCTTGGTGATAAAGATGGCACAAGGGAGATATTTATGTTTTTTTCATTTCCTGTTTATTTCCCCAGTGGAAGCAAGCCCAGTGCAGGAAAGCTGCAAACTTTGAGTACAAGGTGATGTTACTTGTAGCCTCACAACACTAAATCCCATGATGCTGGGCATGTCTTTGATTTCAGTTTTCCAAATGTGTAACGGGCACTGGCTTTTCTCTAACCACGGCAGGAATAAGGCTCATTTGCAAACAAAGCACTGCTAATTCGGGTCAAAGAATGAAGCATTTTGGGGTGTATTTGCAGAAAACACAGAGCACCCAATCATGCAACACCTCACAGTCAAATCAGAGCCTGGGAGCTTGTGGGAAGATCGAGCCATGTCAGGCACAGCCTCCTCTAACCCTAACCCCCCCAGGCAATCATCTGCTTAATGGATTAACAGTTGTGGGGACAGGAGGATCTTTTGGGAGATAAACTGAACTGGGTGGAGCAGGCTGGAAGGAGGCATGTAACCCCAGGGCTAACTCAGGAGCAGTGAGATAGACTTGGCAGGAGCACCTGGCTCTCTTCTAAGGGCAGGGTTTTCTCTGCCACGATTCAGCAGAGTCTCATGACCTCCCCTCTTCCATTATCAGCTTGTGTTGAACAAGCAGAGATCAAAAAGAAACTGAGCTTGAGCAAGAAAGTGACAGTAATTAAGAGGGGCAACATCTCCAGCAGCCAGACAGGCCCAAGGACAATCCGTGTCCTCCAGACTGACTCAGGGAGGGCAGAGAAACAGCAACCACGTGTCAGCTTTGCAGCCAAACATCCACAGCAAAATCCTTTAAAAAGAGGGGGAATGCACTTGATCCCTCCTCCTGCATGCTGTTGGGCTCAGTCACCAGCTCACACCAGCCAGGCACTTCCCAGCTATCGGAACACGGCTGCCCACGCCGGGCTGGGAATCCACGAGCTCTGTCCCTACAAGCTGCCAGGGGTTTTTGTAAGCAAAGGTCTGTTGTCTGAGTGCTTTTCCCAGCCAGGTGAGGCTCCTGAGGTCAGCCAAGAGATTACTGTGACTCATGCTGAGGGTCTGCCCTTGCCTTGCTCAGTGAAGTGCCAAAGCAGACCATGGTCAGTCACACAAAACCTTTGAGAGAGAAAAAGTAATTCTTCTAACTGGGTGAGAAAGAGAACTTTCTTCTTCTCCTTTTTTCCTCTGTGCTGCATAAAAAATACATCAAGCAGAGGCATCTTGTTCCTGATGGCAAGACTGTCCTGCTGGACAAAAGAGCATCATAACCATTGGCATTTCCTAGACACCAGCTACCAAAGGAAACCGTCTGTGGAAAGTGCCTTTGGGAACCAGACAGCACACACCAGAGCTGGGATGGCTGCTGGAGCCTGGAAGAGCAGCCAAAGGGAACTTCAGGCTTCCCAGAACCGAAAATTTCCAAAAAGTTCTCTCTCCCCACAACAAGGGATCCCTTGATTTAATGGATGGCTTTGCCAAAAGCCACGTTGTGCCTTCTCTGCCACAGGCTTCAAGAACTGGCCTTTTCCTCATCCTCCCTTCCAGCACTTGCTGTCTCCCCTGGCATCAAGATAAAACAAGCACCTGACTGGCACAGTGATTTCTCCTCAGGTCCTGGAGCATTTCCTCTGCTGTGAGCCAAGAATTCCTGGTGTATTTTACCTGGATGCAGGGAAGGAGGCTCATGTACACAGCAAGATGAGAGAAGAACATTAAATATTTCTTAACACTTTGAAAAGGGTATTTCAGAACTTCCTAAAGGCAATACTGGGGCAGTCTGAAGTGAGTGCTCAATTACTCAGTTTAAATCCAAATGACTCAGAGGTTCATCCCCCCCCATCAGCGCTGCTGGAACGATTTAACAGCTGTAACAGCAGAGGTTACTCAGATTTAGAAAAAACTCATTATGAAGATAATGAAGAGGCATCCTTCAGAAGTCCTAAATTTTCACTCCACGGAAGCATCATTCCCACCACAGACGTAGGTCTTTTGGACACCTTCCTGCAGACACATGGGAACTTTTGCTCCAGCTCTCCTCTGTCAGAGCCCAATAAAGCAGCCAGTCCACCTTGCATCCTTGCCTTCCACTTGGCCAAAAGCTTGTCAACACCCTCATCCATCAAACCCCTGCGTAAGCAGGTCCAATTAACCAGCACGGCCTCAGGCTTTCATTTTCACAATGAACAAAGGCTGAGCTGCAGCCCATCAGCTCCTGGGAAAAATCAAATGGAGCTGAGGATATTTAATATGAGGCAATTTGAATTGCTACAGTTACTCAGTGTGACTGGTAGGGACGGGGCAGGTTCCGTGCTGAGGCCGTTAGGGATGTGACCCTGCACTCATCTGCCCAGAGGAAGCCAAATGCTTCCTAGACAGTGAAATCACAGCCTGAGGGAGCAGGGCTGTCCCACTGTCAGCAAGATGCTGGTCTCAGACAGCCACATCGCTCGGCTGACAGTCAGTTTTCCACAGGAGGGTTGAGCAAACCACGGAGAAGGAACATCCCTGTCCCTGGGCAGCATCCCAGCCCCAGGCACGGGCTGGCAAGGGGGTACAGCAGCACCACCTCCCCGCCTGCGTCAGCAGAGGGATGGTCAATCCTGCCTGTTTCATCCCTAAACACCTCTTAGGTACTTCAAAGATATTTAAAGCAAGCAAGCAAACAAAAACAAACAGGCTGGAAAACATAAAAGCAGGTTTCTTCTACCCCTGTCTGATTGATCCAAAGGTTCAAAGATTCCTGTGAAGAGGCAAACTCAAAACTGCATGGAGGATGCAAAGCCCCACAATCAAAGCCCCGCAGAGCTGATCACTGCTGAGGAAGGAGTGGGATTTCATGCCCACCTGGACTCAGCTGCCACTGCAGAACACAACCTGAAACACATTGCCTCATGCAGGGGGTGAGAGCACCCAGCACAGAGCCTCCTGAGCACCAAACAAGAGGAGCAGCCACGTGCAGAAGATGAGCAGAGGGTGGGGGAAGTCAGGCCAAGTCCTTCCCTGCCCTCAGAGCTGTTGGGCACTGCAGGGCAGAGGTATTTGTGTACTGCAAGCAGCACAGAAACCGTGCCAGGAGCCAGCTCACAGCACTCTGAAAGCATCCACATGCCAACGCCTCCTGGAACACCTGCATCCCTCCCCACCTACACCCAGCTGCCAGGGAAGGTGTTGCTTGGTGTCTCCTGACACTGCTGCTGCCAGCAGAGATGATGGCTGAGGCTGACGCGCTGCTGAAAGCAAAAGAAAAGCAGCCCAGAGTGAGCCTTCACTTTGGAAGGGCACCAGGGCTGGCCTGGGCTGCTCCCTGCCTTCTGCCAGCGCCTGCAGCCCTTGGGGGTGGGTGATCCCCGTTCTCCTGTGCTCCCCATTCCTGTGCCAAGCACCCAAAGGAGAGGTCTGGCACTGGGGAAGTGAAGAGGGCAATGCTGCAACATGCACCAGAGATTTACCCACCCAGGAACAGCCCAACAGGCGCTGCCTCCAGGCCGGGACTAGGAAGGGCTCAGCTCAGTGCTCCTGATGCCCGGCGACCCACAGAGCCCTGGGCACAGCCGAGCTACAGCCCCAGCCCAGCCCAAGCGCTCTGGGAAAGGGCAGCCAGGGAGGGGGACATCAGGGCTATCCTGGGAATAGGGCTGGCTCCTTGCACCCCAGGACATCTCCCAGCACTGCTGCTTGTCCCAGTTGCCTTCACCCCTCCAAAACAACTCCCCGGGGGCCACGGCAAGGCCCCTCACTTCTCTCCCAAAGGCAAAGCCAACCACTACTCAATTCTTAACTTGCAGTGTGTGAAAGAGGACAAGACCACGTTTCAGGGCCACATTTTTGGTTGTTTGCAGAAACAAACCCAACCTCTGTTTATTTACTTCATGGTTTAGCTACTCTCCAGCTTCCTTCAGTTTGTTGCTTTAAGCTCTCTGTGTTTGTGTTTCTCAACAAGGTCGTTGCTTTCACAAGACTTCTGCAGCACTGCCCCACTCCCCTGGCCTCCAGCTTCGAGTTCTGACGTCCAAATACGCTCAGAATATTAATTAAAATCACAAAGTGTTCAGCAAGAGGAGCCAAAACAGCAGCAGAAAACATCAGACACTCCTTCCACCCCCAGGTCCCCCATGAAGGGCAATGCCCAAGACCCAGAAGCAGATGCAACCCAAGAAGGACATCACAGTGATGGTTTCTCAGCCTTTACTCTACCTGCTTGATGAAATTAATGTGTTTTATAACAAGCCTGCCTTATCAGATGATTTTAGCATCCTTAGGAATATGCAGCTCTTTTACAGCCTTAAGCAGGGAAAAGAACTTGAAGGGGGGGAAAAAAACCAAAACTCTCCTGACCATGAGATTTGTCGACATCAAAAGGCAAGGCTGGTTCGGAAGTCAACTTGAATCTCGACTCCTTCACCTGCTTCCTATTACAGAACCAGATGTTCCTCTTGCTGTAAATTGCTGCTATTAATAAGATAAATAATTATGCTTTTCTAATCATTTAATAGGTGCACAGGAGGGTACCAAAATTTCTGGCAGGCATTAAATGCCTCTCCCCTCTCTTAAGGGCTCAGAAGCACACTGGTGGCCTCTCATCCTCCACCGGATTCTGGAGTAAGTGAAGCTGAAGCCAGGGTAAAAGCTAAGAGAGCCAGGCTCCTCTCCCCAGGCTGTGCTGCACACCCATCCTCTCTCCAAATGTCCATGTGACAGGGACAGCACTTTTCCCCACCCAAGAGGTGTCTGTAGAAGCACACAGTGCTTAGCCAGGTGTACTTCCCAGGCTCCCTTCCTGTGGCAGGACAGTGCTGCACACCCTCAGCCCACAGACACGGGGGCAGCTGACTAGGAAGGCCCCAGCAGGTTCCCAGGAGCCAGCGAGGGGAAGTCCTGCTCTGCCAGATCCCTCCCTCTCTCCCCTACAAGCCCCAGTCATTTACTGCTTTTCCTCCCAAGAACACTTTGTCCTTCGGTTGACAAACAGCCTCAGCCTTGGCAATGTGAGCAACAGCACCACAGATTAACGAGGTCACTGCAACCTCCAGAACTCTGCCTGCAGCTGCTCAGCCCCTTTCCCATCCTCCAGCGATCTCACACAGACCTGCACGGCTCTGCCTCAGCCTGAGGAGAGGAGGGTCACTGCTGGCTCCAGATGTCAGCACAGCACATCTGGATCACTGGAGCCACACGCTGCCTCTGCCTTGCCCTGCCTCACCCTCGGGGTAAAGCCCAGTGACTGACCAGGAAAAATCCCAACCCCTCAGTGCCGCACACTCCGAGGCTCCTGCTGTGAGATGGGGGTGGTGGGGCTGTGTCACCTCCCACGTGGGGGACACTGCCACACACCAGGCTCAGCTCTCCCCACGAAGGGCTCTGCTCAGACCAAGACCCTCCCTGACCCCCATGGTGCACTGTCCTCACTCTGGGACACCAGGCCAGTCCACAGCAGGTGACATCCAAGCCCAGCGTCAATGGGGAGCGTGTTATGAGAGCAGAGACCCCCTCGCTCTGTTTTTTCCAGCTAAGAAGAGGCTGTGCACTCCTGGCTGTGCAATATGGTCGGAGCTGCAGAGCCCCTCTCCCAGATGAACCTGGTTTGACCCTTTCCACCACAGCTCTTCCACACAACATGCTCACCCCCCCCACCCAAACACATCTCAGCACCACCATGCCCACGTGGTCCTTGGCACTGCCCTCCTCCTGCACCCCTCCACTCCCCACCCAAGGAACCTGGCACCCCATCAGCTCACTTCCACCACACTTCCCTCTGACCAACATCAAGGTTCGTTTCCTGTCCCCCTTTCACACAAAGTAACTTGCCAAAAGGGAGGCCCCTAAGGAGATGTCAGGAATGAGAGGAAGGGCTCCAGCTAATGCGTTTTCCAGGAGTTACAAGGATGAGCTGACGTGCAAAAGGAGGCTGGGGCAGCTGTTGCGGCCCCCATGGCCTTTGAGGCAACAGCTCAGCTCCAATGGGGCATGGCAGGACACGCTGGCTCCCTCACCATGTTTGATTTCCCAGAAAAAGCTTCAGCGCTGACGTGGCCGGTGACACCTTTGAGATCGATACCGAGAGCAAACACGCACAGCCAGCCTTTTCCTCCCAGAGCCTCAGCCCCAGCATCACCTTCTCCACGTCAGTTCCAGCACCAGGAAAGGGAACACTCCGCCTGGGAAAGCGTGTCTGTGCTAACAAGGTCATATTTAATCAGCCGGCACCTCCCGGGATGCGGTTGGGGCTGTGTGAATTAACAAGTCCAGCCGCAGCACAGAGCGGCCAGCTGGCAGTGCCTGGGCCAGGCACCCACCAGGGCCTGCAGTGGGCACTTGCAGGACATTCCCCTGAGCTGGGGACACACAGCAACAGAGGCAGAATGACCCAGTGTCCAGTGCCCCGAGCAAAGCCGTTCTGTCTGCTGTAAGCACATCCTGCCACTTCTTGTCTCCAGGCTCAGCATCACTGCAGGCGTTCCAAGGGTGAGATGTCACCCAGTGGACTGATGCTCCCAACCTGCCTTCAGCCCCTACCCCCCTAGGCTTCTTCTTGGGTGCTAAGCAGAACAAGAGCAGCCAAAAATCCCTGCCAGTCACCTCAGCCTGTGGTATCAGTCAAATCAGTTAAAAGGGCCCTGCAGAGCTTTAAAAGATACAAAAGCCGATTTGCTGCATGGCACGGGGAATTTTATTCTCAATGCAGATTAATTCCATTAACTCATTCTGTGCCCTTTTTGGGGGGATCCTTCCCTGCCCTTGCAGTTTATGGGAAGCACAGAGCAAACACATCACAACCTCCTTCCTGGTGAAGATACTTCTATTTCCTGCCTGCTTGCAAACGCCTCCCCCTCCCCAGACCACGTCTTTCCAGAGACCTTCCAGTGCCACCAAAAGCCCAGAAACTCACCTTGTGCTTCATAGCCGGAATAGTGATGAGCTGCACCCACGTCCTCATCCCCAGGGCCCAGGCCAAGGGCTGACCTGAGCTGGGCCATGTTCACCTGTGCTGTCAGCTCCCCGCTCCGGTCCCCGATCTGCAGCGGGAACACCAACAGGGCACCTGGTTAAAGGCACGTGCTCCAAGCAAACAGCCCCCAGCAAGGGGTTTGCCAGTCCCATCTCAAAGCAGATGCAGAACCACCCAGAAGAGAGCTTGGAGACACCCTGAGAGACCGCAGAGCCCAGCTTTCAGCCCCAAAGGAGCTCTCTGAAACTATTCCTCGGTGATAATCTGGGACGGGATCTGTGTGTGCTGTGCTGCACCCCAAAACACAGTTCTGTGGAGTTCAGAGAGAGCTCAGCTTGCCCACAGAACCGAGCCATAGTTAAATGTGCTTGTCTGGTCCGTCCTGCAGCCACACATGGCTTGGCAGAGAGCCCTGGAAATCTCAGCCCCCTTCCTCAAGTATTTCCATGGTTACTGAGCACCAGACACCGCACTGCCATCAGCCACGTGGGCAGTGTCACACCAGGGCTCGGATGCTCCGAAAGCCCTTCTCTCCTGGCTCAGATCCATACAACTTTGGGTTGTTCCTAGTGATCTACCCACACAAGGCTCCAAAAGTCCTTTGGAGTCCACATTTTTCTGAATTTCCACTTCTCGCTGGCCTGAGGCCAAGGAAGCCGATGGTACATGCCCGGGAAGAGCTCTGTCCAACAGCTCCTGCTGCTCAAAACAGGAACATGACACTGGGTCCTCCTCAAAGTTCAACTGAACAACAAAATGCTGGTGCTGCACATCACCAGAGAACACAGAGAGGTCACCCAGAAAGAGCCTCTAATCTTCAGAGCAGGAGCAGCCTCTGTGACAGAGGAAGACCTTGGCTGTTCCCCTGGAGAGGCCCAATTCCCTGTTAAATGCCTGGCAACAGCTCTTTTGTGGCCCTGTGCGATAGACGGCAGCGGGAGCCGTCCTGGAACAAAATCATAAATCCCCACATTATTTATGACAAAGCCCCAAGCGCCAGTAAAGGGAGGCAGATCAAAGGGCTTATCATCAGCCATAAATCCCCCTGCCAATTACAGGAGATTTGCTGTTGACATCATCTCCAGAGAAATTACTATGTCCTGGTTAGGTCTTACAGTCCTTGATGCTCTATTAAATGCTTCCCTGACTTCCACTCATTCCAGATCATCTCCAAAGCCCTATTAACAGCCAAGGAACAGACTGGCAGGACAATGATCCTGGGCAGGACCTACAACACAACACACCACAGCAGAGCCTTGTTTCTGCCCTCAGCTTCCCAGGAGCCTCCTGCCACACTTGGAGATGGAAAAGGTATCCCAGAGCAGTGTCTGAGAGTTGAGGCAGCTTCCAAGGTTTTAGGTACACATCCTTCATTCCAGCTGTTCCAGAGGAATTTTGTCAGTAACCCTTGATCATCCTGCAGCAGCTTCCAGTGTGGTTTCCCTGAGCAGATTTCATTTGGATTCAAATGTCACCGTTAAGATTTTTGTTGGGGGGAAAAGGGAAAAAGTGATGGGGAAGTGAGTTACAAACATCGGTGTGAAAAGGTTTAATTTCACAAGGTTTCTCCTGGGCAAATGGCTGGTGCAACAGCACAAGCAGCTCACTCATTTCCAAGACTAAACTAAAACATCAGCTTTAACAGAATCACTGCTAGAAGCCAATGCAGGTTCTCCTCAAAGGGACGGTCTCTGCTCTGTAATTAATGATGGAGGGGGACTTTATCAGCCACCTGCCATGAAGAACCCACTCCTGACATGGCCTGTGGTCACAACCGGCACCCTGGAATGAGAACCCACTCTGGTGGGTTTCCCCTCCACCCCCAAAGGCCCCAGGACCAGCACTGCTTGTCCTCCCACTGCTCCTCGGCTGCATTTCACTCTGATGAGCCGAGTCTGCCTCCAGGACTCAGCCCACACTGCCACAGTCCGAGCAGAACAGAGCTGGGAAAGTTAATTTGTCCTAAAACTTACAGGGCCAAAAGAACAGTATTTCTTCTGTGTGTCTGATAAGTATAATTAAATCTGTAATTAGGCTGCTGTGTCAGCCCTACTCTGAGATTTTGCCAACTTAATAGACAGGCAGGAGAACACCCAGCTCACTCACATATGGTGATTTCAATTAGTGCTTCAAGAGGGCAATTTCTTCATCTGGGGAAGACTAAAAGAGGCCGTTGCCAATTTCCTCAGCATCCTGGAACGACCAAACAATGGAATTCTTGCTTTCTGCACTTCTGAGCCACCCAAAACCATGGTGTGTTCTTGCAGCAGGAAAGCTGCAGCGAGCTGGGTGAGCAGGTCTGTGAAAGCCACAGGAGCTGCACACATCACACCCCAAATGGTGTGGCAGTGGCACAGGGTGGCTGCAGGCTGTGTGTGCCCAGTGACAGCATGGACCCTCTGCCAGCTCTGCTGAGAGGAAACAGCTCCCCAAGCACACACTCTGCTGCAGTGCAGGGCACAGAGCATTTTGGAGCTGCCCTGGTGTTCTCCACATGTTTAACTGGCCAGCAAATGCAGCCAGAACACAGCTGGAATCACCAGGTCCATCTCAGTCGGAATGTCAGGAAAGGGGGGACTTACTAACAGATGGGACATCAAGAGGTGTCAGAGCTCCTTCACCTGGGTGCACAACACCTGGGCCAGCAGAGCAGACAACTGGTGCCCAGGCCCTTTCTCACCCAGGAATATTGCTTAAGAGCAAAGCACAGCTAATACATTTGTTCTAATTAAGGGGAACACTGGGAGCCTCCCATCAAAAGAATGTTTTCCTGCCAAGCTCTGCAGTTCCTAAGGACACCACTGAAACAGCACATAGAGAAGGGCTTTCCAGAGCAGTCACAGTAGGAGAAGAACTACATTAACAGAACTCAGTGGCATAAAATAACCTTCCTCTCACCACAGGAGACTGGCTCCCTCTGATCTGAACCAGCATCTCTTACCTCTTGGGAGATTTCAAGATGTTTCCTTGCAAAGTGCAAAGCTTGTTCATGGCTCCCCAGCGAGACGTAGGCATTTCCCAGACTCCAGCAGGCTCTTCCCTCTCCCACCCTGCAGAACAGGAAACTGCAGCCACAGAAACTCTGGGCAAAGCCCAGCAGCTCAGCAGCCCCTCCAGGGCCTTCCTGGGAGCGCTGACAGCCAGGCTTCCTGCCGTGCTTTCATCTACACAACGGTTACACAAAGGAAGATGAAGTGTGTCGTACATCGTAAACTCCTCTTCCCGAGGTCAGCAAGAGCTGGGGATGAAGAGCAGCCTCAGAAGCAGGTCTGTGCCCACACTGACACAAAACTAAGCAGTGTAGCAAGGGCCCAGGATGGTTTGGCTTTGCTGGTGAGCACTAGCCCAAGAGGGGAAGCCAGAGCTCCTGTCCAGCTTCCACCTCACACACGGGCTTCCTCTCCAGAGACACACATCAAGAGGGAACACAACATTTGGTTCAACAAGAGCCCAGAGCTAAACTAGTGGGAAGATGGCAAGGAGGGAATGCTGCAGGCAGGCAACAGCCTCAGCTGAGTGCCAGCACTGCATCGCCCAGGGGGCACAACTGCAACTGCCCCAAAGCCAAGTGAACATTGACTGGCTCCCACAAGGTCTCCAGGGCACTGCTTCTTGTTTCCAGAAGCTTGGGAAAGCAGGTGGCTGTGGAACCTGCCCTGTGCAGCCCTGACCCCCAGCCTGGCACCCCGGTGTCCCTGGAGGTTCAGCAGCTGTTTGCAGGAGCAGGCAGAGCCTCCTGCTCCCCAGAGCCTGCTCAGCTCTGCAACCGAGCAGATGTGGGGGGAGAAGGGATAAAAAAAGCACCTGGGGGCGCGGGGGGAGGTTCAGCATGACTGCAACTCCCTTTTCAGAGGTTTGGGCGGGTTGATCAGCATTTCAACGTTTTTCTTGTCACCCTGTTCAATACCTTCTGCTCACAGGGTGTGTTCCCAGAAACGCAGGAGCCCACAGGCTTGCACCCCCACACAGCATGATTCACCCTTGGGTGGGATTGTACCTTCTCTGAGCAGATACTGCCCGGGTGGTGGCACAGCTCTCCCATCCTGATGTCCCTGCTCCATCTAGTGGAGGACACCCAGCTTCCAAGAGAATTCAGCAATAACGCTGAAAGTCACTTCAGCTGCAAGAAGGCTCAGGATCACAGAGTATCCAGCAAAAAGGAACCAACCCCTCGTAAAAAAATGTATTTTTTTTTTTTTTAAAAAAACTAAGAGGCCAAGCCTCCAGGTAAGGAGGAACAAGGCGAAGAAACAAAATACATCATCTCCACATCCTCTGTGGAACAGCATTTGTTTCTACATGGAAGTTTCCAGCACTAACCCAGAGCAACAGGACAAAGTGGCACATATTTATGCCCTAAGCACACAGTTTCTAAGGAAGACACAATATTTGTGAACTTGGGGGAGTTTTAGAGGGGCCATTCTGGGGTAACACAGCAGTAGCCACGTGGCAAAGCACTGAACACGATGCATTTTTGTGAAGTACCTCTCGTTACAGATCTCAGCCCACACAGACACAGCATTAAGGGCACAATCTCCAGGTTGGAATGACATGATGAAGGTGTCAATCACGTCACATTTCTGACAGATGACTGGACCAAGGCTTGGGTTTTGAGAGATTTCTAATGACTTTCAAGAACACACATCACCGTTTAACCCCAGCAACAGAGAACAGTAAGTCAGGGAAGCATCAGTGCTCTGCACCCAGTGGAGACCCCCTTCCCTGAGGCACTTCTTTACCTGTCTCCCAGCTCCTGTGCTATCACCAGGTGCTTTAGGTGGTACTCGATTGCTCTTTCGTAGTCCTGAAGCAGTGTGCACGTGTTTCCAAGGCTGTAGCAAGCCTGGGCTTCTACTGCTTGGTCTTTGAGTTGTCTGGAGAGCTGGAGCGTTTTCCTGCAGGGACCAGGGGGGAATGAAGAGACCTGGTCACTGCAAGGTGACAGGGAAGTCCTCCCTTGAAGCAGGGAGGTCCCCCCTTTGGCACACACCGCGCTGCAGCTGATGCCTGTGAGGTGGACGTATCACCCCCCACTGCTGAGCACCACACATGCCACTGGCCTCCAGATCCCTTGTCACAGCCCCCCTGAGCTTAGGAATTCGCTGCAACAGGTCGAGATTTCCATGGGAAGAGGAACAGGTCGAGATTTCCCCGGCACTTACTTGTAGTACTCCGCGGAGATGTCGAACCTGCCGAGGAAGATGTGTGCGTTGCCCAGGTTGCTGTAGGCTCTGCGCTCGGCTGCCTTGTCCCCAAACTCCTTGGCAATGGCCAGGCGCTGCAGCAGAGACAGGGCAGTGGGCACAGGGAGCACTGACAGCTTTCTGTCCCACACCAGCTCCTCTGGGACATCAACATCTCGCTTTGCAAAGCTCCCACCCAGCCAGGCCGTGCTGCACCTGCCTGTCAGGGCTGGATGCAGCAGGAAATCTCTCCCTCTTTTGCAATTCAGCATCAGGAAAGACCTTTGGAAGAGTTCCATCCCCATGCTGTCCCCCAGAACTTAAAACCCAGAGGAGCTGTGACAGGACAATTTCCAGGGGGCTGAGCACGTTCCTGAGCACTGCAAGGAAACTGATACTCACTGAAACAGAAGTTAAATTGCATCTGAATTGGGGCAGGGACTGTGTCACCTCACCCCCCTGTAAAGCTTTACAGAAAGTTAATATGTTCTACAAGCAGCATTTATTCTTGATCAACAGCTCTTTCAGCAGCTTAATTAAATTCATGGCTTGCATTTATTAAAATCTAGACTGAGACAAATTAAGAGCAGAAAAAAACCCTTGCTAGACCCAGCTGCAATTTGCCCTTGGATACCTCCTTCGGTTTCCAAGCCAACAGCACCCTTCCCTCAAGCTGCTCATTAGGTGCTGATGGGGACTGGAGTAAGATTTGCTCAGTCTGAGTTACTACAACAGGGTTCACACAGGAGGGAGAAAAACTGCTGGGGGAAACACCTCCCTGTGCTTGGTGGGATGTGGTGAGAAGAAGAGCTGCTCCCACAGCCCCTGAGCCCAGGAAGGCAGGCAAAGGTCTCCTACCTCCTTGTGGAAGGCTATGGCTTCACTGAAGTTGCCAAGTAAGTACTGGGTGTTGCCAAGGTTGCCGTAGGCACGGCCCTGAGCAGCTCTGTCCCCCAGCTCCTTCACCAGGGACAGGTTCCTCCTGAAAGACACCAGAGCAGAAGGTCCAGTGAGACACAGGCAGTGCTCTGCAGGGGACACAGAGAGGAAACTTGCACAGAAAGAAAGGAGAGCCCACCTGGAAAAGTTATTTCCCTCCCAACCACTTTTTCTGGGTGCAGGAGAGTCTGGTGACCTGTGCCAGGGCAGCTCTGGGAGCTCATGCCAAGCCAGGGGTGCAAGTTCCTGCTGCTCCCTCTCCTCAGGAATTGGTGGCTGGTGCAGGAACCACCCCAGTGCTCACACTGAGAGATCCCACATTCAATCAGAAATGGGCACTTCACTGCACAGAGCAGAACCAGGGGCACAGGAGGAAGGAGATCATCTGGAGCAGGACAGGATCCACAGTTCCATGGCAGAGCTCTTCTCTGGGCTCCTCCCAGCATTTCTTTCCCTTGTTTTTCCCCTTTTACACACACAGCACAAAGAGAATGGTAGAGCACTCACAGCTGGCACAGATTTGCCCACTGGCTATGCTACATGCACCACTTCTTGGAAAAAGAATGGTGAGCTATTTATAGGCACTGTCACATCCTCAGATATGAGAAGACTGATATAAGCTCTTGTCTCTCTCTTCGTTTAAAAAGCCTACCTAAAAAACCTGCATTATAAAAGCAAAACTCTGAAGTACAAGTAGAAAAACACAAACCCAAAAGCCTGGTGACAATCTTCCTGCGTGGGACATCACAGGGATCTTTGAAACTATTTAGGAAAAGGAAGGATGTTGCAAGCAAAATAAAGTACAGATCCTTGAGAAGGACAAGCAAGACTTCAAAGGGACTCTTCCCTCGGGTGACAGAGAGTGGCCCCAGCGATGGAGACACACAGGGATCCATCCTCCTGGAGGCCAGCAGAGAGCAGCAGGGGCTACAGGAGCCAACAGTTCAGCTTCCCAACACAGACTACTGAACTTCAGTGCATGATCATAATTCAAACCACAGTGAGTTTTACCAAGGCAATGCCAGGATGAATTTTAGCTCAAATTTTGTAGAAGGCTTGTAGTCCTTTCTTCACCTTCCTTAAGATTAATTTGCCATCATAACTTGGCATATCAGGGGAATATTTCTAATCCATTTCAACACGGAAATTCTCACTCAGGGGCCCTGTTCCCTGCAGGAGAAAGGGCTGGCCAAGCTTGGATACTTACTCATAATATTCTGAAGCTTTCTGCAGCGTCTCCTTGACTTCCTGAGGGAGGGAGCCTGGGTCCTGGGCCATGTTCCAAGATAAGTGCTTTCCCTTGGCATGGTAAACATTTCCTATATTATAGAGTGCCCTGGCTTCACCTACCTAAAAGGAGGAAGAACAGGGAACAGCAAGATATTACACTTCACATCCCAGCATGGACCTTTCCACTGCTGGGCAGGGATGGTCAAAGCCAGGAGCCCACATTTTCCTCTCCCCATCTTCACCCTCCTGGCAGCTGTTACTGCCAGCACCACGAGAGCAGCGCTGACAGCCAGAAGGGAGAGCTTTCCCCTCCACCTCCTTCCAAAGCCCACCTCCACCAGATCACATTTACTGACTAGCAGACAGATTATTTTTAAAGCCAGGAAACATTTCCTCTTGGATGCCACGAATCAATTACCTTGTCTCCCTGCTCCTGAGAAATGTCCAAGTGTCTCTGGCAACAAACCACGGCTTCATCAAACTGCCCGAGTATTTTCAGGGTATTCCCAAGGTTGCCACTTGCCTTGGCCTCTCCAATGCGGTCCCCAATGGTCCTACAAGGTGAGGGTGTTAAAGAGCTCACAGACTTTTATTCACCAGCTGCCGGAAGCAGAATTCAAACTACAGCGAGGGCTGTGTGGTACCTGCACCACATCCAGGAGCTCTCCCAGCACACACCCCCGGCTGGAGACTTCACACAGCTCCCACCATTCTGAAGACAGATCCTTGTTCCCTGTTTTGCTGTCTCAGGTGAGCTGCTCTAATGATTTCAGGTGGGCTTACCTGGGGACAGGAGAACTGGACACTGCCCTACTCTTGCTCCAAGCGCTCTCCTCACATCCATAATCCCTTCCTCCACCTCCCTGCTCTGAAGGGAGCTGACTCATTCTCGTTGCCCCCCGAGTTCTCCACAGGACAATCACCCTCAGGGCTACTTTTGGGTGTGTCTTTCTGGGCAGATCCCCTGAGGCTGTTGGGTTCAGACCCCACAGAAGCTGCCCTCACTCAGGGTTGTGTCTGGTGAGAACGAAGGCAGGGGTCACTCACTTACCTGGCCAGGGTCAGGTCGTGTTTATGGTACTCCAGAGCCTTGGAATACTCCTTTAGGTAGAAATAGGCATTGCCCAGCTGGCTGTAGATGGCACTGAGAGTCTTCAGGTCCTCAGTCCCCACCTGCACTGCTGCTTCGAAGAAGGCTGCCCCAGCTTTGAAGTCCCCAGCCTTGCACAAGCGCTCTCCTTCCAGGGCCAGTTCCAGGCAGGATGCCTCCATTCTGCAAAAAACAAGGACATCATTCCTAGAGGAGTTCAGTTGCAGAGCTCCCACACTGCACTGTGATGTTCACAAAGTTTGCTTCATTGTACACTAATTTTCTCCTGGGCACGAGACACGGGAGCATCCAGATTCCACCTTATAGGGGAAGATGCCCCTGCCCAGGGCAGAGGGTTGGAACGAGACACTCTTTAAGGTCCTTTTCCACCAAACCATTCTGTGATTCTATGATTTACAGACCACACCTGCAAGAGGCCAAAGGCAGCCCCAGGTTCCCAGTAGGAATCTGGACAAGAAACTCAGGGCTCTTGGCTCCAAGACACAAAATCATCACAAGAGTAACACGGCATCTGTCTTCCTTCCAGGTGGTGCAGGGCACAGAAGCCACATACCCAGGTACTTCCCACCTTCCTGCACCACCTTCCCAGGGGTAACAGAGGGGGGAGCCAAACTGTACCACATTTTTATTGGATAGCAGAGAAAACCCTGGACTGTGCAGAATTCCTTGGCTGAGCAGCTCCCAGCACTCGGTGTCTGCTTTTCATTAACTCTCCTGCTGTCACTTTTTCCACACATTAGCCCTCAGGCCAGCTCTCCTCCCATGTATTTCTGCCACCTTTGGCAATGGCACACACCATGCTGTCAGAGGGAGCACTTTGTGAGCAGTGATACTGCTTCAAGAGAAAGGAAACATGCTCCTTTGAGTGCTCCACCAAGCCCTCTCTGAATTACAGCTGTCCCTGTTAGACCAGCATATCCAAAGTTCTCCAAAGGGACTCCCAAGCTTACACTGGAAATGTCTTCCCTGCTGCAAAATCAGCCCCTTCCTGAGGAGGATGGACACAGCATGTTCCTGTTCCTCTATTCAGACACTTCGCTCTTTTGGGCTTTTTTCATTTCTGCTCAATGTATTTTTAAGAGTCAAAACCACCAGGTCAAAGGCGCACATCTGCTGACAAAAAACACAGCTCCCTTGTCCAGGGGCAGAACAGCAACGGTTTGACAAGAGAACCTAAATGCCCAGGGTGGTTTCTGTTCTGTTCTCAGGCAAAGAGCACTCAGAGGAAGTTCGTGGTACCCAGACCAAGAGAACAACTTGCCCAGCTGGCACCTCCTGGGGCAGTTTTCCTGCCGAGCCCTGGGAGATGCTTCCCAAAGCCACCCACAAGCCAAGGCAACTTGGACACCAAGGGCCAAGCACAACCTGCCCCACATACAGAACTCCTCCTGCCCCAGGTCTGTGCTCCCATTATCTTCTGCCCAAATCCACACCCAGCACTTGCCTCCCCTTCCCACAAGGGGCACGGGGAGATGCACGTAGGAAATACCAATCCCAACACATTTTTCCTACCAACAGGCAGAATGGTGCTTTCTCAGCTGCCAGGAAACAAAGCCAGTTCCTCTCTGAGCATAAACTGTCTGAAATCCAACCCCATTTGCTTGGCAATCTCCCTGCTGAGTCGGCTCCACATGGTTCCAAACACCCGAGGCTTGGCAGCCCCACAGCCTCCTCCAGAGCAGGACAGCCCACAGAGACTGTCCAAACAAGAAAAATTAGCAAGAGAGCTGCTTTCAGCCTCTCCCTTCCAACACACCTGTGTACTCTTCTGCCTTGTTCTTCATTTGTCCCCAAAACCACTGAGTAACGAGGGAGAAGGGGACTGTGAAGCAGCTCCTGTGAGCTCCCACCTCAAACTCCCACACAAATATTCGATTCCAAGCTCACTGCAAAGCCCACATTTGAGTGGTTACTTTATTTACACAAGAAAGCTGCTTGTGGTGCCAGTGCAGCATCAGCCCCTGCCTCAACTTCTGTTTGACAGAGGAAATAAAAATATTAATACTAAAAATGTTTAACTTCTCTC
Source organism: Cephalopterus ornatus (assembly GCA_013396775.1). Classification (NCBI taxonomy): domain Eukaryota; kingdom Metazoa; phylum Chordata; class Aves; order Passeriformes; family Cotingidae; genus Cephalopterus; species Cephalopterus ornatus. Next base: position 183,337 of record VZRE01012909.1, on the reverse strand, counting down.
TACTGATCCTCTTCCTAGACCACAGGAAAAATTAGTAAGAATGAGCTTGGGGATCACACCAAACTTCATCAGTTCCAAGGCACATCCACGGCTTGTAGATCACTGGAGTTATTTACTGTCATCATCAGGTATTGATGAGCCTCTGCTGATACATCCCAAACAGCTGCAAGAAGGCTTGGGACTGAAGAAAGACAAGATACACCTTGTACTCAAATAAGCAGGATTAACTTCAGGCAGCTTAGCGGAGATGAATCTTGAGAGGACTTGAAATGCAGGAAACGAGCTGCTATCACAGGAATTAACGTTGGGATTGCAGTTAGAAGACGGCAGAGACAGAAGCAAAATTTCAAACTGATTCCAGTTCAAATTTCAACACAAACAAAACCCTTTCCCTTATCCAGGTTCTCTTCGAGAAACTGAGCTCACCAACCGTAAACAGTCTAAAAACTGAGCTGGGGGACCAATTTCCCTAATTCGTGGTGTCTGCTGTATAGCTTGGATCAAACTTCTGGTGTGATTTTAACAGCTCGAAGGGAAGGTTCCCATTCCCACAGCGACAAAACCCAATTACAAACCCCGAGGGTGGCATCTCACTCGGACTGTATTTGCCATACCCCAACATGAACTTTGTGCCCTGGAACCCACACTGATACACTCTCACACACTCCTCACACACTCTCTGGGCGCTTTCCTGGTGTTCCCATAGTAACTGCTCAGGCACAAGGCAGTGCCACGACCTTCCACTGCACACAGCCCTTAATTAAAATCTGTTTGTCCTTGAACAGGCTGCTCTGCAGAGTATCTGACTTATCTAATTAACATCACTGCCCGGATTGGGACCTGAGCAAACAAGGGGAAGGGACAGGAAGCTTTTTCCCTGCATCACACTCTGCCAAGCCTTTGCTGCCTTGTAAAGGGACAACAGGCAAGGATGGCAGCTATTAATAGAAACACAGCCCACTTGGAAAACCCACCTGCCCTTCCCACACAGCCAGAGCTACTCTGGGAAGCACCTCTGCATGCAGTTCAATCACTTCAGGCTTAAAAGCACTCAGGAACAATGCCCAGGGCAGAGGAATCAACTAAAGGTCAATGAACAAACTCAAGCACACTAAAGCTCCACTTAAAAAAGCTTCCAGAGGCCATAGCTCAACTGTCCATAAAAAAATGACTAAAAGGGTGAACCTGAACCACCCTGAGAGGCCAGCAAAGGGAAAGCAGTCAATGAACACGTACTGCAGAGGGTCCGAGCCCTCTCTTACCTCTTCTTCTGCAGGCTCTGCGTTTCCTGAGCATAAACCCAGAGCTCCAGACCCACTGGCAGAAGAAAGCAGTGAGGCTGAGGTCTGCTTGGAACAATCTTGGAGGCAGGCAGGATCCAGGCTTTGGAAGATGCTGATGGCATCTTCAGATCTATACAACATGAACTGCTCTCCAGTTTTCAATTGGTCTCCAGTTTTCGTTTCATCAGAAAGTAATGTCTTCTTCCCTCTTAGAAACACGACATCCTTCATCCACTGTTGTAGCACAGAGGTGAGTTCACAGCTGAATTCCAGGAAGAAGAGTACCTTGGTTCGTTCATGTATTTTCAGCACTGCCCAAGAAAAACATCCCTAGAAGAGGCTTCAAGATGATCAAAGGCAAGCAGTTCCCTCCTTTCTGGATTGGTCACTTCCCAGAGCACTTTTCCTTTGTGTTCCATCAGCTGTTCCTGTTGTTGCCTCTTTGCTCCAGGAGCAGAAGGGCTCCTGCTGCTACATACCTCTCCTTGTCAGGTGAGCTCAGGGTTCCTCCTAAAGAAGGTCACCTTTGGGCACAGCACTTACTGATCTGTCAGTCCCCAAAGAGGCCTCATCCATCTGCCACCCAGGAAGCTTTGCCAGTCCCAGGAATGAGCCGAGCAGTACTCACACTGGAGAAAAGCAGGAGAAGGTGGATCCCCCCAGAGCCCACGTAAATGGGCTCCAAACCATCCCTGTGGCACAACCTGCTGCCTCCCAAGCCCTTGGGGAGGAAGTTTCTCCTCTGCTGACACACAGGTAACACGCCTGGGCCTGTATCACCTCAGCAAGCACCTGCTGCTCAGGTCTTAATACCAGGAAAGAAGATTCCAGTTGTCCTGAGACAGCAGATCACTGGGACAGGCTGGAGGAGCTGGGCTTGGCCACCTGGTGCAGTTCAGAAGAGACATTGCAGAACACAAAGCTGCTCATCCACAGCTGAGACACTTAACACGATTCTCCCACCACACTCAACCTTTTCACCCCCAGCACACGTCCCTGATCGTGGGTCTGAACAGGGGAGGGGAGGAAGGTCACTTGAAGTGGTCCCTGTTTATAAGCCTTGCCCCGAAACACTAAAAACCGCTCAGATTTGTGTGTTCCTCCAGACAGGCGGCATTTCCAAGTAGTCACAGCATCAGTTTGGGTTGGAAGGGACCATAAAAATCATCCAGTTAGATCCTCCCAGACTCCAGGCCCACCTCAAGCAGCCAGGAAGGTCCAACAACCTTCCCAGATCCAGTCCCAGACCAAAAATAGACTCCAACACTTAAAACGTTTTCTGCAGAATGCAGGAAGGTGACAGACTATGCCAAGTCTGCCCAGATAAGAACAAAGTTATGGAGGCACCAGTTGTAATCTAGAAATCAGAACAGGGCTGGTGTGTACAGCAACAAATCCCAGCACCACTTCCTAGCTGGAGCACTAAGTCCTGCAGCTCCTCCACACCTTGGGTTACAAACCCCCATTAAACAACAGTGAGGGAGGTTCCTGGAGCATTTTGAGATCCTTCTGCGAAAGGCCCCTCAAAAAGGACAATGTATGTGTTTAAGAAACAACAACCAAAAGAACATTATTTAAAAAACAAAACCAAAACCAGTAAAAGGCCAAATATAAACCCAGTGTTTGGCCACAGACATTGGAATTCTGCCAGGGGGATGAGTGAGTGGCACAACACTGGCAGATGACTCGATGCCCCCACCAATGCAACAGCTGGGACCCTCCAGCCCAGGAATGGATGTTGCTTCTGACACTCGGGAGGCAGAAAGGGGTGACCTCCCACCACGAGGTGACAGGGGGGAGGAAATCTCTTCCCAGTCCTCCACAGGGGGGCAGGGCCTCCCTCCCTCCTCCTTAACTTCCTTTTTAAAGGGCAGAAAACGCTGAGAATGGGAAGAGCATCTCCCACCTTGAAGAGAAGATTTCCCGGGGTCGTTCGTCGCTGTCAGGCAGCAGCTAATGATGAGCTGGAGCACAGATTGCCTTTTGGCTGCTGGCAAGCTCGCTGGGAGAATTAAAGAGCAGAAATGTGCCTTCACAAAAGGTGCACAAGCAAAAGGCAAAGACTCTCACACATCAAGTGTTTTCAAGCCATAAAGCAATTTTGGAGAAGGCGGAGAGGGCCCCCGGAGCACTGGGGATGCCAAGGACACTGCCAAGGGAGAAACAGAGGGAACAGCACAAGGTATTACCAGTGCTATTAACAATCATCACCCTGACTGCTGTCAAAACACTCTAATTAGGATTTGTGTGATGATACAGGTCCCCAGAGGGGGAACACCACTAAAGAGGTGAGTTCAAAAGCCTGGAGCCACCGTCAGACCTCCCAACACCCTGCCCTCCCTTGCCAAATATTCCAAGAAAATAAAATAACACTGCGTGGACAACATCACAGCCTGTTAGGCTGGAAAACAACGGCGCAGGCTGCATTTAGCCAAGAGCTGTTCCGCAGGATCACGGGGCATGCACTGACCTCAAGCTCCCACCTCTCAGCTCTGCCCCACTCCAGGCAGGTGGAAAAAGAAGGGAACACAAAGTGCCCAGCAATCAAACTTGTCTTACCCCAACCCTCTCTTTCACACACTCACGGCTGCCTTGCTCTCACTGCTGACAACAAATCCATCAAGTTCCACTGAAAATTATCATGTCACAAGACAGAGCCCGGACACAGTTGTCTGCTGCCTTAAATATTGCAAGTACCACAGGGCAGGAGAAGCTCTTTGTGCCTCCAAGGTGAAACTGCCCTAAAAAAAAAAAAAGGGGGGGGGGGGAAGGAAAGATATTTATAGATATTTGATTCCTATTAGTGGGGGCGACTGCAAAACTCATTCCCAATCACAGCTGCTGTAGTCCTAAAGTCAGGAATAAAGCCCAAGATTTTAGACAGAAGGTAAGGCAGGGGGGAAAAAAAAACATCAAAACCATCAACAGTAGTAAAAAATCCCTCTTAGTATATTTATTGAATATGAACCAGTGAAGCAACAGATTTTAGCATCTTACTTGCAATTTTAGCATCTTGCTCGCTGATAAATCTGATTCAGTTTTATTCAAAAATAAATGTCATTTCAGAGCGCTGATGACAGGGGCAATTAAACACTTTTTCCCCAACCAAAAAGGAATCACGTTTTCCAGGTGCTCAGTAGAAATGCATATTCACTGGTTTAACTAAATATGCATTTAAATAATTACTTTCTCCAAGGACCTGCTGCCAGTTAATCAAGCTGGGAATTACTCCCCTTTAGCAATTTCCTTTTCTAGCCCTCGCACAGCTCCTGTACCCAGAGGCAGCTGATGATTCTGAACCACCAGGTAACACAGCCAGGGCAGGGCTGTTCAAACCCCCCAGGGACGTGTCCCCTGAGGGGACACAAAAGAGGGGACTCACACCCCACAGGAACCAGCTCAGCTTCCCCCAGTGCCAAAGCCCATCCCGCTGGCAAAGGGTCCCAATGTTTTCCTGGGTTTGCCTACACGAGGAAAGCTGGTCCAGAAGCACAGCCCAAATTTATTCACGGCGAGTTTATATCCTATTTAGCCTCGGGCCAGCACTGCAAGCCTGACTGAGCTGCTCATCTCTGCCTGGGGCACTCTCACAGCGGGGTTTAGGGCAGTATCTCTCTGCTTACTCTGCCCCAGGCAGGGTCCTCACTGCTCATCAAGTGACACCTTCCTGACCCCAGCCTGGGGACTCACATCATTCTGCCACCAGCACATCCACACCTGGCTTTCTCTCCCTCTTGCTCCCAAATGAGGAGCTTCAATCTCTGAGAAGAAAAATCTTATTACTCGCCCCCTAAATACATGTACTTTCAACTTCCTACTATTAAATATCACCCCGCTGCCATGACACCACACCTATCAATCACTCTCCAATCGTTACTCCATACTCATCCTCCCCTGTGCTGCTCCGTATCATTGACACACCCAGTAGCAACCTGGGAGGGGACTAATGAAAATTCTCAATTAATTATCTCCCTCTCCAAACCAGTTCTGGTGCAACGTGTCCAGCAGTGCCCTGTGCCAGCTCTCCCTGCAGCTCTGCCCCTGCCTTCCCTCCCACCTCACATCCCCAGCACTAATCCCCTCCTGACAAGCAGCTTCCCTGCAAGACTCCCTATCAAACACAGGCTGGCAGGGAAGGGGACAGACAAATCAAGATATACATGAAATCAGCCTGACCCAAACTACTTTTGGAAGTCTGAAACCAGCCCTCAGGAGCTGGTTCCCCTCCAGTCAGAGGGCAGAACCTCTGGGACACTCTCACCCACGTGTCACCTTATTAGTGAGGGGAAGGAAACAAACGTCTTGTTTTGTTTGGAGAGGAAGAGGCCAAAGATGAAGCCATGAATGCTGCACCCTGTCCTCCCCTGCTTCTGAACTGGGTCCAAGTGTCTGGGCCAGTTTCACATCTGTGCAGCTCCAGGTCACCAGCACATCTGGAGGGGAGAAGGTTTCCACTCCACACACTTTCACTGCTAGGAGCAGTGTAGCGAGTCCTTTCAGTGACCCCTGAGCTCAAAATAATAATATCCACACGCAGTTATTGCTGCTGGGGAGGTGTTTGCTCCAGCTGGAGCTCCAGGGATTACCCACACGAAGCAATTTTCACTGCAGTCTTTTTGCTCAGGGCGTGAAATAGAGAATCCAGAGGGGAGAACTACAGGGAGTTCTGGAAGCTGCTGGGTGTGTGTGCTGGCTCCAGATTTCCTCTTCCCCTCACTGAGGCAGCATCAGTGCTCACAGTAGTCATTTCAGCTAATTGCTATCTACCATTAGCTGCAGAGTACTTAGAAGGGATTCAATTCCACTGCATATTTGCTAATAAATACCAAATGACAGTGAGGAAGACAGCTGTATTTAGCTGCATTTACCCTCTTATTAGCAGCACTGAATAAGACCCCATTTCAATGCATAATGGCTCCAACAAGCTGCGTCATTGTCAGAAATTCAAATCCAAACTCCCCACTGCCTGCTTGAAAGCAAAAGTCATCCAGCATTCCCCTGCTTACACAACCTCTGTGGCTTTGATCCCTGGGGATGTGGGGAAGGGAAGGCAGATGGGAGTTATTTGCTGGTTTAGGAGCATTTTGTGAAGCAGCTCATAAGGATGAGCTGGTAAGTGCGATAAGTTTTCAACCTAAGGACCCCAAAATATTTTGCAGAGGTGCGAGGGCAGCAATTACCTCGTTTTGCAAAAAGGCAGCTGAAGGCACTGGGGGCAAATTATGCCTTGCTGTGAGTCAGCTGTAGGGAATGGAAAGGAACCCAGGAGCCCTGGCTCCCAGAACCTCTTCCAGGTCCTCCCTCACAAGTGCCATGTGGAGCTGATCCACCAGGAATGAGGTGCAGCATCTTCCACCCAGGCAAGGATGCTCACACAGCTCGTGCCACCAGCTCAGCACGATGCCAAACAATCCCTGAAGTTGCCCCCAACTCCAGGAGCTGATGATACTCTTGGCCTCTGGAAACCTGATCTACACACGGAAGGACTGGGCTCTCAATAAATTATACACAGGAAACAATGATCCTGATTCCATGTACCAAATCCTTCCCACAAATGGAGCTGGACCCACAGGAAGAACAGAGGGCACAATGAAATTTTTCTGTGTCATCTGAGGAGTGAAATCTCTAAAAGGCAGTGAGCACAGATTTAAGTCTTTGTGCTCCAAAATTACTCAAATATCAAAGGACCATGATGGATGTAATTAACTTCCAGCACTTGAAAATGCTCAGGCGAGATTAAGGTGCAAATGTGGATTTCATCTCATCCTGGTTAACAGTTTCATTTGATACCCAGTTTCAAAGCACTTAAATTATAAGATGCAAATACTTCCCAGGGTCTAAGGAAATGATGATTAAGGAAATACCGATTTGAAAATTAATTCATTAAAACACATTCTGACTCCCAAATGAAAAAAAAAAAATTATTATAAATCCACCAAGCATATGAACTGATCGAGATTATTCTGAAGGGGAACTGAGTGAGGAGAACCTGCTTTCAAGGAGAGCGAGAAGGAAACCTCCTGAAGAGCTCAGAATACAATTTCTTTGCGTGGCTCATCAGCAGGGTATAAACCCAACCACCCCCTGCCATCTGAGAAAAAGATGGATAAACACAGGGGCCAGCAGCACCAGGCTGCCAAACGGCAGTGGAGTCATGATGCTCCTGCCTGAGGATGCTCTTTGGTTCCCGGGAGGCACAAGGGAGGATGCTCACCTGTGTCAGCAGTTTGTTCACAGCTGCAGACCACAGAACCAGCCCTGACGCCTCCAGGCTGCCCTGCAGAGCTCCAGGCAAGGCAGCACCTGTAATGGCAGGGGATTTTAGGTTCACCACAGAGGAGATCCGAAACGGACTCAGCACACTGAGGGAAGCTCCCTGAGTTTTTCCAGGAGCATTTTGCTTTCTCATACAGCACCTTTAATGAGATGAATCCATCACGCTGCCGTGAAACAACGCTCTTGGGATGATTTCACCCGCAGTGAAGCGCTATGTCTTTCAGTTACTTTCAGAAACCAAAGAGCAAGGGAGGGCATGCAGGCTGAATGGCTTTTCATTATAAAGTTACTTTGGCAAGTAGATCAACACATCCTCTCCCTAAAATATATGCTGTGATTTAAACCAGCATAGTGTTCCTGCTGTGGAATACAGTGGGTTACAATTGCCACATACATTAGAAGAACAAGTAGTTGGCTCATCAAAACTATGCAAACAGCCAATTTATTTGCTACCCATTTGATTTATGCCATTCAGCTTCTACTACCCACCAATTCATGCCAAACTTACTGCTGAAAATGGGTAGGTTCTGGTGCGAGGGAACATCTTTCCCAGTTCAGAAGCACTGTAAATGAGATGAGAGATGTGCAAACACCTCTTCTCTAACACTGTCCCACTCAGACGTGCAGTGGGGGCTCAGCAGCCAGTTCCCATAGGAGCAGCCTGGATGCTCTCCTGGGGGGGAGAAGGGGCTGCCTGGCCCCTCCTGTCCTCTCCATCAGGGATGAGTCCTCATGGACCACAGTGAAGCTACAACAGGGCAGTGACAGCTCAGGTCAGACCCAGAACATGTGCAGGGGCTGGAGCTGTGAGACAGACTGGACTGCAAAGCATCACAGCCTCCCCCAGTTCCTGCCCCAGCAGGGTCAAGCTCAGCTCCACAAGTGCCACCAGCACAATCCTTCCAGTTATTCTATGCACAGGCTGAGGGGCTGGATGAGGTTTCCTTTCCTGCACACCCAGACTCCTTCTCTGAAACCAAGTGAAAGCAAGTCTTGTTTTCCCAGAAACGCTGAGGCCACAGGCCCAGGTCTATTCTCAGTTCAAGCTGCCTGGAAACCCCTCCAGCTGCAGCCCCTGCTTCTCCTTCCTCTCTCAGCCTGCCAGTTGCTCCTGCCTCGAGCATGGACTTGCAGCAGGGAAACAACTGCACATTGAAAAGGTGCTGCCAAGTCCCAGCAGCACCAGGGACTGTGTTACAGTGAAGCCCCACTGGGCAAAGGAAGCCACCTCTGCCTGTCCCAGCCCCTTGCCCATGCCCAACCTCATCCCAAACCTCCTGCAGCAGCTGGAGGCTGCACCACTCCCCATATGCTGCCTCTTTCCTGCCCACAGACCCCTGCAAAGGACTGATCACACTCAGGGGACAGCAAAGGGACCGTCATCACGATGCAGCGCAAGAGGAAACGATGACAAAGTTCACACCAGGGTTTTTTCCACTGACTCCACAGCAACCTACAGCCAATTTGGTTCTGTTCCCTTCCTGTCTCATCTGCTTCCGTCTGCCCCAAGCCAAGTGTTGCAGTCCAAGAGAGAGGGGCCTTTGGGATCCATCAGAAAACTCATACCCTGATCCTGGGCTATCCAGGCTTTGAGCCATCACAGCTCACCAAGAGGCTGCTGAGGATGCTCTGCAGCACCAGCACTCACACCTGAAAGGGGTTCAGATGTGACCTTAGTGACAGAACCAGATAACCCTCAACTTTCTACAGAAGTCACTGGAAAGCAAATAGCAGGGACCAGACAAGTCCCGTGAATCCAAACAAGCAGCAGATTCTTTTTCAAATGACCATTTGGCAAAGCCTGTGAGGAGGGTGACATCAAGCCAGAGCCCATGACAGTTCCTCCCTTGGTGATTACAGCCCTCCATGCCCAAACCAGAGGAATTCACAGAGGTACCTCTGCTGGGTCGCACAGGGCACGTGGGCAGAGCTCGTGGCCAGGCTGAAGCGATGCCAGGCACTAGGACAGAGTGTTGTTGGCAAAGCGGCAGCAGAGCAGATTGCACCAATTTTACATTGTTTTTCTGCAGCTGTCTCCTGCTCTGAGGGCTGTTAAAAGCATTGTTGTGCTCTTCCTGGAAATTCCAGGGGTGCCAAAAATCAGACATCAGCCCAGAGCCACTCGTGCATTTAAAAGGCTGCCTTAACCAACTCTGTGAGCGCTCACACAGGACACTGCCCTTTTCCCTGCCTGCTGCACAGCCACAGGGCATCCCCCTGGGTTTTGTAAAGATAATATTCCACATCTGTCTGAAAAACCAGGAAAGAGGCTCCCCAGGAGCTCAGATATCAGCCAGGTGTCCACTGCAGACCTTGCCAGCATCTCTGTAAACTGTTTCTGCAGCTCCTCTCTGCAAAACCAGACTCAGCAGAGCAGCACCAGAAGGGCTTTTGGGTCCTCCATGGCATTATGGAAAAATCTATTCATCCCATCATTCTGCAAGCGTGGCAGGATTCCCAGAAAGCCAAGCAGTTCACATGCCAGGTGAGAATTACACACTCGGCTCATCCAAGGAGAGCAGACCCAGCGTCTCGCACCGGCTGTGGTGGGTGTCTGCTGCCCCTGCAGGGAACCCTGGAGCTCCAGCACCCTGCAAGCTGGTTCCACTGCTTCCAGAAGATTGTGTGGCTGAGTCCTCCACCACATTCTCCCGGATTTTTAGCACTTCTGTCCTAGTGTAGCTCCGTGGGTAGCATCCACCCTGGAAACGCTTGGCACGTCCGTACAAACCCGGTGCAGGGAGGCAAGTCCAGCTCCTCCCCACACCAGGTTTTGCTCCAACACTGTGGCATCAGTGCAGTTCAGTCCGTGTGTGAACAGCAGGCAAGCACATATTGTGATATGAGTTTGCCAGGTAGAGCAAAGCATGGTATGTCCTTACATCTGTCAAACGGGCTCTGGTCCTGTCCTTCCATAGGAGGAATTAATTTGTATAAACATCGTGTTTCTTGGAGAGTCTTTCCAAATACAGCAAGAAGGCTCCTCTCCACAGACCTGTTTTAGCTTTAGGGTAGCTCCTTCTTGCAACCTCACAGGTATTGCAGTGGCTTTATCAAGACCACAGGCTGCTGCTCTGGAGCACTGGAAGAACTCACTGCTCCCCTCCTGCCTCACGCCGGTGAGAGAAGGGAGGATACAGCACCGGGGTTACAGACCTGCCCAAATCCAGATTGCTCATTCCTCCTGACAATTGAATAATGCAAGTCTTCAGAAAAAAAATATCTCTGCTCCTGCAGGGAGACATCACCATCATCCAGCAGGGAAAGACAGACATGGCACAGCACCAGGCTACACAGAGAAATGTGCTTTGGGAGCAGCAACAGGGAGGAGGAGACAGGTGACAAGACAGCTCTTACCTTAATCCATAAGGGTGATGGGTCGGGAAAGCTGCTGCCACACAGGAACAACACAGCTTCCACAAGGATTTCGTGTGCTGGAGGGGCCTGCCTGTTTTAATCCAGGGCATTATGGAGTGGCTGCATTTGTGCTGCACAGACATCCTCCACGAACCTTTCAGGAGCAGTTACATCCTCCAACACACATGGTTTTAATTGGGAATTCTTTTTTTTTTCCGCTTTAATTCCAGTCACATGTTCAGAGCTGTTACTTTTCTCTCCTCTGTGTGTATAGATAGCTGTATTCTCACAGTCTCCTGTCTGTGTGCCATGCTTGCCTCAGGCAACCAGCTCCCAGAGCCGTCAGCCTCGACAAATGACTCAGTTCTGTTTAGAGCCAGGTCTGCAAAGCATCTCTTGCCTTCCCTTCCCTTCCCAAGGCTGCTGCTCACACAGCTGCCCTGGGCTGGGCAGGTGAGCTCTGCCCTCTGCACGTGGGCTTGGAGCTTCAGGGAGTCAGACCCCACTTCAGCAAACCTGAAGGGAACCTCACCCAGGGTCCTTCAGAAAGAGATTTCCATCACAGAAGAATCACCTTGTTCAGTGTGGGGAGCCAAGGGCAAGGGACACACAACTCGTTCCTCATCCTTGTGCAAGATCTGATCTCACAAGTCTCTGCAAAACTGGCACGACTGATGACAACTTTCTGCCAAAAACACTGATGCCAAAGGGTGGTTTTAGTGAAGAAAACATACATCTTACAGAGTGAGTTTTCCTATTCTTCCAGGGCAGCATGGGTATTTTCAACCACTTCATTATTAACCCCTTGGACAGCTGACCGTGTTGATGAAGCTCCCTGTGGACCCCGATCTCCTCAGAGCCTGTGGTCCCTGCTGGCACACTCAGTCGGCACTCCCTGCCTGCACATCAAAGGGATGAGCAGAGATAGAACAACAGCCTTCCCTTCTCCCAGGGCTTTACCCAGGAAAGAACCAAACCGCAGACTTCCATCAACCAACCAGTTCGTGCTTGTAGTTTCCTGGATTACTGCCCTGATGGAAGCAATTCATACAAGAGCCGGCCAAGGGCTGTGGCCTTGAAATTCTGGGCACATCACAGTGAACTCATATGTTTTAATATTTAGAGCCAGGCAGGAGCTCAGACACTCGGCTGAACTCAGAGGCCAGGAAATGCCTTGAGGTACGCGTGGAGTATCACAATTCCAGGACACTCATCTGCTTTTATGGATGTTAAGACCACACTCACTCTCCAGAAGATGTTGGCACATGGGCTTCCCAAGCTGCTCCTCGCTGAAATCAGAAGGGCTTATTTGTCACAAGGGAGAAGAGAAACACACGTGGCTTACGATGCTCCGTATTTTCATTTGTTGAATTCATTTGCTGGTGGTTTGTATCCCAGCCTTCCTGCTGCAGAAAGCTTGGCTGATGAACAAGCTGAATCTGGTGGGGCCTCTGTGTTCTGCAGCAAAATGAAATCCCCAGTGCATTTTCTCCACACAAATCTCTGCAGACAGTTGCTAAAAAAGGGGCTGTTCCTGAGGCTGCACCAGCTGTGATGTGGTAACTACAAGAGCATTGCTGGAGTCCAGTGATGACAAGATCCTCCTCAAAGCACTGGCAGCTCCTGCCCATCCCAAATGCTTCCTGCCTGACTGTAACAGAGATGTGTGGCTTTTTTCCCCACCACCTTTCACCATACCCCCCCCCAAAGGCAGAGCACCCAGGAATTCCACTCACTTACGCAATTTAACTTGCAGGATTTTCTCTGTGTCCCTCTCTCCCTTTTTAAATTAACTGCTCTCTCTTCCCAGACCCTGAGAGATGGGTAAGTTGTAGAGTCACAGGTTCCTGAGCACTTTAAAAACTCGGGGCTGTTGTGCTTTCCTCAAGTCAGTCCCTGGAGCTGGGCTCTTCCCAGTGAGCAGAGCCCAGGGCCACCCAGGCTGCTCCTTCCCCTGTGGTTTGCAGTGTTCCCACCACACTTGCAAGGCACACCTTGTAAAACGGGCAGAGCCTGGCGTTTCATTCACCAGCTGGGAACTCCCTTCAAAAACAACCTTTTTTACCTCCATCCCACGTTAAGGAGAACAGCGGAGCCATTGTGATTTCATGCGACACCAGGGCTGCACTGCCCAGCACGGCTCAGGAGAGGATGAAGCCAAGGTCTCCAAACCACAATTACCCTCACAGTGACGTGGGTAAGGAAGTGCTGAAGGGAAGGAGCGGGAGCCAGGACATTCAGCTCCCAGCTTTGCCACCTCTATTCTCTTCCACCCCCAAGACTCTACAATTTCACACCCTTGGAAAACAGGAACAATATTTCCCAGAAAGGCTGCAATAAAATACTGATGTTTACCAAGCAGTCTGAACCCCTGGAACGGATGTAATCCTGCCAGGATCCACTCAGTACAGCAATACAAACCAGGAATAATAGGAATTAACAAATAGCCTAGAGAGGTGAATATTAATCAGCACTTTCCAGCTCTCCTCAGGCATGAATGGATATTCCACAGATGGAGTGCACAAAGAACCACCTCAACTCTGCCTCCTGGATCACAGGAAGAAACTTGCCCCACAGTTAATCTGGGCTCAAGCTCCAGAGCACAGGAAGTCACAGAATTTGCACCAAAATACCCAGGAAGGTACCAGCAGCTGAGTCCCTTCCTGCTGTTCAGGTGAACACTCAGAAATCACAGAATCAACGAGGTTGGAAAAGGTATCTGAGATCATCCAGTCCAGCCTATGACCTAACACCACCTTGTCAACTAGACCACGGCACTGAGTGCCACTTCCAGTCCTTTCTTAAACACAAAAAAATGGCACCTGCTGTGAGCAAATACAGCCCAGTGCTCTGCAGAATCACTGGAGTGTCAGGAAAGTCCTGGAAACACAGAACTGGGAAGCCACTTGGGACAGCAAACCCTCCATTCTGGAGTAAACACAGGAGGCTGTGAAGCCTTGTTAATCAGCACCACACACACACGGACCTCTCGCTTGTCCCAGCTGTGGGACGCAGCTTTCCCCGGGAGCTCAGCACAACGATTAATTATTTGTGTCGCCCACGGCAAAGCTGGTCTCCCTGAGCAGAGTCTGCTGCGCACCTGCAGCAGAAGTCATTCCTCCCAGGCTCCCCGGGGCAGGCAAGCCCCAGAGAGGCTGCAAATCCAGGAATTGCCCCGGGGTCCCATCATGGATCAGCAGCTGGTCCCACTTCCACAGCGAGCTCTGCCCAGCATCCAGACCTTCCAGGGGCAGACTTTCACAGGAGCCAGCTCTGCTCCCGGGCAGCCAGAGCGTGGGAGGGGAATGGAGCTGGATGCCCAGGGCAGGAGAGGGGCCCTGTCACACCACATGTGTTCAGAGCTGCCTCCCAGGAGCCCTGCACAGCCTCATCTTCCACGGCTCAGAGAGCAAACCGCAACAGCAACTGGCGGCTCCCAGCTCCATCCACGCGTTTTTAAAAGCAGCTTCCAAGACAAAACATCTGCTCCCAGGTGGAGCCAGGGCTCCACATGAAATGGCTTCTACACTGAGTTATGTTATTAGTGTAACATAGGTGTTTTCCCCATTTAAAGCCATTTTCTAAGTCTTTCCCCTGCATTAGCCCCAAACTCCCTGGGAAGAGCCACTCTGGCTGCTCCAGAGGGTGTAAATGCAAAGGGTAACAGAAAAGCATGAAGGGAACCAAGCCAATCCAATATTCCTCTTCCAAAAAATCCCTCTAGGTGTAGCAGCTGCACAGAGCTACTGATTTACACAGAAGATGAAGGTTCTTCAGACACACCCTGCTTAATCTCAGAGCTGGAAAGGAAAGTCCTGTGGTTCCAGTGGCATCCTTGGGCAAAATCCTCTTGCTGAAAGAAAACTGGGAACAGCAGATGATTTTTAAGCTATTTGCTCCTAACCCTGTGATCAGGTAGTGATCAGACAGCAGCACTGCCTGCCAAGTCATTCATTCAGGGTTTGTTGCTGCTCCAGTGCCTGGGGACTTGCAGAGGGTCTTTTTATCCCTTCCAATGAATTAAGGATCAATAAGATGCTTCAGCACAGGCTTGCTCCCCCTTTCCCAGGCTTCAGTGGGACAGGGATGAGTCAGGCACTTACAGGATCAGACCATTACACTGGCTTGGGTTTGGCTGCTCCCTTTGAAGGCTCTCAGTCCAAAGCCTCAGTTTCAGTTCCAAAAAGAGCCTGTATTTGCTCCAGTCCTGGTGGGAAGAGAGGTCATGGCTATTGCCCTTACTATCCCCATTAATTTTATCCTGGGAGAAGCCAGTTAAGTCACTTAAGTACAGGGTTGTGCTGCAAATTGCTCATTTAATATTGCCCTTGAAACTGCACTGCAATGATAATTTTTCACTTCCTTCCCTAGATAGTTGCATAACAATGCTGGGCATTGTTTAGAGAGCTCCAAACTAGAGGCAGCCTTGGCCCTTTCCCCTTCTCCTCACCAAGAACTTGTGACTTTCTGGCTGTGGGGGGGTTTTTTGGCCTGTTTTTTTTATATACTCTATCAGCTTATTACATCAAAACCAGACAGACGTGACTCTGAATGTTAAGTAGCCTTCCAACAAAATTATTCCTACTTTTCTTTCATCAGAAAAAAAAAATAATCCCATTTATATCAGTTAAATCTAAGCCAGTTAGAAAGTCAGATCTGCCAAACACAATTTAATTAAAAGTATCTTTAGGGAGGGAGCAGCTCAAGTCAATGGAAAGCTTTCCCACTGACAATAAATAGCCCAGGCCCAGAATTCCACAGCCCCACTTTGTGGTCGGGATGTGCAGCCTCAGTGCCCAGAGCAGGAGGAATTTGGGTTTCATGGCTTTGGTCGGCAAGGGGTTTTAGAACAGGGAAGTGGCTTTGAACTCTGGAAGCTGGGCTGGCTGATCAGAGCAACACACGGAGCAGATTGGAACGGGAGGGATGGGACATGGCACCAGGAACATCCGAGCAGCAATGTGGAGATAAAACTGCTCTCAAAGCAGAACAGCATCTTCCATCCTGATGATCTTCATTTAACAAACCAAGTCATTCTGTTAGTCCCAGTCCATAAAAAAAAAATCCCCTTCCTATCTGCACAGCCAGCTGCAGATGTTTCCCTCCAAGCCTGAGGCCTGGATCAGTGAGGAAAGAAGCTGATTGCCCAGACTTTTACCAGCATATCCAACTTTAAGCCTTTCTGCTCCTGGCTACGACTTTGCTCATCCTCAAGGCACCACCAAGGCAAGGCTTTCCCCTGTGGTTTATGTAATATATCAGGAATAAATCCAATGTCTGGGACACATCACTGAACTGGAGGAGGGGAATGCCAACAGAGTTGTGCAGCCTGTTCCTGTCTGCTTCACCCAGGAATTTCTACTCTCCCATCACCTCCAAGCCTCTGCTATCATCACCAGAGCAGTCATGGTCCAGCTGCTCTGCGCTCAAGAGAGGAATAGCCAAAAAGGATTTTAAAAATCCCTCTTCTATAACAAATCAATTTCTCAACCTTCATAACACATTTTCATCCCCTCTGGTGTAATAAGCACAGTTCCCCTGACTTTGAAAATAAGGGGAAGCAGATCCCTAATTAGAAATTAATTACACCACAAGATCTTCACGTGGCATAAGCAAGTCACGCTGCAGACACCGGCCAAGGCTCTGACAAGACCTAGAGCCAGCAGGAGCCTGAAGGGGACCCAGCACACATGGAGTGAACTAAACTGCAACACCATGATCCACAGGCAAATCTCCCGGTTATAGGAACTCCTCCCAGACAGTGTCCCCCCTCCCTTGTCAGCCATGAGCTCCTTCAGACACTTTTCCAGGAGGGAAGCATCCAGTGATGAGTGCAATAGGTAGCAAAAGGTACCTCAGTAGCTCCAGGTAGCACAGCTCATTCCTGCTTCATAGCTAACATTCCAGGTGGGAAGGATCCATGACTGCCTCACTTCCAGACCCAGCTCTGTGTTCAGCCAGGCTCTGGTGTGATCAATAGAGTATTAATATTTATCTCACAGGGAACTGGTGCCCTCAGGCCACACACGAGTCAAACTTTAACTTCAGTTGACTCAGGAGTGAACTCCACACAACCCACAAACACGTGGTCAACACACAGAGTTCTCTTTCTACTCTGCTTGGCACAAATGCCTTGTACAACACACAGAATTTCGGGATAAAGCATCCAGAGGGACAGCTCTCCCCCAGGAGAGGCCCAACAAGCAGGAGGTCTGGCAGAGCTTCAGTCAGGGAGGTGCAAGTCAGCACAGGGAAAAGGCAGGGAATCTCCTCAGCTCTGTTCCCACCTGCACGTACAAGTCCACTTAACACCCTGAAGGCTCAACTGTTTGTATTGCAGCAGCACCTACAGGGCAGAGGGAACAGGAGGATCACACTCTACAGGCACAAGGCACATCCTACCAGAGGAAGACAGAGCTTCTTCCCCCCCCACCCCCATCCCACGAGGTGAAACACAGAAGCACCAAAAAGGATGTCCAAGGTCCTGGGGAACCCTGCAAAGCAGCCAGGCACTGACTCCAAATCCAAGGTCTGAGCAGCAAGGGTCCCTCTCCCTGCTCTGGTAGAGACTAAATGTCCTGCTTGACTCCACATTGGGCTTGACCAGATGACTCACAAATGCTGAAAGTACAAGTGAGTTGCTCAAAATGTCCCAAAAAGAGATGTCAGCACAACCAGCACTGCCAACACCGCCTGCTAAGCTATCATGTAATTTTTGCTCAGGCCACCTATTATGCAGCACAGCTATTTTTGAAATGTTTGTCCTGTTTTTCACATCCTTCTGCAGTCAGTCTCCATCAGGCAGAGGCCTACAGAAGAAAAATTGGAATCTTTCAGGAACCTCCGAACCAGCTTTCTCCAATGTAATAACTGAGTAATTTCAGGTTTGATCTATGAAGAAAAGAGAGGCAAAATGTCTGGTAGTGCACCTGAGCCCTTTCCCAATCCCACAGAAGCAGCTAATTGCATTTTCCCAAAACCAGCACTGCTGCTGGTGCTAATTCTCACCTCTGGGGCAGGTAACAATTAAATACCATCTCTTGGAAACAGGAGAGCTTTTAGTATTATAGAGTCCAGATTCAAAAAGTTGTGAAAGTCTACAAGAACTAGCAGCATGGAAATACCAGAATATTTCAAGTTGTGATCCCTCGGACACATGTAAAACAAACAGGAACCACTCCAGAGGGAGGTTCACCCCAATGGTGGATTTTCTCTCTAATTTTCTCTGCAAACACCAGTTTATTCTGCCTTAACCACCATGCTGAGTTGTTCCCTCTCTCACTGCCTTCCGTGTCAGAAGGCCAGCAATTTCTCCATGCCACTTTTCCCATCAGAACAGGAGGAAGATGCTTCCTCTCAGAGCTCAGTGGTGCTCAGAGCACTCTCTAATTGCCTGATGCACATTCAGGTCAGGTCCTCGCTGTGGTGACACTAATGAGCGAGATGGAGACTGTTTATGGCACAATCATGAAAAGTTTTCAAACATTACAGAAGCCAACAGTGATATTGAAAATACACAGACTGCAAGGAAACAGAGAGCGAGAGAAGGGAAAGGAAGGAACAAGGTGTGCTTTTATCTGAGTTCCCATGCCAGATTAATACATTTCTGGACTGACTGCAGCATCATCTACTGTTCTTTCTGTGTGGGATCAATAAGGTCTCCGTGATGCCAATGCAGTACACTGATGGCTTTCCCAGGACATGCCCATGCCTCCCTCCCAGACCCCAAAGTCTCCAGAGTGGCCTCATAAAGCAAAGGGCCAAATCAAGCAGAGCTTGGTGGACACTGATGGACTGGGCCCTGGAATAAGCTTGTCACTCTCAGGAATGATGGTCCAGGGTTTGGTGCTTCCTACACATTCCAAATTAGCCAGCACAAAAAGGCAAGTCAGAGCACCTGCAGCAGCAGAGCAGAGCAGGACACCTCCTGCAAGCAGGTACTTCACAGCTCCCTCAGCCCAGTTCTGCCTGACAAGAGTCCTCAGAGGTTACAGGCAGCTGAACTGATGCACTTAAATTGGTACCAGCTCAGAACCCCACGGAAGGTAAGGCAGTAACTCAGGCTCAGGTAGTACCTGCTCAACTCGAGTTTGTGGGGCACAGTCCCACAGCTGGGCATTTCTAACAGGCCCCAGCAGAGATCCCACGTCCAGCACCAGGAGCTGAGCACCACAGGAACATCAGCCCTGCACCAGCACAGCTGCTCAGCTCCTTCCAGAGCCCTGGACCTTCAACAAGTCCTCCTGGAGCAAATGGCATCAAAAAGGTCAGCAGGGGCAGAGCTGCACAGGGGCTCCTCTGCAAAACCACACGTGGTGTGTGACTGCTGCAGCACAGGCTCCAGCTCCGGGCTCTGTAAACAGCAGAGTTTGGCCCCATCAGCACCAGGACTCTCTGCTGCCAGCACAGAGCAGATGCCTTTGTTTAGGATGGGCTGAATTCAGGGATGGAGTAAAATGAACAAACACTTGCACTTCTTCGGGGCACACTTCTTCCCACCCCATCCTATTTCCTAGAAGGTGCATAGCTCCCGCAGCCTCCACAGAAGAGGTTTGGCACTCTCTGCCTGCACAGGCACCTTCTGCAGTTCTTACACCTGAGTTAATGTTCCCAGGCAAAACCCCCCCCCCAAAAACAGAAGGCTTTGATACCAGACACCATGGCTTTACCACCCAAATTGTCACCTGTCACCCAGACGTGCCTACCAGATGGAGTTCAGAGTCATTTACTTCAACCCAGAAGTTCCTACACTGCAATGCAAGCGGAGTTAAGGAAGAAACTCTCAGCATAGTTCACAGCGCAGTAAGGACAGAGAGGCTCCACCAACACCTACTTTCAAGGCCTGAAAAGCACAGCAGGGACTTCTAACACCATGTACCCTGCCAGAGCCACCCAGGAGAGGTGCCTCCCATTTCTCTTCTATTTTCCTTCACTAACAGCTGGTAGCAGTGTTCACTGTGCTGGACGGGCACGTGTTAGTGCGACTGAGCCCCACACTAGAATTTCCTCCACAGAAATGACCAAGATCTAGTCCCCAAAAAGTTTCCAGGCAAAATAAAAAGAGAAAGAAAGAAAAAAAGCCCCAGTCTGATTAAAATCCGGAGTGCTTCTCTACAGCTCCAGCTCCACCAGAGTAGGCAGGGCAATGGTTTTAACGCCGCATTCTCCTTTCATTTTCCCAGGAGTTGCTACATAATACAACAAAACCAAGAAACACCTGCTGCCTTAATGAACCAACACTCATTAAACAAGACAACCCACTAGCTGTGGGTGCTAATTATTGCAGAGTATGCAAAGAGAACTGATGACAAGCTACTGTAGTTCATATGCTTCAAGCTTTCTGGTTTTTATAGCCCTCAAGTCCAGCTACTGCATCACCTCCACTTGTGACTGATAGAGGAGAAATAAAACACGAGGATGAACAGCACGAACAACAACGTTTTAAGGCCTCAAAGTGACTCGTTTAGCCTTCTTTGGTTTCAGTCTTCTTCATTTTTGAGAAGAATGGTCAAGACACGGCATTCCCGTGAACGCTAAACAGCCTGGAGCTATTTTCTGCCAGCCCTGTGCGAATTCCTGTAGCGCCCAGTTTTAAAGCAGAGACTTGGGAGTCTCCGCAGTGCGATCCCAGCCTCCCATGTGAGCACCCAGCGCTGACCAGCTTTCAGCATCCCCCTCCTTCAGCGGAGGAGCCGATCCCTCCAAGGACACCCACCGCTCCCACCACCCGAACACGAGCGGGAGCTGCCCCGGGGCGTTTTTCCCGACTCCTCTGGGTTTGCTCCGGCTGGATCCCCAGCCGAGCAACAGCTCCCCGCTTCCCGAGGCTGAGCGCGGAGCGGGCGCGGTGCCGCGGGGGTGGGCGCAGCCCCGGGGCCGGGACCGCGCT
>VZRE01012909.1:107062-162520 GCA_013396775.1 Cephalopterus ornatus | reverse complement strand
GGTGGGCGCAGCCCCGGGGCGGGGACCGCGCTGCCGCCGGGCTCAGCTCGCCCCGGGACCGGGCTCCTCCCGGGACCGGGCTCACCTGGAGTAGAAGCGTCGGGCGGCGGAGCCCGGGCTGTCCCCGCCGGGAGGACACGCCATGGGCGCCGGCCCCGCGGCGGGGAGCGGGCAGCGGAGTATGGCAGCGCCGGGAAGTGATGCACCGAGCAAAGAAACTCGCGGGCAGGCCCCTCCTCCGGCTGATGTCAGCCCGGCCCGGCCCTGCCTCCCGCCCGGCACGGCGTGGGACGGGGGAGCCGAGCCCCGGCCAGGGCATCCCGGGCTCCGGGCACCGCGTCCCGGGCACCGCGCGGTCACCCTCGTCCCCCGTGTTCGCATTCCTTCGTCGGCTGCGTTCGCATCCCCTCGTCCTCCCTGTTACCAGCCCCTGTGGTGCCTCACCGCTCACCCGGGAGCTCCCACGGCAGCCCCGGGCAGCGAGGTGCGGGCACCGCGCGTGTTATCGCCCGAGGGCCGTGGCACGGCATCGCCGGTGTCTGACCCGCGCCAGGTGTGGCCGCTTAAGTCCGTGATTAGGAGAAGCAGTTTTGGCTGAGCCAAAAAAAGCCTTTTTGGCCTCGAAGGGGAAGTGTCTGCACCTGGAGGCAGCCCCGGGGAGCAGCTGGGAGCAGGACCTGGCAGGGCTGTGCCACGAGCAGATTTAGCTACAAAGCCAAGACTGTCTTTGATAGGGAGGAATCCACCTGGAAAAGGGGTGTTTTCCTCCAGCCCACGACAGCTTCTTTCAGTTAAATGTGTCTTGTTGAACCTCGTGGCCTTTAATATTTATTAAACTGCTACCTAGAAGTGGATGCGGCTCCTCCTCAAACACTGCATCCAGCTCCCTTTGTTTCCCAAGGCTTGAGATGTCCCTGTGGAAGTTGGTGAGCTGGTCACTCACTAGAAGCATGCCTGAAAATTAGTTCCACCTACTCAGCAGCAGCGAATTAAATGTTGTTATCATCACAACCCCCCCAAAGCAGCACAGTTATAAACTGTGGCTTTCTCAGGGTTCCAGCAGTTTGCTCTGCACACGCAGAACCCCGTGGCTGGAGGGAATCCAGAGCAGTACTTGCCTACTGGACTGTTTCACCCTGGGGACCTGCTGAAAACCCCTCTCTCAAGAGTAAACCCAGATCCTGCTCAGGAAAAAACATCCTCAATAACACCCCACTAGCAAACCACAAAAGCCTCTTTCCTGAGAGCTAATTGATTGGGCATTTAAATTCAAAACAAAACCCCATAAACAAACCTGGATCTGTGTCTCAGCTTAGGAATAGTCTCAGTCCTGTAGATAAACCACAGCAGAGAAAGCTGAAAGTGTCCGACTGAGAGCTGCCTCCTCTCCCAGGGAGGTGGGGTGCTGCCCTGGGTGCCTTATCACCCCAAAAATAAGGAATCCCTCTGCCACAGAAGCCCCTCTGGGAGGATCATTACCAACCTGTGGGCCAGGCTGGGACTTTGTGCCTCACAGCAGCCAGTTTTTACCCAGGTTGTGGTTTCCCTGGCAGCAGCAAACATCCTGGTGCAAGCAGCTTTTCACAAGCACGTGGAAAAAAGGAACTGTTCAGCCCTAAGAGATTTCGGTATTTCCAGGGGGGGTTGTTTGAATATGCCTCCCCCCTCCCCAGCCCCTCTCCAAGAGAAGAATATTACTGCAAAAGATGCAAACCAGCTGCTGCTGCCACTGGTTACAGCCCTTCCCCAGCCACAGAGGATGCTGGGCATTCCCTGTGTGTGGGCAGAGGGAGGAATTGCCCTTCAGAGAAACAATGCTGGAAGGGGGAGCAAGGGAAAGGAGGGTGGAGGCCAGCTTCCAGTTTGGGCTGCTGCCAGGTACATGGTATTACACAGAGCTCTGGGCAAAGGGGTCACCCACACATTAACGGCACAGGAATCGCCGGGTCACGCCCCAGGGCCTGGGTTAGGCAGGAGGGCAGAGCGAGAGGAGCATAATGGTCCCCTCTGGCCTTCAAATTCATGAATTTGCCATGGATAATTTATCATCTGACAACCTCAGCTTCTTCTTCCTCTTGTAGAAGTGGCAAATAGGTCACAATAGATTTGAATTCGTTAGATGAAGTAATTCAATCACTTTGCTGTGGGTTGGGGTTGGTTAACCCTACATATTCATGCCAAGAAGCTCCCTGCAAGGACTTGGACCCGAGCCACAACTCAGATCCAGTGCTCAGCTGCAATGAAACAGGCAAATTATGAGAGCACAGAGAGAAAGGAAGCCCCAGCACTTCAGAAATACCACTAATTCATCTGGTGAACTGTGTGCACATTGTGCCGTGTGCTGGGAAGGACATGGAGCAATTAGAGAGACTCCAGATGAATGTGACAAGTGTGACCTCTGAGAAAAAGGTATGAGCAATTGATTTGTTCAGATAAGATCAAGAAGTGGAGCTCTAATCTTTAGACATGAAAAGGGCTGCTGCAAGGTGGAAAAAAGGAGAAATGGATCGCGAAGAAGAGGGTTGGATACAAAGAACCCGGGATAGAATCCATCAAAGGCGATGCAGGTTCCTTTCTGTCAGACATTATTTACCTCTGCACCTCCAACACCTTTTGTTCCTGCAATCTTAAGGCTCATCATCTTGTTCCTCCCAGTTCCTGAGTGTCTCTACACCTTTACTTTTACAAACACAGGCAGAATCACAGTGTTAAATAATAGGGTTGCAGGATCCTTAACACTTCTTGAGCAGTTCTTAGTATTTCTTTTATAAATTCATACCCAAAAGCTGTCACAACACAAGATGGAAGGGCTCTAACTATCATCATATTTCCCTGCACTTGGAAGAGGCAAGAAGGCACAGAAAGCTGAGGGGAAGACAGCAAGATAGAAGTCAACACAGTAAATTTTGCCAGTTATTTAGGTATTGCCAGGACATAGGAATAGCCCTCCATGTCTTCATGATCCAGACAACACTAGAGCCAGGCACTCCCTCCAAAACACAAAGATTCATCTTAATTAGCAGGGCATCTTTCCTGCAGCTCATGGAATGGATTGCTGGGGGCCTCTGCTGGGGTTTATGTGCAAAAAGAGCTCTGCAGTTCAGCTCCCAAAGCTGACAGCCCCCCGGCTGAAATCACTACAGAACTGGCACTGTAAATCCTCATCTCTCTCTGGCAACAGCTGGAATTAATCACCATATTCTGCACTGTCTTTTTTCTCAAGCTGGCAGGTTCCAAAAGCACCTTGCCATTGTCCAGCATTCCATTTTCTAAATCCCTATAAAGGCAGCCTGCAAGGAAGTTCTAGTTCGAACCAGACTAGAAAGAACCACACAGCAAAAACTGAAGAAACTTTGTCTTGGCTTTGATATATCAGATGGTTTCACAGCCCTGAATTTAGATGGGGATAAACATATCTTTGAGGAAGTTTGCACCTTTTTAATATCAGAATACCCCAGGGGATGTAACTTCCTTTTGTGTGCAGGAAATGATAGCTCATAGTGGGTGTTTTTCAACTAGATCCAGTTCTTTCCCAGTTCGTTGGGACAGATGCAGGCACCAGGCGAGGGACACGGGGCTGGAAGGGAGGAGATGATGGGCAGCCTTGGCCTGGACTGCTTTGCTGTGAAACACCACTGTTGGTGCTGCCCTGTGCTAGTTTGTGAAGTCAAGACAACAAAGCAACTTCTACCGGGGGAAAAAATAATGTCTGAAGGTCTTTAGTGTGTAACTGAGCTGCCAGCAGAGTAGTTTGAAGAAGCCTGACACCGGTGTGGAGATGGGTAAGAGAGGAGTTGGCCTTGTGAAAGAAAAAGGGAATAACAGAAATGCCCCTGGAGGGTGTGAAGGCAAATCGGGGCCACACACGGCCTGTCTAAACCAGGAACATTTGCTTTGGCTTTGGGATTTTCATACAACGTAATTACGTGAGTTGCAGCAACAGTCTCCTCAGAACAGCCCAGAGCCATGCAGGAAACTGGGATGGGTTTCAGCAGGACCACTTAGCTATTCCTTTACTTAAAACAACATATTAAGAACAAGGCTCAGTGTCTGTGTTTGGGGAACAGGGCCCTCCGCGCTTCTGAAAGATTGAACAGGTCTAAATAAAACTACTGTGCCACACAGCTTTTCTTTTTTCAGGACCTGGAAAGGAATGATAGTTTTCAAGGGCTTTTACAATCCTTCTTTCCCCTGAATCTGGTCCTAAGGCAACAAAGCTCCTTTGATCAGAGAGAAGGACTCAGTGAGGAAACCATTATTTCATCTCCAAAGTAGAAGCACAAAAGGTTATTACAATCTGCAGATAACCTGTAATAGAGACTCCCAGCCAGGAGTATTATTCATACCTGAAATGAGGAGGATCATCTGAGAGCGAGGAGTTGATTTGCTGACTATGATTGTCTCTTTTAAAACCTCTTGGAGCACAGACACACAGGAAAAGCTCTGAGTAACGAGCTTCTCAGAATAATTTAGCTGTGTGCAGACACTTCTGAAACCACTGCTGAGCACAGAGCCCCTCTGCAGGGCTCACATTCACCCCCAGAGCTCTGCTGCCCAGGCTGGGGGGTGGGTGAGGTGCCTGTTGGGCAGTAAAGCTGGATGCAACCCCTTCCCAGAACCTGGACGGTAACAGCATGTGGGCTCTTGACTTTCTTTCCCCACCCCAGGGTAAGGCCTCATTCCCACCCCTCCCTTCTCCTGGTGCAGCCTGAAAACACTTTATTAATCATTCTCCCAAGTTGCATTCCCTCATGTCTGGGTGCACGTGGCAGCTGAGGATTTGGCCTTTGCTTTGTGCATATTTATACATCCTGTGTCTCTGATGTCCCTGAATTTCCTCTTCATTAATACTTCTTTCAGCCTCGGAAGAGGCAAACAAAGAGACAGAGCTCATCCACTTCCTTCAGCTTCCGAGCCTGACTGAAAATGCTTCATTAAATAAATACCAAGAGACACTTGAAATGCCCTTGCCTTCAACCTCATAGATGGTTGGATGAAATGGAGCCCCATGGCCTGGCACTGGGTAGTTGGGGATTTTTTCAGCAAGGCCAGAGGGGACCGTCCTGGTGTCTTTGTGCTAATGTCACTTGTGCCTTGTAGCGAAAAAGCAGCTCCTCTTTGCTGAAATGCTGCTCCTTACCTCGGAGCAGAATGACTGTCTGTACAGAGTGCCTGGGAAGGCTTTTGGACTCAGCAAGTTCCAAGCAGAGGCAGCTGATGTGTGTTGTAACCCAGTCCTGCCTCGTGCCAGCTCCTCTCTGCCCTGGCACCTCCTCCCTGGCTGCAGTTTCCTAAGGGACACTGGCCCAGCTGAGCCCAGCACAGGGTGCTCAGGGGCTCTGCAGACACATCTTCCTCCTCTCCTGGAGTCAGGAGTGATCACTGGAATGGTCAGTGTTCCAGCTTGGCTTTGCCATGGCTGTGCATTCCCTGAGATTCCATCTGAGTGATGGGTCTGGAGGGAGAGCTGGAGCCGACTGCAATACCCGAGGTTTATGGTGTTTGATGACCAGCTGGGGGGATGTGAACAGCCTTGGCATCATTTACTGCCTCTCACAGTGCCCCCTGACACCCCAGTGGTATCTACAGCAAGCTGGACATGCCCAAGGAACACATGGATTTCTGCTTCCTTCTTATCCCTTGGGAAATTCCCATTATTCCTCACTGCTTGGGAACACAAGCTCTCACTGTTCCTGCAGGAGAATTTAACAGCCTGATGGTTCCTGCACCAAGAGATCTCCTTAGGATTTCAACCAAAACCCCAGCAGGGTGGTGGGAGCCTCTCTTGGGGCTCACCAGAAATATGCTGGATTTTTATAGCCTTGGAAGTCTGGATGGCAGTAATAGGGAGCTTTTCTTGGAGGCACCTTATCAAAGTTTTATTGCTCAGGCGAATACCCCAGAGCTGTGATCAGCTTGTATTTACAATGAGGGCAATGGGTTTGTTTAACCAACTTCAATTTCCAGTAGTCAGCAGACAAAAACCCAATTTCTCCTGCTGGAAGTCTGGGAAAAACTCCTGTTGGCATTGATTGAAATGAGGAGTAACCTTTTGTTAGAGTTGAAAGCCCAGGGGGGAAATACACATTTTCACCTTTGAAGGGGGAAGTTATTTCCTTTTTAAATTGTAATTGTTGATAATGATATTAATTAAGAGCATGTTTGGGTTTGTTTCTAAAGCAGATTGCCAATATTTACAGTGAAATGACATTGTTTAGTCGAGCTTCTGCAAGTGCTTTCCAACACTCACTGTGTTACTGACAGGTTGGTTTCTGTTCCACTCCCAGCGACTCCCAGGACCAGAGAAGGAGCTGGAGAAGTGGCTCTGTGACACCAACCACGAGGTCACCGAGGCTCCTGCAGCAGCCCCAGCCTTGCAGAGCCCCCTCCAGTCGCCAAAGCAGCCCTTTGTGACAGGAAGCACATTCTGGTTATCACCAAAGCTGCAGTGAAACCACACAGGCTCAGGTCTGAACCCACCGAGTTTCTAATCAGCAGTGAGAGCCAGTGCAAAAATACCACCACTTACAGCTCAGCTCTGCTCAGTGTTCATGGCAGGATATACGCATTTTTCTGCATTTCTTCCACTTGAAGATAAGGCTGTTCTCAGCATTCTAACAGAATATTAGGACAACATCTTAGCAACATTAAGCAGGATTTTCTAAACTTCATAATTCTCCTTTTAGGAGTGATAACCAGTGCACAGGACACACTCTGCACCATTAATGCCGATTTTTGAGCAAATAACAGAACACAAGGAAAGTTTCAAAGGCCCAAAGGAATCCTTCCCTATGAGGGTGGGGAGGCCCTGGCACAGGTTGCCCAGGGAAGCTGTGGCTGCCCCATCCCTGGAAGTGTCCAAGGCCAGGTTGGACAGGGCTTGGAGCAACCTGGGCTAGTGGAAGGTGTCCCTGCCTGTGACAGGGGTGAAACGAGATGAGCTTTAAGGTCTCTTCCAACCCAAAGCATTGTGGGATTCTAGGAAATATCTTAGACAAGTAAATGGGGTGACCAAAGTTACTTTGGCCTCCTTAGTCCAAATATAATGCCATGCTGATATGGGACACAGTCCAAAGGGCTGTGGAATGTCAGTCCCTCGCTCCAGTAAAATTTCTCATCAAACAAGCAATCTTTCATCTAAGTTCAGTTAATAAAGATAATTCTGCTGACATAATAGACTTAGACTTCTGCAAAGCAGTTGACTTAATCTTGCATGACAGTCTGTTAAAAATAGTACCCCCCCAAAAAAAGATCAATGTAGCTTATTTTAAGTGGATGGAAAAATTAGTAACATGCCTTTAAAAGTAATTATCTGATGGAGGAATTTCTGATGTGTCCAAAAGGATTTACTCTTGGTACAGTGTTATCCAACACTTTCATCAGTCCACACATTATCAATTATCTAGAGAATGAGTATGAAGACATTAGGGGTAACGTTTGTGTTAAAAAATGGAATTCAGAGCAGTAAGAATTAATGGGAGAGGTGGGGTTGGTTTGTTTGGGAGGGTGAGATACCTTGGAGTGTGTATTCCAGCACAGCCAAACATCACTTATTTGTTGTTCTGGTGACACGAACAACACGAAGTTGCCCATGACGAAAGGAAGGGGCTACGAGAGGCCAAACCAAGTGTAAGACCACAAAGCAACACTGCAGCAAAGACTGTAAATGTCAGCTCCAGGAGTGGTGCAAAACTTGGCAGGTAAATTGATTTCGCTTGCTTAAGTGATTTTTAAGCTGTAACTTAATCTTAGGTCACAGTTGACTTTATAAGACAAGAAGATTTCTGGGAATAGGAAGTGTTTTGCTCTGGTAGGAAGCAGCGCATCCCGACCTTGCAGCGAGGCAAATTCAGGCTGGAAATAAGACGTGACGTTTAAATGCAGGTAATTAAACAGTGCATCAATTAACTTCTTAGGAGAGCAGCCTGCTTTAGCTGGTGTCTGGAGGAAGGGTGTTTAAATATGCTGCAGTTCCAACACGAGTCGGGGTCTGACGCAGCATTCACCAAGTGTTTGCTCTGCGTGGTGTCAGATCTCTAATTAGACAAGCTGCCCTGTTATCTGCAAAACCACTCTTCTGGTTTTACCTATTGATCAGATTAATCTGCCGATGTTGGGTGTTTTGCCTGGCCTGGCAGTTCTCAGCGTTCTGCCTGATGTGGTGTTTGCAGTGGAACCCGGGCTGTGGTATCGATCCCACCGGGTGATTAACAACCTGCACCCGCCCCGGGGACACAGTGAGCGGCAACAGTTTGCTCAGATTGTCCATCGGGATCAAACATTTGTGTCCTTCGCTGATTGCAGCCTGAAGGCTGCGGTGGCCTCTTGGAAAAGAGCAGAGCCCTGGTCCTAAGGGAGAGGTTTGGCAGTGGCAAAGCGCAGTGTTAGTCTGTGCCTACAATCCCCATCCCCTCTTTGCCTTGGAAAAGCAGAGGGAGTGAAGGCAGTGTCCTTGCTCCTACCTCCTGGCTGCTGCTTTTGACTTTCACTCCAGAGCTGCTGAATGATGTTGTCATAGAAACAAAAAAGGGGCATCTGGGAACCCTTCCAGGCCGGGCTGTGCCCAGGACAGCGCATTTCACTCGCCTCTACCTTGGTCTCTACAAACTTACTACCCTTCTACCACACAGCAGAATTAGCCAAAGTCCACGTTTTCCTACCAAATTCCTGCATAGTGCTTGGCAGTCCTTGCTCCCAGTGGCTCAGCCCCTAAAAACCCATCATTTCCAGGTGTCCAGGATCTGCTCTTTCCCTAGCACGCCCACCCTTTGCTGCAGGCAAGCAGAAATTCCTCAGGGTCAGCTTCCCTGCTTACATAAACTGGGAGAGCTCTGTTTACTGGCACAGGGCTGCACCACTTTATATCAGCAGAGAATTGAGCCTCCCAACATACGCTGGGTTTATTTTCCATTGGAGATGAGCATGCAGCGAGTATCTATTTTCCTTTGCACTTAGCTCCGTATAGATTAATTTTGTCAATAATGAGGCAATATTTTTGCTGGTTTACATTATTATCTGAAGAGACGGAGGGGGGGAAAAAAAAAAAGAGCCCAGACAAACAAATTCCAGTCAGTCATAAATGATCTTGGGTTAAATGACTGTGCTGCCTGGAATCCCAGGGGAGAGCAGCAATGAAACTCCAGCAAATCTGAGGGCAACCTGACTTGACGGAGCGTGACAAGGCAGGGGACAGCCTGTTGTGTTGGCTTAACTTACTGCTTCTCACTGGCAGCGTTTGGGAGTGGCATTTAGTGGTGAAACAAATATAATCGAGGGGAATCAGGTGAATTTATGAGCAGAGGGTCAGCGACCCCGGGGACTGTTCTTAGTAAGTGGGATTTATAAAGCTGCTCTGCTCTCATAACCTCTTGTCGTCCGAATTTGTGCCCCAGCCGGGACTGAGATCAGCTCTGAATCAAGGTCTGAGACTAATGGCCTGCAGATGGCTGAGTAGATTTAAAGAGCTGAAAGGTGGCAGGAGGGATTTGAAAGCTGAAGGTCCAAGGAGAGCACTCCAGAGAGGAATTTATGCAAAAGGAAAGTGGAATTCTGGCTGGCAGCATCTGCTGTGTGGGCAGGACTTGAAAGAGGCAGCAGCAGAGGTAGGACAGGAGGACCCAATTCCTAGATTTTGATTGGACTATTTGGATTTTGAACATATAATTCTTGTTGAAGGAAGAGGCTAAATCTTGCCATTCTTGGTAGCTGTTTGGTGCTTTGTTGAAAGGTTGAAGCAGAACAAAGTAACATTTAAAGAAAAAACTGTGGAGCACCATAAAACACCCTTACAGAGTGTACAGAGCTTTACCTTTGCTGCCAAGGACTCTATTCTCCAGCTCAAAAGGGATTTTCCTTCTTATATTTAATGTTATAAAT
Organism: Cephalopterus ornatus; assembly: GCA_013396775.1. Classification (NCBI taxonomy): domain Eukaryota; kingdom Metazoa; phylum Chordata; class Aves; order Passeriformes; family Cotingidae; genus Cephalopterus; species Cephalopterus ornatus. The sequence continues at coordinate 152,644 of VZRE01012909.1, read as the reverse complement.
ATACCCAGGTTTGTAGTAAAGTCCATACTTAAATCCAGTCACACTAAGCCATGATTAAGTCAGGAGATTTTGAGGTTTGTTACTAGATATGACAACAAGGCAAGGAAACATAGAGGAGCTAAAGACCCCTCTGGCCCCATGGTGGCTCCATGTGAGTCGGATTTACCCACTGCCCTTCTCTGAGTGGGATCAGACAGGTGTGTGGGGTCTGATCCAGGAGAACCTGTGGCCCCAGCACTCAGGACCTGGTGATGTATGGAGATGGAGGCAGCACTGCAAAAATAATGTTGTTGCTGTCTCATACCACTCCACATATCACTGTGCTTGAATGTCACTGCGTGGAGCATCTGCAAAGAGTAAATCATTCCCCACTGCTCTGATCCCTTGTTGCAGAGCATTGTTTGGGGCTCACGGCGCACTTTGTCTGTAACAAGCTGGTTTGGGGGCTTTTACCGGGTGGACTCTTTCCCCAGCTCCAAACCAAAAGCACAGACTGGGAGCATTCCTGGGCTGTGGGGTCTCCAAACTGCAGGTTGTGCAAGCAGGGAACGGGCTCTGCCTCTCCTCCCTCCGAGTTTGCCAGGCACAGGTCTGGGGCATCCTTGTGCCTGCTGCACTGGTTTGGGGCACAGGGAACACGTGCCTGGTCCAGCCCCCACCAAAAGCCACAAGAATCTTTGCATCAGCTTCTGTGTGTTTTAGGTCAGGCTTTAAGACACCTCATAACTCTGTGCTGTGATTCTCACCACCCACCTTCCCTTCATCACTTTACAGTGCACGGGGACAATGTGGAAGGAAAATGTGCCATTTTACCTGTAGATGGGTGATTTAAATTGCCCAATCCCAGCCTGGCACTATAAATCCTCTCTGCAGCTGGAAAGCCCCATTTACTACAGCGGGTTTCCATGGCAATCCTGCGCTCTCCCACATTCCACTGCACAGTGCAGGCAGCCCCCCCTTTTCGCTTCAGATTCCATTCACATAGTCTCCTATTGATAGGAATAAAACCCAAATGGGCCGTGGATAGCTATTTCCTATCTTAACACGCTTTCCCCCAATAACTGGATGACGGATCTGTGTTTTAGCACATCAAGAGAACACTTGCCCTTTTCCAGACATCACTTGGCAGGCAGCAAAACATCCAGGTATTCTGAAGGTCTAGTTCTTTCCTGACACACATTTACTCCTGTTATTTTAGGACATCAGTAGGAAAATGCAGGCTTAATGTTCCCTCGTGTTTCTGGCTGTAATCTAAGCAAAGGAAGCCTATCTCTGTTGCAGCAAATCCCTCCCAAAACTCAGGGCAGCCTCTTGGCAACCTCCCACCTGCACCTGAGCTGTTCCCTGGGCAGCACTCAGTGCAACTCCCTAAGTGAGTGTATAGCACACACCATGGGAAAAGGAAGGAATTAGGAATTTAATCTGCTAGGACTGGGGAAAAAAAAAGAGGAAATACTATCAGTGCTACCAGCACAAACTCCAGGGTCAGGTTCTTCCGCTGTATCTCTGGTGTTTTACATGAGTACTGACATTTTACAACCTTACCTGTGGAGGAAGAAACTTGTGTCTTATCCCAGGAACTCTGACAAGGCATCACTAATAGGGCAGCTCGTTTATCTCAGTCTTATGCTGCTGATTTGAGAGATGATAAGAACCATAAAGATTGACTTCAAAGTGTTGTGGTCAACCCTAAGCTTTTTGCAGGTTCCAATCAAATCCCAGTTTATGAAGTGTCCCTTTTAGCTTCAGCTAAATTGTCACAGATTTCAATGGGATTGGGCCCTTGGCTGTCAGACTTCAGAGCAGTGCACTTGCTTTTTTTATCAGCTGCCTCTTCCCACCATATGCTCACTACAAAATTCGTGTCACATCCAGCTTGCAATCGAAGTCTGGGTTTGGGCTTCGATTGTTTGCTGCCTGAGAATTGCTGTGAAAATAGTTTACAATGGAAATTCCTTAGTCAGGCACTGTTAAAAAAAAAAATTAACGAAGAAATACCATTTCCTTTCCTTTTAGCTGGACATATTTTCCAAAAGTGAGGGAACTCGCAATATTCCCACAAAGCCAGGTACAGGGAGCAAATCAGCAAGAGAATAAAGGAGTGTGTCTGCTGGAGGTGGGGATTACTGTTTTTAAGATCCTTGGGGCAAGTCTGGTGGGTGCAAAAATTTCAAAACACAGAGACTTGGAAGGAATTTCTGGTTTGGGTTCGCACTCATCTGCACTTCCTGAATTTTGCTGGGCCTTGTGGGTTACTGGGTGAAGTATTTCCTAAGCAGTGACAGGGCACAGCAGCGGAACATGAAGCCTCTGGGAGGTGAATCTGCAGCCTGAACCACGTCAGACAAACCTCCAGACCCCAAACAGCCTCCTCCAGGGTTGAGTAATTCCCAAACCCGTTTGCCTTTACCTTCAGGAACACCAGAAATCCACACTGGAGCCCCAAGTGCCACAATGTGGCAGAGCCAGGCACTTCTTGTCCCACTCACCATCATGTGTGCAAGTGGGGCAGCAGTGGAATGTGCTGGCTGGGAAAAAGCAGGAATTCCAACCTGGACAATGTGCTCTCCATGGGATAACCCCACGTGATGGGTTCGCTCTTGATGGACTCCTAGATGAGAAACTCTGCAGTATCCTAAAATGGCTTTTGTAAAAGCTCCCTGAGTGTGTGATAGCCTGTTGTCTAAGTTGCTAAATTGAGTAGGTGGCAGTTTGAGTATCTCTGTGGGAGAAATTCAGAGTTTGGGGGCTGATGCCTCATAAATGCCATAGGATTGAAAACACAGGGCCTAATCCTGCCTTAGTTCCACGTGACAGGAGCTGTGGAGTCAGCAGGACAGAACTGTACATTAGTGGCCTGTTTTGTTTATACAGGTCTAAAATACAAATCCTAAGGGCTTTGCTCCTCTCTGCCTCGGCTCACACTTGGCTCCCTGACTTGGGAGTTTCACACGCTGCATAAGTGGGATTTGGCCCAATGATGGGTTTTTCCCTTCATCTCTCAGCAGATTTGTGGTCTAACACTCCAAGATGTGCAGCATAACACGCTGGCAATCTGTCACTCTGCTGGCTCCTGTGAGCTCCAACAGCTTGCTGAGGAAATGCAGAGCCAAAATAGACTCCAGTGCGACCTGAGGGACTGGAGAAGCTCTGCCTGTCACAGCACGGGCATTCCTGCTCCACTTGGCTCCTCCACCAGCCCAGCAGGCTGGCACCAGCCCTGGGCTTCCCTGGTGGCTGTTGCAGCTTCCCATCTTACCAGATTTTCCCTCCCACCACTGAGGTTGCACACTGTGTTCTCTCCCCTCCCTGGAGGACCCATTCCCTTGGCACAGTGGCTGCCCCTGAGCCCTGAGACTGCAATTAGGGCCCTTATCACTTGTGCCCATGGAATAGCTGTGGTTCCCTCTTGGACAAGCTCTGCATTCCCAGCACTGGAACCTCTAATCAGGCCGAAACGTTGGCTTGGAACAGCTTGAAAGGGGAATTTTGCGACTCCGTCTGCAGCTCAGGAATTCCTACTTTGGTTAGACTTGGAAAGCTGAAGAGCTGGGGATGTCTGAGCACAGGCTGCGGGGACATTTATTAGATCAGTGACTGTTTCTTCAGGGGGACTTCAGAGACCACAGGGATCCGTGGGCATGAAAGGATGTGGCGCCTCACCCTCTGAGTGCTTTCCAGTAAGAACAAGCACTTACAGTACTGACATTGCTGCTTAATCTGTACAATTATAAAGAATGAACAAATAATTGAGGATGCAAACCAGAAAAAAAGAGCCAGATTCAGTATAAGCCAAAATGCTGATGGAACACTACACAGATTCCTCTGCTCTGCAGTGGGGTGGGAGAAGAGGACGCAGAGCCTCTTCTCAGAGTACTTACTGGAATTCAACCCACAACAGCAGTAAGTGATGGCCACTGCTGTGGGGTAAGAAGGAACGTGTTTTATCCCTATTTGTTTGTCTTTCTGGTGTTCAAACGCCTTCCATGAAAATCTGAGCCAAGGGCAAGGATAGCCTTGGGACCTGCGGAACTTCAGCTTAAGAGATGATGAGAGGATGATGAGACGAGACATTTGTGGGAAGCAAATTTAAAATTCACAAATGGAAAAATTCCACGGGAAGCCAATGCCTCAGACCATCCAAGCAAGGAAGACAAGCAGCACTGAATGACCAGCCTGGTCTGATTATTTGTTGATTGTAGTAGTTTTGGTTGTTAACCACAGATCTGGGAATTAGCTGTGAGTGACTGTGGGCCAAAGAGCAGCAGAAACCATCTCCAAAAGGGGAGTAAACAGCAGGCAAACCCACCATCTGAGATGTGCCTTAAGGGATGCTCAGCCATGATTTTGGAAGGGTTTAGGAAATGCACCGGCAGGCTCAGTCCAGGATGTCACAGCGCATCAGAAAGATGCTCTGTGAAAACGGGAAGGAAAGTGAATCTCTGCTGTAGTGAGAGGTTTTCTGCTGCTTCCCGTTCCAGGCTGTCTTTGTCCAGGGTGGCACCTGCCGTTCTCCCGGCTTGTCCTGGCAGAAACTGGGACTGCCAGCACCGAGCGCTGCGTCTCCAGTCTGTGAGCTGCGTTTGCCCTCTGCTGTTGGCTGATGAAACTGTTCCCTCTGGATCGTCCAAAACGGGAGCGTGGGAACAGCAGGACCTGGAGAACCAGAATGGTTACCCCCCGATTTCAAACACTTTCACTTACAAATCGTGACACTTAAAGAAGTGACATCCAGCAAGGGGCGAGACTTTAGTGTACTTTTATTTTATATTCTCAAGCTTTTCTTCGTAATCACAAAGACCAGAAACCTTTTTTTTTTTCCCTTTAGTTTTCATTTTTCCCTAAGTAAACCCCAAAAATTAAGCCCCCTGAAACCAGGGATTCAGGTGTGACTGAATCTCCATGCTGAGAGCAGGATGAAAGGCTGGATGAGCCCACAGAGGAGGGTGTGAGCAGAGATGCCCCGGAATGGCAAGAGCTGCTCTGCAATGAGGAAAGATGCCCTGGGCTCAGGACTCAGGTGGCTCTGATTTCTCCCCCTGCTCTGACATCCCAGAACTCCAGAGCTGCTCCCACCTGGGCCCCAGGCTGCTCCCTCTGCCCTCTCCTGCAGCCATCCAGCCCTGGCATTGCCAGGGGTCACCCTGGAAAGGACACAAGGGCTTGTCAAGAAATCTCTTGGCATCTTGCCACGTGTTTGCAAGCTGAGATCAGCACTCCTCTTGTTGCTGTTTGTTTTCTCCCTGGCTCCCAGCAGCCTCTCCCTGTGCTGTGGCCACTGTTGCCCTGCACAGAGGGGCTCAAACAAAGGTGTGGCCATGGCTGGGGGGATTCCTCTGTGCTGGGGGGATTCCTCTGGATGTCCTCCCGCTCCTCCCAGGACTCATGGGCAGGGCAGGCACTGACCTGGAGTGTGTCTCTTCTGCGTTCCCAGCTGGCACCAGGGAGCTGGTGCCCGTGGATGGCTCAGCCCGGGGAAGGAGCAGCACATGGGATGTTCAGTGCTGAGATCTTCCTCACCCCTCCCTTTGCAAGCGGCTGCTGGGATTGGCCACTGTAGGAAGACTGCAGATCATCTCTAAAGTGCTTTTCCACAGCTCCTAAGTGGAGATTTTGTTCCATGCATGGCTGAGGCTTCACAAGGTAAGTGTTGAACTGGCAGGAACAGGGGGACATAGGAGGGAGCTGATTCTCCTGGCTCTCTGACCACACAGTCCCTGCCTCAGGGGACTCCTGAGCTCCCAGGGCAGCTCTGCAAGGTGCAAGGTGCACTGACTCAGAGCAGGACATTTCCCAGCTCTGCCATGTCCCTGTCTCTCCTTAGACTCCTTCCCAAGGCTGAGAAAATTAGTAACAACAGGTAACATTTACAAGCACCACAAAAATGTAAATGCTGAGGGTCTTTCTGGGCAGTCAGCAATTATAGATGAGAAAATTTTTATATATATATATGTATATATATATAGGCATCAGAATTACCTAGGCTGTTCTCAAAGGGCACCAGTGACTGGTCCTTTTGCATGGCTGTTTCAGAGCTTGGATATCAAGTAAGCAGGGCTGAAAGATGGACAACAGCTTTGCATCTGGAGAAATGGATCCTCTAGCTGGTATGGGGGCAATGAGCTTCCATTTTCGTTTGCACAGTCAGAGCAGAGACTTGGGTAACTTCATTTTGAACCGGAGATTTATCACTTATGGAAAGACCTGAGTGCTTAGTTTAGTCTGGATTGCATGACTTCAGGCACAGTGGAGCAAATATTTTGAAGTTTGGAGGGTGCTGGACAGTTTTGTAACTGCTCAGAGCTCTCACAGCAACACCAAAGCTCTCGATTTCATGCTGCTTTTTAACAGGAATCTGCTCTGTGAATCTTCCCCAGCCTAAAGTCATCACAGCTCAATTTCTGTTCAATGTATTCAGTAAGTTCACTCCAGGAGCTTCTCTGTATCTGATGTGTCAGTTGGGTTTTTTTCCCTAAGATGTCACAAGCCATTCTTGCTCTCCCCAGTAATCCTGACTGGGAGATGAGCTGCAAGTAACCACTACAAATAGGACTGAATTGAGAAATTCAGTTCAGTCTTTCTCAAATATGTGCCACTATCAGCGAGGATTTTGCTGAATAAGCACTACCATAGCCCAGAGGTCGTTAGCTCTGACAGAACTCACACACTAAAATACAAAAGCAGCCCAGACATGGTTTTTCAGGAGCAGTTCTGTGTTTCACCCACCAGCTCTGTCCTCTATTCTAGCTCGGGCGTTTTATAGTGAAGATGCTAAAACATGTTTTTCATCTCTTGACTCCCCAGATGTGGCCTTGGCTTGGAAGAGTCTCCAGGAGGCCAAAGCAGTGGTAGGTGTGGATCAGGGAACACTTGCTGTCACATTCCTTTATCACTTTCTCTCAGCTACCTGAGCATCACCTCCACAGAGTTTAATTCCATGGAAATATTGTCATTGAAACATGTAAACACGGCCTTTGTGTTGTTCTTTTCTGATGAACATACCACCTCTTTAATCATTTGCTAAATATTAATAATAATATATTAATAAATAACAAAAAGAGGATAAAGGGAAAAGCAAGGAATCTTACCCAGTTTCCAAACACTCTTCAAAATTAATGACAAGAACAGAAAAATCTTGGCCTTGCTTGTGTTTGAAGCCCTGAGCAGAATAATAGTGTCACTATATTATAGCTGAGACTCCTTGAGCTGGGACATCCTCTGAATTCTCCCTGTCTTATCATCCTCTTAATAGGGAACATGATAGTGTTGATATTAGGCACATCAGAACTGGTATTGCTTGGATAAATCATCATATTTCCAAATTCTTGGGGTGTTGCTTGCACAGCTAAGGCCTGACACCGGGATCCCACTGTTGGGAGTTGCTCTTGGCTGCGTTTGCCTCCAGCTTAAGCTGCTTTTAAAAACATCAGTAAAAATCTGCAGCAAAAATACATGCAAAGTGTAAATAAAAAGAGAGGTGATTTCATCTCTTATCTTCCCAGTCGCCTGCATTCTTTCCAACTGTAGGAAATGCCACATGGAACATGCTCAGACATGCCAGTATTTACCCAGTAACTAGGAGCTGCAAAATTAATCAGAGGCAGTGTGTGCCAGCAAAAAGCTACCAGGGAAAAAAAAAAAACCAAAAACATATGTCACCCATCAAAAGAAAAATCTGCCTTTTCACAGCTACAAAGGATTGAAAACAAATTTTATCGTCAAACATGGAGTGGTGCCAAATCTCAGGCAGCCAGAAGAAAGCTTTGGCACGAAAAGAGCTTTGGTGAGTTCTGAGTTACTGGGGAACTGCTGAGATGGGACTGCTTTGGTGCTGGAGGGAAGGGAAGGTGACAGGAGATAGTGAAAAACCCTCTTTATTGAGGGAAGTGTCTATTTTTATCAGCTTTCTGTGATGTTCCCAGCAAAATATCACAAGGCACACGGAGTCACACCTTGCTGGAGAGAGCTCAGGCAAAAGCTACAGCACAGGAAAAGCTCCTTTTGCTTCTCCTCTGAGGTGTTTTCCCTGGAGATAACTGAAGTGATGCAAACACAGCATTTTGTTTGCTAACTTAAGAAGGAAATACATAATGTGTTTAAAATCATTTCTAGAAGATGAAGTGGGAGAAGGAAAAAAGCAGGAAACCCAACCAAATTCCAGAAGACTCTTAAAAACTAACGACAAGAGCAGACTTCACTTATTATTTTTGCATCTGCTGGGTATTTGTTTTTGGGGTGGCTCATTGGCTGGGAAGAATTTTGGCTGCCAGCCTTCAATATTTATGGCTGTTATTTCCTGCTGAGCAGTGGAGGTTTGTGCCATGCTCATGGAGGTGGCTCCCTGCCCAGATCCTGCTCTTGGTAGCAAGGATAGCAAGAGGTGGGAGTTGATCTCTTGCTGGAGCTTGTGGTCTTGCATGGGGACCTTTGTGCTTCTTCCCGAACCATTTGAGCAAGGGAGGGAAAGATGTTTTGGATTTGATTGACAGGGGTGAGGTGTGACCTGGTGGAGGACACTTTAACGCCAAACCCTGTGGGATTCAGGTACCTGGGACACGGGGGACTAAAGGTAGCACAGGTTTCTGTGCAAGCTGGTGACAAATCCTCTCTCTGCCCTGGGTGGCATAGACAGAGCCCATACAGAGATTTTTACACCAAATTCTCACCTTTCCATCCCAGAACTGCAATTCTGGCAGGCTCTTTCCCAAGTAGGAATGAAATGTTACCCAGCTGTCCAAAGGGCCAAGTTTGGTGGGAGAATAGTCCCCACTAAAAGGAGCTGTTTGAATTGAATGGTTCAGGAACATTTCTGCCACTGATATGGTTTTGCTGTGCTGTAGATGTCGAGAGGAACAAAGATGAGACAGCTCTGAGTGAGAAAAAGAGCAATGAGATTCCTCCAGCTTACAGGTAAATAATAACCTGAGAGTACAGCACTTGGGGGATGAAGAGATAAAGCCACACATTAAAGGGATTTAAAATTCTGGGATGCAGGACTTCAGTAAAAGTTTAGAACCTTATAGTTTATTATAGAAAAGAAAAAGAATTAAAGAAGTCACCAATTTCACCCTCAGAAATGCTGACAACAAGGCACTGCAGGAAGACAATCCATGACATCAGCTCTGTGTTTGTCTGCCCGTGCTCATAATTACTCTTATCAGACCCTGGTTTGCATTGTACTTTCCTAAGATTATCTTTGTTCGCCAAACTTCTGGTAACTGGCAAAATACTGATCCTGTGGAGACACTGAGGTGACCATCAGAGCACGTTGTAGAAACTCTGCAGTCATTCATGTCAGTGTATTGACCAATTTAATAACACATCCTACGTGTTCACTCTTGGTTTTCTTTTTCCTAAGAAAGGGAAGCCCTGCTGCTCTCTCTGCCTTGTCACAGACCTCTTTGCCTGAGAGCCCTGCTGTGATCTCTGCCCCTTCCAGAATGATCCCTCTGTCCCTCAGGGAAGCCTCACACTCAGCACCTTCCAGCCCTTCCAGGAACTGGGCTGTGGATGGCGAAGGCACGGCTGGGACATGGGCTCCTGCAAAGAGCCTGTGCAGACCAAGAAGGGACAATTTCAGGGATCAGGCAGACTCAGGAGGTCACACAGTACAGCAGGAAAAACCTCCCTGCTCCCTGCATCACGCACCTCACTCCCCTGCAAGGAACAGGTCATTCTCAGCTGGCCCAGGGGGCAGCTGGAGCAACACCCCCAGGTACCACCTTTCACCAGCCAGCAAGGCCAGTGATCAGGAGCTGGAGGAGCTCTGGAAAAAATCACCCCAAAATAAGTTGGAGCAACTCAAGAAGAGAATCCAGGAGCAGAAGCAAAGGCAGCAAGCAGCACCTCGGGAGCAGAGGCCCCTGATTTCTGCTAAAGAGCCACTGCCCAAAAGAGCCCTGAAGAGAAAGGTGTGCAGAGTGGGCTCTGCTCCTCCTGCTCCAGTATACAGAGGTCAGTAGTAGTCTGGAATCCATGGAGAAAGGCTGGAACTGTGTGTTACCCAGCAGAGCTTTGGCACAGCTGAATAACTTCCCACGCAGCTTCCTCCCCACCTTTGGTCCGTGTTGGGCATCACCCATGTGCTTGTGATAAATACATTTACTTCTGCAGCTGCAAACTTCCCTGGGCTGTCCATCCCACCCTGCTCCCTCCTGAATCCACTTCTCCACTGGATTTACTTCCCCCAGCATGCACAAATTCATTAGTTTCTTTCCACAGAATAGTAAAGATTGTGCTGCAAATCTCTTTTCTCCCCTTTTCTCCCACATCCTTTTGCCACAGGTAAAGCATGGAATGGGGCACAGCAGTGCAGTGGTGCAGAGGCATCACAGGTATTTAAAGCAGGAATTGTGCAGTTCAGAGGCATTACAGGGGATTTGACAGTTCATTCCATGGAGCTACTGTGGATCTAAAAGCAAATATTATTAGACTGTCCTTATCCTGCTTTGCTGCTAAATTTGGGGCTGAAGAACCATCCATGTACAGCTGTCACCTTAGTTTAGTGTGGTTTAAGATCTCAGATTGCTGGGAGCAAGGCAAGGAGTTGGGAGCAAGGCCTGCCTGGGGAGAGCCCAGCAACCTCCTCAGCCAAGGGGGATTACTGAGGGAATATGGGACTAGAGAAGAGGAGCTGAAAAGCTGCACATAATAAATCTTATTGCTGTAATAGCATTAGTGTTAATTCATTGGGCGCTGGCATCCCTGTCACACACCACTGGCTTCCACGGGCATTTCCCTTGGATTTGCTCCCTGTCACCTTTTACAGTGATGTTTGGAAGTGTGTTTTGGTAATCCACTGGGGTCTGTGGGAGCTACACATCGCTGCTGCCACCTCCCCTTTCCAGCTGCACCAGGCAGTGCTTTCTGCCCCTCCTAATGCCCAGAAGCCAAAGCCACAATCCGGGCTGAGCCTCTTTCGAACATCCCAAGGGAAGGCTAGTTTTGTTTTTAACCCAGATCATTTTATGTAACTGAGTCAGGGAACTGCCAGACAAACTATTCAACTTGCAGAACAGAGGCAGCCCCTGAGGCTGAGGATTAACAGCTCCAGACACTCAGTTCTGACGCATCTTGTTCAGTTTGTCTCCCTGTACTCTGCCACTGAGCAAAGTGTGTCACAGCTGCTTGGGCAGATAATCCCTGTGTCAGACACCTGCAGTCCAGCCCAGGGAGCCACTCCTGCCTTTCACACACCCATGAGCTCAGTGCTGCCGGGTACCAGCATCTGCACAGCTCCTGGTAGCCTAACAGGTCTCAAAAACCTGTTTATCTCGGTTTTAGTGCTCTGAACCCGAGGTCTGCTCTCTCCTTGCCTGATGAAGAGCACAGAATACCAGGTAGAGGAGGGATTAATCATCCCTGGACAAGGAAGGGGCTATTAAAAAAGCACCCAAGACCCCAGGTTAGCACAGAGGTAACATCACGGTTTGTTAGAGGCAATTTGCCCAAGCATCCAGTGTTTGCTCTGTTAGTCTGGATCTGCAGGGGTACCAAAGGGAAGGGGTCCCACTGCACCCGCTGGATGCACCAGTTAGGTCAGGGCCATGCTGTATGGATAAACAGGGTCATGAATAAAACCTCAGGGATGGATCCAGGCCACTGCTTGCTTTGCTGGGACATCTGTACCACAAAAAAACCCCCTAGAGTCCTGATTTTTTTGATGACCAGTTTCATTAAAAAGACTCCTTCCTTTTGCATTCCAAGGGGATGGGACTGGGATTGGTTTGTTGGGGTCAGCACTTGTGTCTGAAATTTGATTTCAGCTGCACACTAATTCTTTTCTGTGTTTTATTTTTCCCTCCTGATTAAAGACCAAAGAGAGAGAAGCTCAGCACAGAGAATCCAAATGCAAAGCCAGAGGCAGCCTCCACCCAAATTCTCTGTTCTGGAGAAAGCAGCAGCAGGGAAGGGTAAGGATGAGAAATTACATGGTTTGGTGGACAAAACTACTGGAAGTTGGTGGCATCTGGAAATTCACCTGCCAAAATCTACGGCTGGTTGTTAAATAACACCAAATCCTAGGATCCACAGCTGAATACCCAGCAGGTTATACTGAGCAGGTACCAGAGAAAACCAGTGAAGGAACAGACACAAACCATCATTCATTCCAGGAGGCGGAAGATGACTCCTGGCAGCACAAGGTGAAAAGGCTGAATTTCTGGGTGAGCTGCAGGTGAACCGTGCTGAGGCCTCGAGAATGAGGTGTCAGACTGGCCACCCAATCCCACTTTCTGTCAGTGGACTTCTGGGTACAATTTGGCAAGTCCCTTCCACACACAACCCCCAGGCACTCCATGTGCAGAATTTGCCGCGAGCATCCTTTGTGCCCACGGGCATCACCCAAACCCCAGCCTGTGTTGCCTGTGACAATCTGTCACACCACTGCCTGCAGCAGTTGATTCCCAGACCTGCCAGGATTAAAAATCATCAGAAGTGGAAAAATAAGTCATATATCCTCAGTGGGAAGAGCTGCCTGTCACCTGTTCAGTTCTGTGTTCCCTAATGAATTGAGTGCCACCAAAGGCAGGGGTGTCCTGACAAACAAGGTAGTGAAAAGCCAGATGAGTTACCCAGAACTAACTACAAAGTCAACAGCGGGAACAGGAGTCTCAGTTGATGGTTCTCAGTTTTATCTGGGAGGTCTGAGGGCAGACTGGAATGCCTGGTGTCATTTTACCCACTGAAGGCTATTACTTTGCATTCAGGTTTTGTGGGGGACAAGGCAAAGAGTGGAAGTGCTGTGGGTTGTACTTCACACCAGCCGAGTTACCAGGCGAGTAACTTGTGTGAAACAGAAAGGAAAAAAAAGCCAAGCAGATGGAATTATGAGCATAGTTACATCCTGTGCTCTACTACCTAAGTATGATTTTAAATGCATGAAATATGTAATAATTTCCTTCTCCCTCCTTTTTTTTTTTTTTTTTTTTTTTGGTGTTTTTTTTTTTTGTTTTAATGGGTTGTTTGAAAAATGGCTTGATCTTCCTCTGAGAGTGGGTCATAATAAGACCATGCCACGTGAAGCATTCATCATTGTAACTGCCAGTGTCATGGTGTCTTTATTGGCTATTAGTTTCTGTCAGGGAAAGAGCCAAGGCAGGGCTACAAAGAGATGAATGAGGGGCAGGGGTCAGAGCCAAAGTACTCAGGAATTTGATGAATTATAAATTTGCTGTAGTTAACAAAAAATTAAGTCACAACAGCTATAAAATATTCATCTGTTCATAGGTAGGGGGGGAAAAAAAACTGACCCAGGAGAATATTTAAATCAAAAGATTTTCTTCCATCAACTGTTCTCATCAGAAATGCAGCTGCTCTTGAACTTTAGCATCATAGTTTCTGTAGTTAATGAACACTGTGCAGATAAAAAAGAGATTTAATTGAAATCAAACATCATGGTGAAGTGAAGATTGTTAGGTCTACATATGGGTTTGGTGCATTCAGAGAAACTAAGAGTGTACGAAATAAATGCATCCTTAATTTTTAGTACAGATAAACTGGGAAACCAAGTGATCCAGGGGTGTTTCCTTAAAGACACGGATGGATCCCAGCCCTGCTGAGCCCAGCAGACTCTGGCAGTTCCATCCATGTTCCTGCTGTCACACACCAAACTGCACAGATCCAGTGCTTCATACTCTGAAAGCTTCCCAAGGAATTCCATGGGATTGTAGGAAGTGACTTCACCCCCACAGAGAGCGAAGCTCTTCCTTGTTGGAAAAACATCATTCCCCTTGAGACACAACCTAAACCCACAGTTCAAATGAGCCTCCAGAGCATCTCAGAGGCTGCTGCAAGTTAAAAAACGAAAGTAAATGGCTCTGACTCCATCAGTGGCAGTGGTACAGAGGAGATGTTGCCTTGCAGCCATTCCCAAAGAGGAATCTCAGGGCAATCCCACTGACCAGTCAGTCTCTGAAGTCCTTCATGTCCAACAGCTTCCCTGACTCAGAGGTGCTGCCACAGCACACAGACAAGTTACTGAAGAGAAGCTGGAAAAGCCCGGCTCAGTCAGTTGACAGAGCACTGAAACACATCTTCGAACTGATTTAAGAGTAAAATCTTTCCTATGAAAAAAAAAAATAGCTCAAATATTTTAATTGGGGGAGAATTTGTTGGGGTGGGAGAAGGATTTCCATGCAAAACCCAACTAAGTACCTGTTTAGTCACCTTGTGCTGGAGAAGTGTTTGCAATAAATACATAATTGTGCAAGTATTGGCATGCTGTGAATGCCACCTGAAATTATGAAGTAAAGCAGTGATAAATGTTGTCTATTATGTGACACCACCTATTAGGCAACAGTAATTTGTTTGGGCCTCGTTCTGCACCATTTATATCTGCATTTTACATTGTCCCTCGTCCTGTGTCATTCATTGATCCTTCCACACCACATCCTGCTGAGTCTCACCGCTTTAAAAATGAATTAGTTTGCTCTGGTGAGTTTGAAGTAATCACAAGGAAAAGAATAATTCTGTTTTCCCCTTCCCTTCAGGTTTCAAAAGTGCTGGTACCCAGGAAAGACGTTTAATAGAGTTACAATTCTCTTCCAAAGAACATTTGAGGGGCTAATCATAGAATAATCATAGAATAATTCAATATAAATGCTGTGTTCCAGGTGTGAAGCTGCCTGGTGCTTCTGCATGGAGAGAAGGTCAGAAGTTGGCCAGAAAGTTGCTTGGTCCACTCCCTAAACTTCCAAATCTGAGGAGCACAGCTGAAGAGCAGAGGACAGCAAACACCCTCGGTACAGCTGCCTCCCTACAACGCTGGGTGTTTCGGCACAATACACACAAAAAAGCAGTTTATCAAACCTAAGTGAAACAAAAGGTTTCCAGGCCCTTCCGAGCACCTTTCTTTATTGGCTCTTGCAATAGCAATTGGCCACTTCAAGTTTCACCTTTAGAGATTTGTCTTCTCCCTTGAACGTCACAGTTTTAAAAACAGATGTACAGGTCTGGACTACACCTGAGAACGGTGCTCAGACCTAGAGCAGGTTTTGAGATGCACATGATAGATACAGGAATTGATGCTCTCTGGAGTAATAACGCCATTGTTGTTTCCAAATCTCTCCCACAGAACTTGGTAGAGGATTTGTGGCAATGCCAGCGATGGAAAACAGCTGGAGAGACAAGGGAAGTGAAGCTGTGGGGAAGAGCCCTGAATTCCAAAGCTGCAAGGCTATGGAAAGGGGCAGCACTGCACCAGCTGAGGATACAAACCAAACACTCAGGAACCTCCACTTCCAAAGCCACTTCCGTGATGAAAACAGGCATACCAAGCTTCCAAAAGATACTGTAAAAGGAAAGGGATCCCTAGGGATTGTTCTGCAGCAGTCCCTAGGGATCCATTCTCTTTCACCTGGACTTTGGGACATAACTCCCTCTGCCTTCAGTGGGGAAAGGATACAACCTTCATTAATGACAGATGGAGCCAAGCCAGGCACCTCAGGAAGCTGCAGCAGAGGGAAAAGTGCATCTCCTCAGAGACAGAAAGGCTTGAGCAGCCCTGCACAGAGAGAGTCTGGGAAAGAAAACCTTAAACACCCTTCAAAGAGGAGGGTAAACCTTAAAAAACCTCACCCCTACAGCCCTGAAATCATTCGGGAATTTATGCATCTCAAAAAGGAAGAAAGAAAGAAAAAACTCCTCGAAGAGAAAAAGTCCTTGGTGGAGGCTGCAGAGGTGAGGAAGAAGAGATTGCAAGAGGTGTACAGGAAACAGAAAGAAGCTGTTGGGAAGAAATCATGTCCTGACCAGATGCACAAGTTCATTGGGAAAACAGCTTCTGCAAAAGGAAATCCTCGGTGTGAACTTGAGCAGGTAAGTCATCCAGGAGTGGCATGTTGAAACCCCTCCAATCTTGATCAGCACCATGTAGGACATGAAACACTCCATTCAAATGCTTTGAAGTGTCAGGGCGAAAAAGTTTTATCTAGAAAAATAGAGCAATTAATTTGTAATTGTGGCAAGAACTGCTGGGCTCATTAGTAGGGCTGAAACCCTTGACTTCAGGGCCAAGAACCTGGAAATCTCCATTGCCTGAGCTGAAAGAGCAGGTTTGTTTTTTGGTATGATCAGTTTGCCAGTTACATGAGTCAATTATTAAGTGGAACAAAAGCCAAATATTACCCTCCTGTTGCCAGCTGTTCAGTGCTTACACTGATGACTCTTCTCTTTCAGGAGCAAACCAGTGGGGGAATCCTGGAGAGGAGTTCCGTGGCCTGGGTGGATGAAGCATCCTGTCCTCTGTTATATAAAGATCACAGAGGCAGGTACTCACACTTCAAAAGCATCCTAGAAAGCCTCTATCTCAGAACACACTGCAGACATATTTCTCTCTTTTGTTTTTTGTTTTTGTTTTTTTTTTTTTTTAACAGGAACCAACTTCTAGAAGCAGCTCAGTCCCCTGAAAAAGGAGAGGCATTATGTCCTCCAGCACCACTGGAATGTGAATGCTGCTTTCTCAGTCCTCTGAGATGTGAAGACCTGAGGGACTGCTCTGCCCCAGCTCTGCATTCACCTCTGACCTTTTCCCCTCCTCAAAAAGATGCAAACCCTTCCTTTAAAGTCTGGACTTCTGGACTTTCTCCTCACAGAAGCAAACAGGATCGAATGAAAGCCATTCACAGTCTATCCAAGGAGCTTGAAGAAAAGATTGATGTGGCAAGCAAGAGGCTGAGTGCAGCAAGCTGGGTTAGAGACTCTGCTGACAAAACATGGGCACAGACAGCTTTGGACCTTTATAACGAGTCTTCTTCTGTCCCAGAACCTGAGACTTGTAGGATCAAGGAAGATAGGACACTGACTGTACAAATGCTCCTGGATGCTGTTGATCCTGATGTGCTACGTGTGTCATCCAGCAGGGAATTTCATGGACTGGACAGGGTTAGACTTGTGGGTAGCACTGAGGGAGCAACAGCCCTGGACAGACAGAAGGAAATGCTCATTCCTTTGCCTGGTGGAAGTGCTGAGAAGGAAGAATTACCCTGGATCACTCACAGGGCAGGACAGAGGCACCTCAGCACTGGGGGACACCTGAGCAACACATTGGAAGGTAAATCATGGCATGATGAAATTTGTGGATAAGAAGAGCTGTATGGAAGTTAAGTGCTCACACATAAGGAGGCAGTGAATAGATGCCAGAGCTTGGGCCATTTAATTTCTACGAAGAGCATATTTATTAAATGCCTTCATTTGTCTTTTTAAAAGGTTTCCCTGTGAGTAAGGGCCGCGAAGTGGACAGGAGCCTATTGCATGAAAAGCCAATAACCAGCCCAACCTCTCCAGCTCACAGATTCCTCTCTAGAAGGTAAACAAAGCTGGATATATTATTCTCTGCTAAATGTGCCACACACACATGCACTTGCAATAAACAGCACCAGTTCAGCACAGAGCAGACAGCTCTGTGCTCCTTACCCAGAGAATTGCCAGGTCAGCAGGTTTGGATGCAAACTGAGAGAGAGAAACCACCTGTTTGGGGGGAGTTGGTGGATCAATGAGGAAGGTTGGAGTTTTGGAGAGATGGAGCTGTCTCTTGGTGCAGCCCAGCCCTGCGCTGCCTTCCCTTTCCTCCCCGGAGCAGGGGCAGCCCCAGGGCTGGGGAATCCCCGGGATCTGTGGGTGCCACGGAGGTGTTGGGTTCTCTGGGAGCCGTGGGTTCCCTGCGGCAGGTGGATCTCCCGCGGCCGGTGGGTTCCCGAGGGATGGTGGATCCCCTGGGAGCCGTGGATACCCCGGGGGCCATGGGCCCCTCGGGGGCGGTGGATCCCTCGGGAGCTGTGGGTGTCCCCCGGGGGCGGTGGATCCCCTGGGAGTGATGGATCCCCTGGGGGCGGTGAGTTCCCCAGGGGCTGTGGGTGCCGCCGGACCGATGCTTCCCCCGGGGTCTGTGGGTTCCCCAGGGGTTGTGGATCCCCTGAGAGCCGTGGATCCCTCGGGTCCGATGGATCCCCGTGGCCGGTGGATCCCCGGGGTCTGTGGGCTCCCCTGGACCGATGGATGCCCGCGTTCCCGGCTGGTGCCCCCCCTCTCCTGCCGTTCCTCGCTCCCTCCGCCGGAGGGCACCGGCAGCCGCGGGCAGCCGGGGGAAGGTCCCCGATCTTCGTGCGGGGATGAACGACGGGTTAAACCACCTGCGTGCGACAAATTCCTTTCGAGTAATTGTTTTCACTCACTTCGCTCGCAAAGCGGGTGAAAAATTGCGGTTATTGCAGCTCTGTGGGCGGTGTGTGTGCGGAGCAGCATCTGCTCACAGGCAGCTCCTTTCCCCGGACAACACAGAGGTCAGAGCGCGGGGATGACTGAGGAAAATAGGTTTGGAAGTAGGAAGTTTAGGAAAATGGATTACATTAACGCACGTTGTTTTCAGCCTGCCTTAATTAAATATTTAATGTAGATGGCAGTCGATAAAAACCCCTCTGCATTTAGCCTGTGTCTTAGAGGGCAAAGACATATTTGAGTAAATGCCCCAGGTGGGTCATGCCTGGTGACAGGAGGGACTGTGAAGGGACATATTAGTTCAGACACCATCACTACTCAAAAATTGTCCAGAGAATTATTTCTCTGAGTTTAGGCAACACCTGCAGGTGTCGGAGCATGCACTGCCCAGCCATGGAGAGGGACAAAACCAGAGCCCCCCGGGGGGCCACACATCTCTGCAGAAACATCTTCCCTTAGACAATAAATCCCCTGAGCCCTGAAGATTAAATATGACCTGGACAGGCATTACCAAAGGAAGGACCTATGTGCAGCAAACTGGTCACCGCGTCCCGAACGTCCCGTTCCGAGGGAAGGACGAGGTGTTGGTGCTGTGGGATCCTGCCAGGCAGGGATGGGCTGGCTCTGCTCCGTGGGCACTCTGCTGGAGCCTGGAACCTACTGTGCCAACCTACCTGCAGAGAGCTCCCGTGGGAAAAAGAGCATGCTGTGGTTTTTTTTAAGTGAAGGCAGGATATTAAGCTCAGCATTCTTTTTAAGAAGATTGTTTACAGCTTTACAGGCGCAAAGTAAACACGAGGAAAATGAAAATTGGAGAGATAAGCTCAGACAGCTCAGCTTACCAAAGTTATGAACTGTAATTACTGGAATTACCGGGAGTTAAACCCCTGTTCTTTGTGCACAACTACCACACTCACAAAGGTTGGGCTGATTTCTGCTCCAAGAGATCAGTTGCAAGGATTATGGAGCTGTTCTGTCACAGGAGATGGCAAATGTATAAAACATGAGCACTGGGCACTCAGAGTGTGCAGTGGAGAGAGTCAGAGCTGCGCCTGCACTGCACTTTGGGGAGCACAGACCACCAGTCCTGGGGTCCATCACTCTTGTCGTGCTTCTCTGCAACCCTAATTCACAGCAATGGCAGGTAGGGGCAGAACCCCCTGGGCCCCAATGGGAACAACCCCCCAGCTGTAAGGGACAAGCATCAGAGCAAGTGGAAATAAGACAGATTGCGCTGATCTCCTGAACAATGCAATTACTGAGAAAGCAAAGCTCCCGTGTGTTCGAGCAGCCGAGGCAAAGAAAGTCCTCAGAGCAAAAAAAAAAAAAACACCACCAATAAAACCTCTCCAACAATAAATCACAGCCCTGTTGCAAGTGCTGCTCCAAAAGATGAGGAGAGCCACTTGCAGATAAAATATTGCTGTATTTAGAGATTAGAAGTGGAAAGTGTTGCTCTGTTGTGAATGACTCCAGACTCATCTCCTTGTGGGCTGAGGGCTCCTCTGATGAAGCAGTGACAGTAAGGGGACAATACAAAGGCAAGACCACCCCATGTCTAACCCTTTCTTAGCTACTGGATAATACAAAGGTTCAGAGTAAAAGCCTGGCTTTTGTCCCCAGCTTTTATTTCCATATAATCTAAGGTCTAATTTTGCGCCTTTTCTGAAACCTGCACGCTAGCGGGAGGGAAAAGAGGATGAGTCCTTTGGCACAAACCAGTGGGCAGCACATGGCAGGGACATGGTAAGGCTCCTGTCCTCAAGTTATTCCTGAAGCTGATCCATTGTCAACTGATTCCCACTGAGGGCACACAGATGAGATCAGACAGGAAGCCCCGTGGTAAGGGAGCACCAGTCGCCTCAGTTCCTCAGTCACCTCAGTCACCGGAGGTGGCTGAGGAATTTTCCAGGGTCGTAATATCTCCTGCTCCAGGAACATTTTCACTGTGAGTCCATGAACTCCATGTGGGGGTAGGAAGTGAAGGGAGCCTGTCTTTTGACTTGCACAGAAAACTTCCCAGGGCTGTGCTCCAGGAGGGGACAGTGCTGTGTCTGTAAAGCTCATCACCAGTGTAGCTGTAGCTGGGTTAGAAAACGCGATGGTAAAATCAGCTGAACTGAGTTTATTCCCTGACTTCCACTGTTACTACCAGTGATAGTAAGTTACGAATTCACAGTTGGCTCCAAGAGTTCATCCGAACAAAGCCACCTGTTAAAACTGTCTCTTTGCCGGCCTCATTCACCAACACAAAACATCCAGCGCCACAAACCCAGCGCTCTTGAACACGACCTTCTCCACAGCCACTTTCAACAGCACGGTTTTCTGTTTACATGTTTAATTATAGCTCTGAAAACAGCGACTCGTGTCCGTGCCAGAAATCCCATAGGTGCCTGTTGCCATAAGAAATGTTCCCATTTCATGCACGGCTGCCCTGCAGTCGCAGGGGCGGCTGACGGAGGTTTGTTGCTGATGCAAATGACTCCCTGATGGGAATTCTCCAAACTGCCGGGAAACATGTATGCAATTCCATCCTTACTCTGTTTCTGTTACCTCTATAAGTGGAAAAAAAAAAAAAATCATAACACTTTTGCCATGAATTTCGATTTGAAAGCGCTCTGGGCAGCCTCAGGGCTGAAACAGTTGGATCACAGCTCTGCCTCCTCCTGTGGACCAAATAAAATTTTCTCTTGCAAACCCAAAGAGATTTTACTCTGAGAATTGTGCTGGTTTGTGCCCACTGCAGAGCTGGTTGTGTCTGGAGGACAAGTGTTGCTGGCCACTCTGGTGTAAAGCAAGTATTTTCTATAGAATCTGCATTGACTCCCACTGGTGTCCTCCCCAGGACACAGGCAGGCTTGGATTTAGACCTTGGCATCAGTCTTCCCAAACAGAAGTAGGCACTTCTCAAGAGCCAAAATAACCCCCCAGTGACTAAAAAACTGTCAAAACACAAATGCAGAGGCAAAACTCAGCACCTTTGCCCAATGAATATTATAACCGCTTTTTAAGAAATCCCTGTTTCCTCTTCTCTTTCTCTCGCATCCACCTTTGCTCCCACTTTCGGGAGGATACACCCAAGACGCGTTAGTGGAAGCTGTTCTAATCGTTTTAGCAGTTTCTGGGTCATGAAAAACAAAGAAAAGCTTATTAACGAGAAAAATGAAATAAGATTTCCCTAAGCTGATTGCCCATAAAAAAAAAAAAATTTCCACATTAATTTTTCTCTGTAAAACAGAAAACATCTGTCACCATTTCAGTGTCTCGGTGTCCCTGCATGTGTTTCAGCCCAGGCTTGATCAATAAATGCCCATTTTCACACCTTCTTTCCTAATCTTTTTAGTTAAGCTCAGATAGTTACAGACCCAAACAAAGTAAAACCAGTTAGCTGAGGTCTTCATCTGCAGGACTTAGTGATGACACTGTTTTGAAATATTAAAATATATATATCACCAGCAGATCTTAGTTGGGCCCCAGCCACGCTCAGCAAAAGTCCCAGAAACACTGGAACAGAGCTCAGTACTTTGTGTTTCTAAAACAGATTTCTTTGCCAAGGTTCAGATTGTGCAACCAAGTCCCAACAATGGCACAGATTGTACAATGCAACCCTCATAAATTAAGCTTCCAAACTGCAAGGTTGTTGTTTCTATTTGCCACCAGGTTGAAAATATCCAGCTCTTTCAGAGCAGTAATTAGAGCAGGTAAAAATGAGTGTTGATAACTTTCCTGACAACATCAAGGTACAAAAAAGAAGATTTTGTGCGCTGGCAGGTATGACTTTTCAGAGTCTTTTGTTTCCATTTGACAACATTTAGTAGTTTTGCTAAAAGGAAATAACCATTTTTTTAGTTAGAAGGTTGATTATACACATACACGACCTCAAAACCTTAGTAATTGTTGTTACCTTGGCACAGCCTGCAGAGAGGACTCTCGGCGCAGGGGGTTCACTATCGGTGTAAGACTCTTTTGAAAGTTCAGGACCAAGAGGAAAAGACCGACCAGCCTCCTGGAGAGAGCCTGAGGATCCCAGACAGCCTGAGCTTCCAGCCCTCCACTGCTCTGAGCCCTGGAGCTGAGACCGATGGCTTTGAGCAGGACTTGGGTAAGGTGGCATCTCCCAGGGGTTCAGAGCAGGGTGGTCACTTGGTGCCCTCCCAAGGTGCTTTTTATGCTGCTGCAGTAGAATGAATATTCTGTTCTCCTTCATTGCAAGAGAATTCTTGCTAATAGTCCTGGCTTGGGCGGAAAAAACTTCTGGGGTGATGGGGGACTTCAAATGGATGGTTCATGTTCTATGTATTGAAGGTGAAGAATGAATATGTGAAAAAATGTCCCCTCAACGTACATTTTACAATTTAACAGGCAATATGAATTTGTTATTAAAATGGCATAAAACGCAACAGGAGCTCTGCCTTTTCCATGCAGGGCTGTTCTGTCTCATGGGTGTGAGTTCAGCAGTGTCACTCTGACAGCTACAGACAGCCCCTGATGGAACAAACCCCATTGAGCGCAGAGACATTTCCAGCACCTCGCAGCTTCATCTGAAGGTCTCCAGGAGCCTTACAATTATTTCTTCATAATTACCACATCAGAGCAGTGTGGAATATTGTCCTGCCTGTACTGCAGGAGGCACAGGACGTGGGCAAGGGGTTCCAAAGGGTGCAGGGTGAGTGGAGAGATCTGCTGCAGGGAGCTCAGGGCTGGCCAGGGCCGGGGTGCAGGACATCGCTGCTTCTGCCCAGAGCAAAGGTTTGCATAGAAACAAGGGAAAGTTTGCGGCTGAAAGGGTTAAATGACAAACAGTAGCGTGCAGACCAAGAAACCTGCTGCCTGCTTCCACCAAACAGCAGCAGATGGTGCATTGTTTTAAGGGCTTTTCCGAGACAAAAGAACAAGATCAGATAACCTTTCCTCAAAGAGGGTACTTACAAAAAGCCTTTGCTCTTATTAAGGATTCTTCATTGTTTTCCCCACAACATTTTATACGTAATATTGGATTTTGGGGTGGTGGAGAAGCCAGCATTGTTTACTATGCTTCTCCCTACCCCCTCCCCAGGGACTAGGAGGGCATCCTCCGGGGCTGGACAGCAAGTCTGTTGTCTGAAATGTTTACCATGAGCAAAAGACAATGTATTTATTTACTATTGATAAGTGAGGGCCCGATCTGGCAAAAAGATCCTGCCATCCACCATTCGCCACAGGAACAATAGGAACTGCTGCCTCATGTCTGTGCCAGGAGAAACCTTCCCCTTCCCTGAGCATTTGCAGGAGCTGCCAGCACTGGAGCCCAAGGCTGGGCTGTAAAGCAGCACCTCCAACCACGGCCACGCTGCTGCGGATGAGGCACGGGAAGAATTTTCTGTAGTAAAAATACCTGGCAAATTTACAAATTTCCTTTTCAAACCTCAGAAAGCAGAGCATAAGAAGCAGAGAGTCACAAAATGTTTGTAGCCGTTTGCTACCTGGAGTAAGACTAAACTTGTCCTGAAGTGCTGAATTTTCTTTTTAAACAGAGCCAGTGTAAGATCCAGAATTGCAAATCCTATAAGCACATGCTGTGGTGAACAAAAACAGTCTCCACGGATATCACTGGAAAGTATTTCACATAGTTCTTATTTCTCACCAGTTTAGGCACAACACTTGGTATAACATAGTGAGCTGATAAAGAAGTGGTTTACATATTACACCACGATATAAAATCTTTCCATTATTCCTACCAGAACTCTCTTGCATAGGGAGCTGAGGAGATGAGCTACACTTTCCTTGATAGTCCAGTACATCCTCTGAATAGAGCTCACAGCACCCAATTTTCTGTATTGCTATTAAATAAGAGAACTAGGTGATTTAAAATAAACTCAATATGTTGCCTGTGCCCCTTTCTAAAGCCGTGTGGTTGACCTGTGAACCAGACTGGACTAAATGAGCCAGAAATTTCATTGCATCAGAACAGACTTTTTCCTCTCTGTTTTTTTAATATTTGAGAGATAACAAAGTTTAAGTCAAAATTAACTGTTAAAAAAGTGTTTTCTATATATTGAAGCTTAAGCCTGGCTACTGCTTTACAGTAATTTGCATTAGGAAAGGAAATTGAATGTTTCCATTACTCTTAAAATGCAGAATTTTAACCTGAATTACAGGGAAAATATATTCCATGTAACATCTTTCCCCTAAACCGCTGACTGACATATTTTCTCGTATCGCTAGAGGGAGCTGCCTTCTTGCTTCTAGCAGAGGGAGAACTGATTAAATCTGTGGAATCAGCACAGAAGTGTATCAGCATGGTTTCAGCTAATTGTGCTCTGATTGATAGTGCTGAGCTAAGGCAGCTCTTCCTGCTCCCTTCCAAAACCTACCCTATGCTTTGTATTTTCCAAAGCTTCAGGGAGCTCCATCCTCAGCCTGCAAACACCCCTGAAGTGTCTGCAATGATGGGGTCGTGACTTGAGGGAATTTGGTATAATTGATGAGGAACAGGAGGAACATTCCATGGAAATTCGGGCTGGTGCTCAGGTCCAGGTCCAGGTTCAGGCCTGGCTCTCTCCCGACATCCTGCAGCAGGAGCTGCCCTGCTGCTCTGCGTGAGCAGCAGGGTGAGGTAGTGCCATGTGCTGCAACATCTGGCTGGGAGCTGAACTCAGGCCAACCCTCCACACCAGAGGATTTAGACACAAACACAGAATATGTGGAGGGCAGCAGCAGCACGGGCCACGATAATCCCCTTGTTTAGTAAGCAGCTACTCTTCAATGACAAGTGGGATAGCAGACGTATTTACAGAGGAACCTGATTCAGCAGCCCTGGAAATGCTCATTCTCCCAGGTACTCCAGAGGGCAGATCAGCACATTGATTTTCCTGAGTGAACAGGCACAACATTCAAGTGGAGAGTCTCTTGCTCAGGGGTTGCTCTTGGCTCACAGGTCCTGCTGAAGGAGGGTCAAAGAGCCTGTGCTGTGTTTATCTCAGCTGTGATCAGGAGTTGCCAACCCTCTTTTCTGCACCTCCATTTCCCTGTCATCACTCCAGCTTTGTTCCTGCACATTAACAGAGTGCTGGAATGCCTGGGTGGTGTTTCACCCACCTCCCATACTTGAGCAACACCTTGAAATAATAAAGCGATTGAGCCAACATAGTAATTTTGGAGAGGGGAAGGATTGTCCAAAAGGGGGCAAATGGGTCAATTCCTTCTGGATCTGCTGCTCCACTCCACAGCAGCATTTCTGGACACTTTGCACCCCATATTCCTACACATCCAGGCAATAATGCAGTCAAAGTTGTCCTTATGCTAAAGCTGCAGGTCTGTGTTTTTGTAAGAGCTGGGTTGGTGTGATTGCTGACATGGGCAGAAAGAGGAAAAGCTGTCCTTGAGTAAAGCAGCAGTAAATGCTTCTGCCTTGCTTCAAGTGATTAGAAAAATGAGACTTTTAGCCTGGCTTTTTTAATTATATGTCAGGGAGATTCTACAGGGCTTTACTGAGATTCTGCAGGTGCAGCGGAAAGTGATTTAACAAATAGCATTTTTTTTCCCAAGGCTGAGTGTGTGCACGTTGGAGCTATCTGGGGAGGCAGTAAAACGCCATTCATCATCACAGAGAAGGATGGGAAGTTTAGCCAGATGGTATTTTCTTTAATGCAGGATGTTGCAACACAAGAAATGCATCTGGAAATAGCCACAATTAGGAAAATTGTGTTCAGAAGCAGTGAAAACAGATCAAACTTTTTAATCACTTTGAGATCAATACCACTGGTCAGGCTTTGAGCGGAACAACAATAGCATTGTTCAGTTTGAGGCACAAATCAGAAATACTTGCCAGGTTTTAAACTATATCCCAATAGGTGATCATACTTCCAAGTAGCCCAGATATTATTAAAAGCTACTCAGACAACTTAGCATCAAATTTAGCTTGTGTTTTTTTTTAATAAAATTATCTTATTTGTTAGTATTGAAGGAGCTTTTGAAAGTGGTGTCTGTTTACCTGCTGAAGAACTGTTCACTTTTCTTTTCTCTCTATTGCATTGCTTAAAAATTTCCCTGTAGAAACAACAGCTCTTTCACCCACTTAATTTTCCTAAATATGCCATTTCACAAAATCATCTCTAGCAACTATCAGCATTAAAGAGTCTGAATCAGTCCTCAGAATCATAAAGATTGGCTAAAACCAAAAATGCCTTTAAAAGGATGAATTCTTCCTTTGGCATGTGATTTCTAGGTAATTCAGTGTGATTTTGCCTTTTCCAACCACCCTCCAAACCCAGCAAAAACCCATTACTAAAATAAAGGATGAGATTTTTTTGTCCAGTCCCTCAATTCTGAAAAGGAGGAGGTTAAGAAAAGCCTCCCATAGCACCACTGTAAGTGGTAAGTGAAATGTGCAGTCAGGCTGTTTATAAAAACAGAGCAGCAGTCTAATAGAAAAGCTGCATCAGGCTGGAAGATTTAATATTTTATTTCACTCACACCCACGTAAACACAAACCCCATCCTGGCAAGCAAACAAGCCGATGTCTCTGCTCCCCCTGTGTTAAAGATCCTTCAGTATTTAAAGCAAAAACAAACCCTGCACATTGTGGGCTTGTCCTGCAGCGTGGGGCAATTTGGATTCAGATGATCTGGAGAGAGAGACACAGATTTAATCTCAAGTTTCCAAGTCAAACCCATTTCTATTTATGACCCCCGCTTCAATTCATTTATGACTCTGGTTGCTGTGACAGTGGCACAGCGCAGAGTAAACACCAGACCTGTTTGCATAAGCTGAGCAATTCATCTGAGGAGCTCAAAGCAGCCAAGAACATATCTCTGGTAAACATTACATCAGCTGCAGTGTCCAAGACAGGCAGGGGAGTTACAATAAGGAAGGAGCAGGGAAATAGGTGCCTCTGGAACAAGAGGGAGAACATCTCCACTTAAAAATGAAAGCTTTTTTCCAGGGGTTTTTGTCCCCCTGCAACAAGAGAGGAATCAGCCTGCACCCCTGTACACATGGAGGGGACATGAGGGATGCAGCTCAAGTTCCCAAAGAAATTACCTGTTGGGAAGCTTTTCTTTTGTACCTGGTGGCTGTGATCCTGTTGGCGCAGCAAAGGAGCAGTGGGACCAAGAGTGACAATAACCCACACTCTGGAATTCAGACTTAGAACAGGAATTGTTCCCCAGTCCTTCTCTTTCCTGACATAGACCCTCAAGTTCTACCTCTTCCCAATACTTGCAGGAATTTGTGCTCACAGATTTTTTAACAGGATGTAGGTAGTGACATTTTCCTTCTATAGTTATGGCAGAAGAAGTAAATGTATGCAGAGAAGTTATTTCGAGAATAACGGCAGATGTCAGATTTGGGACGCTTCCAAAAATAGGCCCAGGGGGGATTCAAGAGGAAAATGCAGTAGGAACAATGTACACATTCCCCTTGTGATGATCCCTGGTTTATGTATCAGGGCTCAGACGTGTTTGGGAAGTACGGTCAGGTGATGTAGAAGAGAAGGCTGAGAAACAGATGCCCTGGAACTCTGTTGGAAATCCCTTGGTACTGTCAGATTATTTCCAAGGTGTACTGGCCTCAGTGGTGAGCCAGCAAGTCAGCCCTGCTGGGAAAACACTCCATGAATGTTTAAATCCCAAAGGACTTTGACAGTGTAGAAACACACTTTCAAGGCAGCAACTGGAATCTGAAGGAATCTGGTTCCACTGTCTGCCTCTGGTTAACTCTGGTATTTCTCCAGCTGGCACCTATTAAATGAAGAACAGGTTCTTTTACTTAAATGGTGACTGTTACCATCTATTTCCTAAACTTCTGCAGGTGAGGGAGACTGTAGCTACACGGAGCTGGAAGACAAACACAGGAGCCACCTGGACATTTTGAGGCAAACCTCCCTACTGCTGGCTCACAAACTGAAGGTCAGTGAAGGTGCTGCTGTCCCTGAATTCAGGTGTGCTTAGGTGATAACCAGTTGGCATCAGCTAAGCTGCATCAGGCTTATAAACCCCAGGGAGCTATAAAGGAGAGGTCCCAGCTTTTATTTGCTGTTTGGAGACCCTCCTGTAGCTCTGGTGGGTAAGAACAGGCTGTTGTGCTGTAACCAAAGGGATGTTTATCCTGTCCTTCTCTTGGAGTTGACTGCCCTTTGCCCCCACCCCCAGCTCTGAGGTGCTGTGTCACCTGGTTAAAAACATCATTTATGGTGTGTCATTTCCTAACACAGATCCATCAGCTCCAGCAGAAACAGCAGCTTATGGTGCTGAGGGAGAAAGCAAAGCAAGAGGTTCAGGAAAGCCAGAGGTTTTTGAGTGACCTGCTGCAGCACAGCTCTGAGGTAAGTTAGCATTTCATATCCTGGGTTAACGCCTCTAGGTTCAGCAAAATGTTCCTCCAATCCCCACTGGGTTTTTTTCTCACTTAGAGTCCCTTAATCAAAAGAGGTTTTTTTTAACTCATAAGAACTGTAGATCAGGGTAACTTTTTGGAAGTGCCCAGGTCTCTCAGGGAACAGAGCCCCTCAGGCTGTCACTTGGAGCGTTGATCTGAAATCACTAAGGTACTGCAGCTTTTGGTGTCTATGGTTCTAAGGTTTTAAGTCCTCAAGAGATAATTACTGTGATAACTTCCTCAGGCATGAGAGACTAGTAAGGTGCTAATATTGACCAAAAAGTATCCTTTGCATTATCTACAATGAAGGGCTTTCTCAAGAAGATGAGGGAAGAAGGTTTAGAAGTTTAGCCTTTCAAATAGATCATGGAGATCTGTGGATAATTTCTGTGTGTGCAGGAGTGCAGGAGCTCCAGAGGCAGTGATCCTTCTGTGCCAGGACTGTACTACACAGAGCAAATGCAGAGAGGACACCAGCTGGAAGGTGACCACACTGCTGGCAGGTACAGGAGGCAGGATGCAGTGAGGCACCCTGATGATTTGGCCTGTGGTTTGACTATATGAACAATTTAGGGCACTAAAGCCAATGCAATACAGTCTTTTTACTCTGATTTATTCCCAAACCATAATTATTAATGACTTCCAATCTTGGGGGTGATGCTGCATTTTTAAAAGGTAGAAGGCACTTTGAAACTTGGGGGACAACATAGTTTTCCTCATTTTCCATTACCCTCATATACCCTAATGAGAATGTTCTATGTGCACATTTTTATGTTCATTTAAAGTGGCATAAAGACCTGAGAATTGCTTCTAGAGTCTTATGGATGCAATTACCAGAAAGGCACCTTTGCACAGGTAAAACTTTCAACATCACATAAAAATGAACAGCATTCTGGTTTGAAGAAGATTCAGCTTCCACAGAGCCTTAGCTATGAAAGAATTGAAATAGTATCTCTGACTGCAATAAGGAAATATTTCCTTTCTTTCTTACCTTCAGTAATCAAGAGATGTGTTCACTGAAACAACCTGCATTGAAGACAGAAAGAGTTCACACTCCAGTGGATCCCAAAATAGTGGGAGAAAGAAAACCTCTGGGAGGAAGAGGTTTGTATTGCTCAGTGCTTCAAGAAGGTGAACGCTAAGTTGAAGGATTTGATGGTTTAGGGAAAACAACACTTTTAACACAGCATTAGAAACAGTGAAGCATCCAGGGGCTGGCATGTGTAATCACAGGATGGCTTGGGTTGGAAGGGACCTTAAAGATCATCTCATCACAACCCCTGCCATGGATAGGGACACCTTCTCCTAAACCAGGCTGATGAAAGCCCCATCCAGCCTGTCCTGGAACAAAATTTGGTAACTGACTTGGAAAATTCTGACATAAATACTTGTATTTATTATCCATATCTAAACCATAGTGATCTCCCTTTGTACTCTGGACCTTTCTACAGAAAATTATCTTGGGAGCTGGGAGTTATTTACCCTATTGATGGGCTCCTTTTTCCTTTTTGCCTGTTTACCATGATTGCACTTAAAAGTGAGTTTAGTTAGTGTTAGTGTTCATACCTTGCTCCTGTGAGTGAACAGCCATGGGGTGGGTCCTCTGGCTCTGAGGGCAGTGCATGGGGCTGGCTTCCAAGTCTTTGCGAAGGTGCCTTGAATTCAGAATGGACGTTAATTTGTACTGTGGGGGTTGCTTTTCTTGGTCTCTCTTTTTTCTTCTGTTACAGATATTTTATTTATAGTGACGTTAATTCCTTTCCTTAGGATCCCAGCCAGCAGATCACGGGGAGCCACTGCACAGCCATCAAGCTGTAAATCTGTTGTCACCTCTGGTGGATCTGCCCCATGGGGGTATCTGTGCAAGGGACAGCTCTGGAGAGAGCAGTGACCAGGCCAGCTGTGACAGCCAGGTAACGCCAGCTCTAGGAACAGTCTGAGGGGTGTTTTTCTCTGGGTTATGGGGTTTTTTTTTGGCTTTTAGTCCCGCTATCTGTGACTCTTGATGCTCTGGTCTGTCCCCAGTGGAGCGCAGCCATTCCGCTCTATGGAGGTTCCAGCACGTTCTGCCGCCTCAGCCTGGCCCTGGCGCAGCAGTGCCTGAGGGGAGAGGAGCTGCGGGCTCAACACCAGGCCACCCTCCTCCAGCTCCGCAAAAAGGCTTTGAGGGAGAAGGCCAGGGCTGAGCTGGCCTGGCTGGGCCACCAGAGACGGTGAGCGGGGACAATGGGCAGGACACGGAACCTGCCATGGCGGGGACAGGGCCCTCTGCACCAGAGACCTGCTCGGCCAGGACTGTCTTTCTTTTTCGTCCGTTCAGGGAAAGAGAACAAATATAAAACCCTTCTCTCGCAAAGGAAGTGTAGGTATAGCAGGAGAAGAGGAGAGGAGCCTGCATGGTTTTAGTCTCTCCAGAGCAGAGCTGAGCTTCCAACTGCAGCCTCCTCTGGCATGGTGTGAGGCACCAACTGGGCTGAGCCCTCAGGGACGGTGAGGGGTGTCCCTCAGCGCTGACTGGGATGACGGACTCTCAGGGATGAGGACGGGTGTCCTTCAGTGCTGACTGAGCTGAGGAGCCCTCAGGGATGGTGAGGGTTGTCCCTCAGTGCTGACTGAGCTGAGGAGCCCTCAGGGACAGTGAGAGGTGTCCCTCAGCGCTGACTGAGCTGAGGAGCCCTCAGGGATGGTGAGGGTTGTTCCTCAGCGCTGACTGGGATGAGGAGCCCTCAGGGACAGTGAGGGTTGTCCCTCAGCGCTGACTGGGATGAGGAGCCCTCAGGGATGGTGAGTGATGTCCCCGAGTGCTGACTGGGCTGAGGGACTCTCAGGGTTGAGGAGGGGCGTCCTTCAGTGCTGACCAAGCCAAGATGCCCTCAGGGACAGTGTGGGGGTTCCTTCAGTGCTGACTGAGCTGATGTGCCCTCAGGGATGGTGAGGGGTGGGTGCAGTGTGAGCACCCCTGGTGCCCCGTGTCCCTCACCAGTGCTGTGCACCGAGTACTCAGGGGACTCCAGCAGCCTTGGGATAGGTCCAGGCACCACAGCCCCAAGGTTTGGGAGATGTCCTCTGAGTCTTGAAGAACTCTCTGCAGAGCCCTCCATAGCTACTGCTGCTTTGAGAGGAGCTGTTCTCCCATCCCCGGTGTTGTTTTCCGAAGGGCAGTAAATTCAAGGCATTTAATTATCTGATTGTGATTCTCATCCCTCGTATCTCCAGTGTTCTGGAAAACCTGCAGGATAGTCATGGAGCCTCTGCCATGGCAGCGAAGCAGTGCAAAATCCTCATGGAGCTGAAACAGGAGCAGGTAAATGCTGCAGTGAGAGGAGCTGGGCTTCATCTCGTAACCAGTGGGAAGATGCAGCACAGGGAGATGCCTGGAGTTGCTGGAGCAAGTGGGGTTTGCTTTTTTAAAAAAAAAGTCACTTTACATTCATCATTCTGCTTGTTTCCTACATTCAGTGAGGTGTTTTTTGTGCCGAAGTCAGCAGTCTATAAATCTTGGATAAAAGGAAACAACTTTTTATATCTTGTTTTCTGCTACTTCACTGTTATTGTGGATTTTTCTATTTATGCTATAACAAACAGGTCATGTAATATAGGTTTTCACTGATTTATGCATATTTATGCTTCTGATGTTGAAATACATTAAATTAATCTGACAGCTAATTTTATAGTCTCAGTTATTCTGCTATGCGGGGTTCATAATTACACTTGGTAGTCAGAAAGTGTGTCCTGCTCCTTATGTAGTACAAGCCTGTCCTTTCCTTCAAGGGATTCCTCCTGCAAACCACAAGCATCCTGTAGTTTTGAATGATCTGAAGATAATTCATTTTTAAAGGTCTCGCTTCTTGACACTCCATCAAAATATCCCCTTATCTGTCATTAGTTTTCACAGGTAACCCCTCCCCCCTCAAAACCCCCAGTGAAAAGTAAAACTGCAAAATTTTTCTACAAAAAAAAGCAAAACCTGCATATTGAATTTTCGGGGTGTTTTGTGAGTAGCATGTTAAGAAACTTTGCACATATTTTTAAGTAGGTCTTGCTATCTTTGCTCTTATGCTCCTTTCCTTTTCTGCTTTGCGTAGGCAGAAATCCAGCACCTGCAAAACATCTACAGGGCAGCCCATCAAGAAAGAAAGCTTTTGTTAAAGCAGCAAAGGGAAATCTTAATGATGCAGCATTCAACAGCACAACTCCAGAAAAAGCTGCACAATTTGTCTGGGAAGCAAGAGGTTGTGAAGCCACAGTCAGTGGATGTCCCGGTGGGTTTTTGGGTGGATAAGAGCTGAAGCCAGAGCTGATCCTACAGGTGAAGCCTTCTGTTACCTTTTCCTTTTAGGTTGTGAGGATCCCAGCAACTGAAGAAGCAATAAAGCTGAAGAAAATGAAGCTTATTTCTGGCCCAAAGTCCTACTCTTCAGCAGAGTCTGCAGCCCCCCCAGCAAGGCCTGAGCTGTCAGAGAGTAAAGAGAGTTGTCTCCAGCTAAAGCATAAACAGAAGAAACATGAGGGGTAAGTAAAACCCTTTCTCAGTGATAGCTGAAAATAAGAACCAATCCAGTGGAGCAGATTGAGACAGTTATGTCCTAGATAATTGTGTGAGCTTTAAATACCCCAAAGAAGAGAGCTGTATAATGATATGTTTTTTGAAAACTTTTATGTTCAAGCAGTTGATGCATAAATATCACTGCTTATTCTGACCAACCTGGTGTCCCAAATAGTGAGTTCCTCAGGGCACTTCTAATGATGCCACACAGCTACTAATGATAGTTCATGTTTTCATTGTGGCTTTTAAGAGCAAACTCGAACCTCTTTGCAACGATATATTAATTAGACTTCAAAATACCCACACTGAGTGAGTAGAAACGTATTGATTTAATTGGTGAAATTCTCTCCTTTGTCATGTTCCCCTGTGTATCACTTAACCCCTCAGAGCAGGTTTGTGTTTCACCAAGGATTTAGCCACAGAAGGATTCTGTAATACACAGGGCTAAATTTCATGCTTAAACTGAAGCACGGAGGTGTCATGTGAAATGCCCACAGTGAGAAGAAATTCAGGAGTTTAGTCAGAGAAATCACCAGCCTCCTGTTCCCCAGGACTTGTATCCCCAGCATCCCTGTCTGCTTCCCTGGGGGCTGGAGGGATGAGAACCCAACAGCATCCACACAGCTCAGAACTAAATCTAGTTTGCTTCAGGAAGAAAATGTTAAAGAAAAATACATATCTATATGAATTAAAACCCCTTTTCATTCAGTGTACCCAGAGCTTTAGCAGAATGGTGAGTCAGGTTTGTGCATTTACTTAAGTCCCCACAGGGAAAGGCTTTCAAATAAATCCCTGCATGGAACTGATCTATAATTCATGGTGTTATTGATTACAA
This sequence comes from Cephalopterus ornatus, assembly GCA_013396775.1. Taxonomy (NCBI): domain Eukaryota; kingdom Metazoa; phylum Chordata; class Aves; order Passeriformes; family Cotingidae; genus Cephalopterus; species Cephalopterus ornatus. The sequence continues at coordinate 118,694 of VZRE01012909.1, read as the reverse complement.
GTCAGAGGACTCTTTAAAAGGTTTCTTGGCTGTGCTTTCACTTCTTATTACTGACAAGCCTGCTCATAGGAGAACAGTGAATATTGGTGTCAGTCTAGAGCAGCCAGGGCCTGCTGGAACTCAAATGCACCCAAATTCGGGCTGATTGTCCATAGATCTCTGTCCTGTATAAGAGTGCCGAGTGGGAATTCTGCTATTTATCCACCAGCATGGGTATGGTGATATTTTATACAGATCAGGAAGGTAGTTAATAAGCAGGGCTGTAAAGGGATGGGAAGGAGTGGGAAATACTTTAAAACTGAAACCAAACTGAAATAATAAATTACCAGCGTGCAGAAAAAACTGCTGGTTTGGGGTTTTGCTAATGGATGTTAAATACTAGGAACAAATTATACAGAAATGTGTAATTCTTACAATTGGACAAACTTTAAGTTAAGAATTAACTAATAAGGGATATATATTCTAAATTGGGATACTTACTTTGAAGTCCTTACACATTAGTTGGTGTTGAATACTATACAGGCCTCCTTTTTTCACCTTAAAAAAAACAAATAGGAATTTACCTTCTGGATAGTCATCTTGTTAACATCTTCAAGAACATATTTACCTTTTTGAATTGGTATGAAAGTAAAAACTAGTCAAAAAAACCAACAAAACCAAACAAAAAATGAATTTCTTTTTTTAGACAGAATAACTTACTCAACTGTTAATTATAGAACTAAGGGAAAAGCCTGTGAGTATGAGTCATGTTGCCTTGTGCTTTTGCAGTAAGGAGACTGTTTAGAAAGTTCAAAGTCACCATCAAAATCAGTATCTGATGTCCCAAATGTCCATAAAGTTGCAATGCTATTTTTGAAGTAGAAAATTTAATGAAAATTGTTGAAATCTGATATGCTATAACTGATTGGAAATGGAGGAGGCAAACAGGTTCAGAGTTTGACCTTGGTTTTGCTTTTTGAGTTCTGTTTTTAGTCTCTTCCTGTTCTTGTCTATGAAGGTTTGAAACTTGACTGTATAAAATACAATATCAAGTGAGAGAGAGGGGATTGGAGAAATAAATACACTATTCAGAGTGTTTCTGGCTTTACTAATTTGCTGGTTTAGAAACGCTCTAGAGATACTGTCAAGCACTACCAGAAGCATTTAATTTGTACCTTTGACTTCATGTGGATTTGTCATGACTGACTTGGAAACACAAATCCCACTCCCAATCATTAATCCTTTGTCCAACTGTTTACAGCTTTTCTACTGAGAACCAGGAAACACTGGAACAACGCCAGAAACAGGCAGAGGAGTCCCCAGGTCTGGAGCAGTCCCTTGGTGTAAAAATGTCTGGAATGGTGGCCAAGAGAGTGTGTGGTGCTGCTGGTGAAACCACAGGCTCAGTTTTTATGGCTAAAGACAGCAAAAACAACGGGTACCCAGCACAGAATTCTGCAGCAAACCATGTCTGTGACCACTTACTCATTTTAGGGCAGAATTCAAGTCTCAGCTGCTCTTCGGAGCAGTTCAAATGATCTTTCAGAAGAGGACTTAGAGCTAATTAGCCCCTGAGAGAGAACTTGGGATGTTGAGCTGTTCCTTGGTTGCCTCCAGTGTGAGTTTTGGTGCCAGGATTTGCTTTGGGATTAGCAAGAATGAGAAGCAAAGGTATAAGTTGAGGCAGCAGCTGTGCACAGATGAAGAAAGAAAGGGTAGAAATTTCTGCAATTTGGCTTTCCAGTTGCTGCCATGAAGCTGGATGATACTTAAGGTGATGATTGATAAAATCACTGGTGCTTTCAGCTACTGGTAGTGTGATTAGGACTGTGTAGGGCAGTGGTTATTCAAATTATCATGACTTTAAATAAGACTGAGCTGAACAAAAAGCCAAAGTAAAGGTATTAATATGAAAAAGTAGCACTGGAAACATTGTAATTTAATGTTTTACCTTTCAGAACTTATTGCTCAGGGTAATGTTTTATTACCTCTGAAACATGTAAATTCAGCTAAAAATGATGAACCTATATCTGCACCAATTACAAGAGAAGGCAGAAAGTGTGCATTTCAGGTAAGGATGCCTCTGGAATTCCATTAATGCCTAAAGAAACTGTGCCCTGGATCATATTTGCCTCATGGCAGGGCCAGCACAAGATTCATTTGGCAGTTATGATGTTAAGTAAAAATCAGTCCAATGTGTTGGCTACATTCACTTCAACTAAACATTAAATTTTGACCTGGGTTGGTTCACCAGTTTTCCCCCCCTGAAGAGACCAGTCCATTCCCTATTTCCTACCTCACAGGTACAGCCCCAACATGGATGTAAGTGCTCAGGAGTCCATATGTCCTTATATATTTTAGGGGGAACATATAAATTTAATCTGATCTCAACTATTCTTTCTGCCAGCGAAGATATTTCCCTTAAGATATTAACTGTGTCTCTTAACTATTTACGTTCTAGGAATCTGTGCTGGAGGAAAAGGCACTTCTTTCAAATCCAAAGGTGGATCCTAAAGGCAAGGAAGATATAAGTCCATGTGGCAGCAAGTTCACAGTGAAAAGCTTGGGGATGTTTTCTACCTGGTGTAACTTATGCATGGTTCAGGCGGAGAATACTCCTGAAGGAACAGGTAAATCATATTTAGTGGTATTATGTCCAACCTGTTTCGACCACTTCACTCCAACTTTAATCCAGACAGAAAGAGGGACACTCTGCTCATTTATTACTGAAGTGTCTTGCTCACTATACCCAATATATAAATCGCTGCTGGGCAGGATGGGGGGATCTCTCCAAGGTTTATTAGGAGGTATGATTACACTGCTTCCTCAGAACAAAATCATAACTTACTCTGGTTGTATCATTAACAATTTACCCTCTTTTGAGGCATTTTTTCCAGTAATTTAAGGGTGTTCTTCTTAAAAGAACATAGATCAGTTGAAGATAGACTTGGACAGGACACGCTGGAGTTATTTTTGTTTCCGGGTTTTATCCTCAGTTCATATTTCTTACTCCTCAGTAGGACACATAAAAAATAAAACTGTCTGTTTATATATGAGTCAGTTATATCATTTACATAGTTCTAGGTATGCATAATCTCTATTATAAATATTTACATATTATGGCAATATTTTGTGTTTGTGCTATTTTTCTAATGAACCATCATTTCTATTTAATCCTAGATACCATAGTGAGGGAGACTATAGGTTTGTGTGTCTTAAGTGATCTATCAGCAACCTCTTCTATAAAACACTTTTTAACGAAATGCTGATTTTAAAAAAAAAATTCTTTTAAATGTTCCAGTTGAAGAAGTGGAAGTGCCTGTTCCTTCTGAGATTCATCAGGTGGATAACAGTCACTGTTTGAAGCCTTTGGACCGTGTTTCTCATGAAGCTTCTGATGAAGAACTAAATTTAAAAGCATTTTCTGAAGGATTTGCTTCCACTGAATCGTCATCCAAGTCAAACAACTTCTTTTTAAAATGTGAAAGTGCCAAATCAGCCTCTTCACCCCCAGAATTTCAGAAGGTGTCTGCAGTTTGGACTGACATCTCGGAAAGCTCCATTTCAGAGTCAGAATTAGAACTGAAACATGGAGAGGACACAGACGTCAGTGTCCCAGAAGAGCTTGTCCATGACAGTGGTGATGTGTTTCCTGATCTTTCAAAAGAGGTGCCAACAGCAATAAGTGATGGAAGGGAAACATCACCTACTGATGATCATGAACTGCCTGAAGATGACAGTGCTGAGATTTCATCATGCTCCCAGAAATGCCCTGGAGATGTGTCAGATCGTGGCTGCACTGATCATCTGCTTTCTTTCACTCCAGCAGACAAAACAATTGCCTCCAAAACCAAGCCAACAAGTTCCTCACCATCTGATAACCCTGATGAGGGAATGGATGAGCCACAGCTGGGTGCCTCCGGAACCTCTAGTAGAAACAAATCCTGTTCTCAGGAGATCATAGAACAGGGTAAGGATACATCTGCCAGCTCTTCATGCAGCGATGATATTTACTCACCTAAGATTTGTGAACAGCAGAAACCTAATTCTACAACTAACAGAGCATTAGGGGAAATTAACAGTTCATTTGTGGATCAGAATAGAGACCTAAAGGATTTTGCACCAACAGTTTCTTTGAAACATCGAGATTTAGTTACTGACCAACTTGGGAACACTGTTTCTTTTCTGCCTGACAGAGATATTACAAATAAAAAACTGTTAGCATGTCTGTCTCCCCAGAGGGGACTCTTTTCTTCTGTCTCCTCAAAAAAGCAATTGTTTCAGGCTAAGAGCTGCTCTTCCAAAGGGGAAGATGATGCAACTTCTATTAGTGATAAGGGTCTCCCTCCAACTGCTGAGGATGCCTTGTCGGAAATCCTGTCTCCCGTGGATGAAGTATTGTCCTATGGAAGTGCTGACTTGCCATCCTCTGACAAAAAGGATTTGTCATTTCCAAGTGAAGATCTTCCTCCTCCCTCTTTAGGGGCAGATGCAATGAAAAATGATGATCCTACCTCCAGCACAGATGATTTCCCATCCTCACCAGAACAAATGACAGGCTCAGAGACCACTCAAGGTACGGATGAAGATATATCACTGAAAATGGATGCATTACCCCCATTACCTGATAACATCATGCCTCAAGAATTTCCTCTGCTCAATCAAGGGACAACTGATGCTTTTTCAACTCAGGGTGGTTGTCTCTCAGAACAATCTTCACTTCAAGCCATTTGCAGCTCAAAGGAGGACTTATCAGAACACCAAGAAGAATGTGAGACAGCTTTGCAGCATTTGGAGCTCCTCCTGCCTGTGTCAAACCCTGTTTTCTCTGGTCAGGCCAGTAAAAGTCCTGACTTATTAATGAAACAATGTACAGCATACCTAATGCTGCCCAGCACTGAGGGGGACAGTGATGACCCATTGCTAGCATTTGAAATTGGGGACAGAGTGCTGGTAAAGCAGAGCCAGGCTGGAACCCTGCTGTTCAAAGGACGGACTCATTTTGCCAGTGGCCACTGGGCTGGTGTTGCACTGGACAAAGCTGAAGGTGACAATGCTGGAACTTACCAAGGGGTGAGGTATTTTGAGTGTGCTCAGCACTGTGGTGTCTGTGTCAGGCCTGAGGAGATCTCACACCTGTTGGGGGATAACAAAAAGGGTTCCAGTTCCACTGGGGATGAAGACTCTGATAATGAATCCTTCAAAGGGGACTGCAGATATTCTGGAGGTAATGAGCAGAGAGTGGGGTTTACAGAGGAGAAAGCAGAAGACGCAAAAAGTGCAGGAAGTTCAGAAGTAAAAGAAAGCCAGTCCAGGTTACGCACTGCCTTGCTGTCTAGGGAAGGGCAAAAGTTTCCACACTGCAACCTGTGTAAGTGTACTGAATTTGTCTGTCAAAAGAACTTAATGTGCTTGGGATCAGATAAGGAAAAAACAGAACTGGCACAAATAAAACAAAGGATACTTGCAGCTGTGTTTCCAACAAAAAGCAGGACCAATAACACAGATGAGGTAAACACAAGCAAAAATATTTGTTGCTTGGTAGAGGATCAGGAAAGAATTAAACTTGCTGATGATGTTGCAAGTGAACTGGGTAAAAAACTTCTGTTTGACATTTTAATTGCGTTTTCTGAAACAGCTCAACACAAATATAAAAGTGCCTTTGAAAAGGACATGATGAATTACAGCGAAGGCCTGAGGCAAGGAGACAATCAGAAACTGTTTCTCCTCAAAGAAAATTCAGCTGCTGTCTTATCTGAACCATCAGCAAAGGTTTCTGATGTTTTCCTGGGTGATTTTGATACGCTTTGCATTCATGGTTGTCACACAGTAGCAGGAAGAATTGTAACTAAATTTATAGATGATGCAGTGAAAGAATATAAGAAGATTAAAAGAAAACATGGATCAAAAGTAGACAAGATACTGCATTTATCTTCAGAGACTTCTCCAACCACTCTGCCAGTAAGTACAGTGGGAGAGTTTTTGTTTAAAGTGTTGGACCTCAAGTTGGGTCTATACAGGCAAGAATTTGTGTGGCCCAGTTTTTGATCATTCATAAAAATTACATCATGTCAACATTAGGAACCAGGTTGCTCCCTTAATCTGACCCATTTAAGGGAATAAATTTAAGGAATTATCCTCACTTATGGATTTTTTTTTTTTTTCCCTCTCTCCTGAAGTTCCTTAATAAAATCCTTGATGCTGGTGTTTTTGGAAGCTCTGAAGATTTTGTTCAGCCTAATTCTGACCAACATATGCTGGTGAGACAAAGACAAAAGCAATACTTGTACAAATTAGATCAGTGGCACTCAGCTCCTTGGAAGAAAACTGTGGAAGTTCCTCTTGTGATACCACATTGCAGTTCTTATGTTAGAAACTTGTCTGCATGTGCTGTAGAAGAATTATGGACCCCAGAAAACATAAATTCAAATTTCAGGAGCATCATTGTGCCAAAGTACTCTGAATGTAATGATCTCCCAGGGAATGATTTGGAAGCAGAAAGCAAGAGGATGTATAATCAGGTATTTTTAAAGCACTAACTGTTAATTAACTTTTCTAGTGTTCTGTAAGCTGACTCAGATAATATGTAATATTAATCTAACTGCTAACACCAACTGTAGCTAAAAGAACACTGGAAGGTACTGCAAAGTAAAGCTGGTGATCTACTGCAAAATAATTCCAGTAAAATAGGTGTTCTTGCTGTGAATCAAGGCTTTTGCCAGAGCTCTTCACACATGACACCCTGGACACCAACTCTATAGGAACATGAGTGATGCAGGTGCTGTCAGGGAATCCTGCCCTGAGATTCAAACCCTCCTGTCACCTCCCCCCCTCCAAAATCCTTCAGAAGTGCTGAGAAAATGTTTGAAAGGGCGTCAGTGAGAGGTTCAGTTGTGTCACTGCTGTGGTTTCGTTGTTCCAGGTTATATTTGATTTAACCTGGGAGTTGTTACGTGCAGAATATCAAGTGACTGCAAATCCAGATACTTTTCCATGGATGAAAGTAAACGTGGGATCTCGCTGTTCCAGGCACTTCTGCAGAAGAACAGATGTCGGTGATGTCAAGGTACGTTCTGGGAATGTGAAGTACAGTACCAAGAGTCAGTGAAGAGAGCAGGAATTAAAATGGCAACGAGAAATGTGAAATTGGGGAGGGTTATGGCAGTGGAATTGATTGGGGAAGAAAACAGCATTGCTCTGAAATGCCTGAGTAAATACAGGCTGAGCTGGTTAGTCAAAATATTCCAAAAGTATGGAGCTCTGCAGAGGAATGGGCCTAAATATCCTCCTAGTTATGACTACTTCAGAGGTTACACCCAAAGTAACATTATGACAAAAATAGCCAATACTGATCCTTTCCCTAAACTTGGGCAGGTTTCTGGCCTCAAAGCTGAATCTTCAGTGCCTGTCACTGAGCTGCAACATTCGCAGTGCCACAGTTCCTATGAGGCCAATCCTTTTCAGCCTTTTTTCTTTTGTAGACATTTGTTCAGGGTGAAATTATTGATATAATGAACCTGGAAAAGAATGACTTAGAAATGAAAAGAAAACTCCTAAATATGACCAAGTACGGAAACTGTAAGAGAGACAGACTGGACCTTATTGTGGTAAGCAGACTTCCAAATGGGAGTTTACTTTCTCTGGGTTTAAACTAGGAATTCTTGTGCTTTTGTGAGAATCATATTTTCTTAATTACTTCAGAACTTCAAGTTATTGCCTTTCTTTTCAGTACACTTGCAATAATATTCCAGTATTTCCAGTTCTAGTGAGTAGTTAAATATATCAATATATAAAATATATATATTTTATTATATATCTTATATGCATATATATAAAGCTGTTGGATTAGGTACAGTCTCTCAGTACCTTTCAGAACCAACCATACTCCTCCTCTTGAGCTTATTCTTGTTTATTTTAGATTCAGGAGCTCCGTAAAGAAGAGTCTCAGTGGACTTATTATGGTGATGATGAATTAACAGTGAAGATGAGGATGACTGAAGGCATATTTGATTGCTTGATCCTTGATACAATCAGAGTTCTTAATAAGATTTATCTGAGAAAAGCCTGTGATTAGAAGTTTTTCCTCATGGCCCCTAATGGAGGAATTTTAATCTGTTTTTTTTTCTTTATTTTTTAGTCAAGAAATGAGTGATTTTAAGAATTTTAATTCTGAACTTGTAGCCAATACCAGTGTGGCCTTGGCCTAATTTGTACATTCATATTTATGATGAAAGGATCAAGGAGAGACTTGTGCAGATAGAAAAATATCACACAAAATATTCTCCTTGTGTTCTGTGCTTTGGGAAGGCTCATTAAGATCAATGGTCTTCTTAGACTGGTGTCACACAGAATCCAAAGAGGGGAAAAATTTTATTCTTCTCTTTTTTTTTTATTCAAGACTGCACTTTATCTGCTTTGAAGAGCACAGTGTGTTTTAAAATTGTACACAAGTCTCTACAAACAGGTTTCAAAACCAATTTGTGTGCAAATGATCTTATTCTTGTTATCACGCTGAGGTTGTGAGTGCTGACAGGTGAATCCTGCTTTGAAAATTGTGTTCAGAAAATCACTGGTGACTGTCTGGAGAATGTAAATGTGCAGAGGGAGTTAAATCTCCCAGATCCTGAATTGCTGTGGGCCTCCATAGTTTGGAATAAGCTCCTCTAACTACAACAAGTCTAAAACTTTTCCTGATGGATACAGCAGATTTTAAAGTGACTGTGCATCATTATTTTTTTTTTTTAATACACTGTGGAATTACTTAAAAATAGCCTGGAGATGGCTTCAGAGATGTGGCATAAGGAATGGCAGGACCTAGAGCCAGATACTCAGTTTAAATGTCTATAATTTTATGTAAATGAGACAAATACTGATGCAATGCACTTTAAATGGGAGACTTTTCTATCAGTAACTTCAACGTCTGTCAATTAAAGATGTGCATGTTTCATATTGAATTCTTTTCTGAATAAACAAAATAAACCGTATGTAAAACATTATTTATTTATTTGTACTGAAATCAATTAGAATTGCAGATTATATCATAGACTGCTATTCTCAGCAGTGCCTGGGAGTGCTTTTGTTTTGCAGACGGTTCCTGAGGATATTAAACCCTCCCCTGCTTGTTGCCATATGAACAGAAATAAAAAGGCAGAGTATTAACTGCTGATCTTATCCTAGAAACTATTTTCATGTCCCTAGTGGTACATTTTCTTAAGTCTCTGACTTTTATCCTCATTGATTACTTAATCCAGATAAGTTATTTGTTTTCTTGTTGTCAGTTTATAGTAGAATTTAACTCAATTTTTTTTTTCTCCTGGACTTGCAGATTGTTGGATACGATGACAAATCTATATATTGAAGTGCTCTGGTTTTTCAGTTTATTGTCACTCTGATTTTGCAGCAGCAGCAGGATTCCTTGTGTTTGGTAGGAAAGCTATTAAAAACATCACTTATATATGAAATAATAGTTGGAGGACTTGTTTGATTTTGGACTTATGTTGCACCTGAGGCTGATAGCCACCATATTTGCAATTAAGTTTGTGAGTGAAGCCTGAACCCTCACAAGATGCTCTGCAGGGAAGAAGGACACAGCTATAAAGTAACTCTTCCTGATGAGAATAAAAAGTGTATACACAGGCCATGTCAGACACGTTTAATATCCCCCACCATTCTGTGCTCAAAACCTGAGATTCTGGCACCCAGATATATTGACCTGTTCACTCAGTGGCAAGACTTCAATATCAAGATTACTCTCCTTCAAGGTCTAATATTTTGTTTGCCTTGGGTTTGATCAATATTAACCTCCTGGGTCAATAAATCTTGATACTAGCCTCAAGAGGAGTCATTATCTTTCATAGAAAATGATTATTTCTCAGTTAAAGCCTACATTTAATTTTCCTGTAATCCATCTCTTTCATCTTTATACATTTAACAATTCTTCTGACTAAAATGTGCTCTAAAATATTTTTGGCACTGTGGATTTTTAAAATCCTAATTAGCAGCTGCCACAAGATTTTTCAATTCTTTGAAGCTGTTGGACTCTGCTCTTATAACCATCTATTTTGTTGCTTGTTATACCCAGGAAAAAGAGACAGAAAACCCCAAAGCTGGGCTGTGATATGAGAAATCATTTAGCCTGTAGCTGTGGATATGGATCAAAAGATATGTGACTGAACCACTTCAGTTATTAATGGTCAAAAAAAGAGAGGATTAGGAAAAGAAAAGGCAGAAAGGGGAGAATCTGTTACTCAAGTCTCAGAGAAAATTTTACTGTAATAAAGTTCCCACCCTTGTGTTGTCTGTGGGTTACTGACAAGAAACAATGATAAATTAAATTTTAACCTCTGAATTTACACTGGTGGGCCTGAAGTAAGAATTTAGGCCCATTTGTTTCCTACTTGTTCTTCAAGGATTAAAAGAAGTGCTTGTGAGTAACAGAAGCAAGAATTATATTTTCAGAGACCTCAGTCTTTAATTATCTAAGTTTTAAACTCCTCTGAAATTGTCCTCTGGGGCTGTTGTTGGTTTTCTGCCTCTCATTAATGTAATGAAAATTCTTGAGCCCGTATTTAGAAATGAAAGGAGATGTCCATACTGTAGCCAGAGCTTTAAAAGGTGCTAAAATCCATTACTGAATCCAACCTGAATTTATGGAAAGGACAGAGTTTTTATGAACCTGCCCAAGCGCAGCCTTTTATCAGAGCTGCAGTTTGAAGAGAAATAGCTCTTCCCTGCTGAGAGAGGTACCTTGGGATGAAACAGCTCTCGACCCGGAGGCCATGAGGTTTTCATCCCTTCTCAGTGAGAAGCTTTGTGAAGTTGAAACTTCCGTTTCTATATCAATTGTCACATAAATTTGGCCACCAAGCGATCTCAAAGTATCACAGGATGGGTCAGGTTGGAAGGGACCACAGTGGGGCGTGGAGTCCTGTGGAACGTCCTCGTGGCCCGTAAATTGTGCGTTCTTTGTACCCCTGTCAGTGGTACGTCGTTCGTCCCAAGCTTTAACCTCCCCTAGGCTGAGACCATTGAAGTATGTCCGGCCCTAGACCTTAACAACTCTACCAACAAGTAATTTGTTTTTTCTGACACACGGACATCACTCAGAGCTTGCTTGTTAGCTGCCGTTTCACGGATTAAATCTCTCTTCTTGTTGATTAGCCTTGAGAGGTCAAACATCAGGGAACATCCTGGCTTACGAAAATTTTTACATATTCCACATTTTGAAAGGCTCTGAGGGATACAGGGCAGTTGTTGCTCTCCTCAGGGGACGCAGGGCAGTCAGTCATCGCTCCCCTCTCAGGGACACGGGATAGTCCTCGCTGCCCTCAGGGGACGCGAGACACTCAGGTGACAGGTGACACTCCTTGCTTTCCTCAAGGACACAGGAGAGTCCTCGCTCCTCTCACGGGGAATCAGGACACTCCTCGTTCCCCTCAGGGACACGGGACAGCCCCTGGCTCTCCTCAGGGTGCACAAGACACTCCTCTCTCCCTTCAGTGCACGCAGCACACCCCCTCAGGGACACGGGACAGCCCTCCCTCCCCTCACAAGGAGACGGGACAGCCCTCTCTCCCCTCACAAGGAGACGGGACAGCCCTCTCTCCCCTCACAGGGACGCGGGACACCCCCCTCTCCCCTCACAGCCCCCCCC